>CM059189.1:111709940-111786965 GCA_030323885.1 Branchipolynoe longqiensis | reverse complement strand
GTCGCTTCCTACCCTGGCGCTCGGCATTAATAGGATAGGGCAAGGACAGTGTCAGGATAATGTGACTGAGTGGAAGACCTGCTCATGGTACTGATGCCGGCCTGATTTCCCAGTGGGGCAGCACTATAAAGTCACCATTATTTAAATTGAATAGGTAGAATCAAATCTAGATAAGTGGTTTGATTTTGACAACATTGTTCATGTTGGCCTCAACATGGGTAATCGAGCACACAGGATCGGCACCCTGTATATATGTATATATAATGAGACTGTCTCAAAAGGTGCTAAGCAATATGGGACAAAAATGTGTCCATAGTAACAATCAACACACTATCTACTTATGCATTTGCTCAGGATAAACTGATTTGGTTTTTACATGGTGTTTCATAATTCCAATAGAATACATATTGATTTGAAGCAAATGTCCTTGTGTTTTTAGTGTGGTGTTTTGTGTCAATCGTTACTATGGACAAAAAAACGAAGAGTTAGCACCTTTTGAGACAGGCTATGTATATATATATATCTACTCAACGAACATATAAAACATATCTTTATAGCATTGCCGGTAAGGTTCCACATGATGTTGTACTTCTCCGTAATACAAACTCACACAGTCGATGCTTGAAGCAGACACGTGGCGCCACCTGGCCCGAAAACATAAATTTTATTATTACCACAACACCATTGCCATCTAGCATTAAAGCCTGAGCTGACGTTATTATTTCCCAGACGTTGTGACTTCGATCATTCATCCTCAGCGCTCCGACAAAGCAACACATATTCCAGCTCTCAGGTTTGTTGAGCCACTCACCCAACCCGACTATATTAAGGCTCTATAACGTTAGGGTTAATCATCTGTATACCTCGCTCCTGATTTAAATTTGCTAACAAATGACTCATTGTAATTGCTCTTCCTCATTCCACTGCTCCTTGCCCTATCCTACTAATGCCCAATATGGGATGGCCGAATGAGTTGAGCGTCCGCTTTGGGAGATCATGGGATCCGAGCCGACGGGTTCGAACCCTGGTTGAGACAAACCAATGACATAAGAATTGATACTTGTTGCATCCTAGCCAGGTGCTTGGCCTTATTACCATAGCACAGGGACTGGTTGGCTCAGTGTCAGGATAATGTCATCGCATGCTGGTGCTGGTGGCCTGGTTTCCTAGTGGGGTATCACTATAAAGTCGTCATGAATGAGCACTGTTACAAGTCGTTACCCGTCCTGATATGACCTTAGATGTTGCCAGGATGTAAAACTGCAATAACAAACCCAACCACCTAATGCCAAACACAAGGCAAGGTCGCGACAAGCATACATTTCTAAATCATTGCTTTGACACAAATCTTGCGACCTTCCAAAACAAAAGGGCGGCTTCTCACCTCATGTGGTCACCCCGTCTATGACCTTTAATGTTGCCATAACATAAAACCCCAATAAACAAACAAACCAACAAGGCAGTGCAGGAACTTCCCCTCTCTGTGGCATCCATTAGCCATTCCACTCGAGGAGACGTCATGCATGACTAAACGCAGAGCCCATTGAATGTAGCAAGGAGTAATGTCAGTGTCCATGCTCCAAAAGGTCACTTGCAGAGATTAATGTGTGCTGCCTCACTCAGCAGCCTCATGGTAAGTTGACCTTTGTGCACTCTAACTGATGATCAGCCCCTCCCCCCTCCCCCAACACACACACACTCACCCACATTGCATTTTGAATTTCCCGCCTTCCCACCATCCATTCCTTCAAATCACGCCACACACAATGAACACATTTTTGGAAGTGTGGTAAATATGTTAATTCTGCTGAATAAGACTTTTGTCAGTTCCGAAGCACTGGTCTTCCAGAAATGTTTCAATTCAGGATTGTTTTACACAAAAACGGTATAAAGAGTAAGGTATACAATAACTGTTGAATACACATGTAACACATTTTGATAATTCTGGTATTGGTTTTTCTCTTGATCTGTTCCCAGTGCTGTTCCCAGTGCTAGTAGTTATTGTATTCAGCCACCCCCCCCCCCCCCCCCCCACACCCCTCACCCCCTTCCTTCACTCACCACACCACCATCACCACCATCACCACCATCACCACCATCACCACCATGTCATGTGTAGGCCTACTGTAGGTAGAGGTTCCATATGTATTGCGATCAGGGTGTTAAATGACGCGAACACACGGGGGGAGTAAAAGACTTTTTATTAAAGTCACTAAGGTTAAAAGTATTACATAAACAAATGCACAATGTTAATGAAGTAACAAATCAACCTGATGCGCACATGCGCGCGCGCTGCCCCAATGGGCGTAAGGGGCGCTAAGATAAAGTAATAATAATATGTAATGATGTGTAAGTTCATTTGCCAATGACTAAGTCAATATGCTGGGTGTTGAACCCGGTACCTGCGGGGAGCGGCCGCAGCCGGCCCGCTGTGTGGCGGGCGGCGTGCCCTCCCCCCCCTCGCGCGCCCAGTGTCCCCCCCCCTCTTGTTCAAAGGGTGGGTGGGAGAGGTCAAAGCTCGTCCTCTGCCATCAGGGCAGCAGCCAGGCTGGGGGAGGGACGAGGCATGCACATCCGAGCGGTTGCTGAGCAGCTCGGGATGCGTGGTGGCAGGGCGCGCGCGGCCAGAAGAGTGAGGGCAGTTAGGGGAGCCGGGAGGTGCCCCGGCTCGCTCCCCTCCCCACCCTGCCTCCCGCGGGTGGGGGGGGGCGCGTTTTCCTTTCGCCGTTTCCCCCGCGGCGCGTTTTCCTTGCGCCGACCCCGGCACTGGGGGTCGGATTTCCTCCCCCCCCCGCCTATCTTATACCCCTGTCACACTACGACGTAACGAGACAACGTGAGCCTAACGTGATGATTTTTCGTCATTACGTTGCCGTACGTTGGGTCACGTTATGATGACGTCATGATGACGTTAGAGTGACGTCGAGCTACGTCATGTTACGTCGTGTTACGTCGGCGCGCGTCGAGGTTTTGAACCTGTTCAAAACTTTCGACGTATCTCAACGTGAAGCCGTTACGTTGGGATGACGTGACAATGACGTTAGGTTGACGTTCCGCGATCGTTATAGCAGCGTAAATGACGTTAGAGTCACGTTATGTCACGTCAGACCGACGGCCCGGGTGGGAGCAACGTGTGGGCAGCGTTTTGCACGTTACGGTCACGTTACGGTCACGTTACGGTCACGTTACGGTCACGTTATCGGTCACGTTACGGTCATGTTACGGTCACATTATGGTCACCGTTACGGTCCACGTTACGGTCACGTTACGGTCACGTTACGGTGGCGTTACGGTCACGTTACGTCCACGTTGCACCCGTTACGGCGACGTTACGCTCACGTTACACTAACGCCCGGTCACGTCGCCAATTGCCCCTCGTTACAGCTAAGGTCACGACGTTCACCCACGTTACTTTCACGTTAAGCTCACGTCCACAATTTGCATATTACGCCCATAACGTCGACGTAATATAATTATTTTCACGTTCTGCCTATGCTGACGTAGTCACGTCGTAGTGTGACAGGGCCATTAACGAGGCCGACAAGGTCATTAGTCCTGGGCTATCGCCCGGCGCGGCGACCTCCGTGTTGCGCATTTAAACCCCAACGGCGAGCCGTTGGGCATTTACATGTGTATTGTCACTAGAGTGTCTCATGTGTCTCAGTGTGTGTCATGTGTAGTGCGAGGAGAGTGGTCCATGTGTACTGTGAATAGAGTGTTTCATGTGGACTGTGAGTAGAGTTTTTTCATGTGTATTGTGAGTAGAGTGTTTTGTGCTTACTGTGAGTAGAGTATTTCATGTGTAATGTATGTAGAGTGTTTAATGTGTACTGTGAGTAGAGTGTTTCATGTGGACTGTGAGTAGAGTGTTTCATGGGTACTGTGAATAGAGTGTTTTGTGTGTCCTGTGAGTAGAGTGTTTTGTGTGTACTGTGAGTAGAGTATTTCATGTGTAATGTATGTAGAGTGTTTCATGTGTACTGTGAGTAGAGTGTTTCATGTGCACTGTAAGTATAACGCTTCATGTGTACTGTGGGTAGAGGGTGTCAAGTGTACTGTGAGCAGAGGGTTGAATGTGTATTGTGAGTAGCGTGTTTCATGTGTACTGTGAGCAGAGTGTTTCATGGGTGCTGTGAGTAGAATGTTCATGTAATGTGAGTAGAGAGGGCATGTGTACTGTCATGTTTACTGCGAGTAGGGTGTTTCATCTGTACTGTGAGTAGAATGTTCATGTGTACTGTGAGTAGAGTGTTTCATGTGTACTGTGATCAATGTGTTTCATGTGTACTGTAAGTAGAGTGTTTCATGTGAACTGTGAGTAGAGTGTTTCATGTGTATTGTGATCAATGTGTGTCATGTGCACTGTAAGTAGAGTATGTCATGTCTAGGCCTACCGTAAGTAGAGGGGTCATGTGTATTGGGATCAGGCTGTTTCATGTGTACTGTGAGTAGAGGCGTTCATGTGTACTGTGAGCAAAGTGTTTCATGTGCACTGTGAGCGGAGTGTTTCATGTGTACTGTAAGCATAGGTCTTCCTGTGTACTATGATCATAGTATGTCATGTGCGCTGGGAGTAGAGTGTGTCATGTGTACTGTGAACAGAGTGTTTCATGTGTACTGTGAGTAGAGTGTTTCATGTGTACTGCCATTATACTGTTCATGTGTACTGTGAGTAGAGTGTTTCATGTGTCATGTGAACATAATGCTTCATGTGCACTGTAAGCAAAGGGTCATATGCACTTCGATCACAGTGTTCCAAGTGCACTATGAGATGGTGCCTTTGCTGTGCATTGAAAGCAGATCAATTCCGTATTAAAAGGGCTTTGAACCCGCCCTAAGGTGCAAAGTGGTTTCTCGCCTCGTTGAATGGGGGATGAAGGGTGCCGTTGTACTACTTGTATATACTTGTAGCTAGAGGAATACACCCCCTCACACACACACCCCTCTCTCACCCCCCCCCACACACACACGTCCGTACACACACACGCTGCCCTGCGGTCAGGAGCGGGTGGCGCTCAGATTGTACGTACAAGTAGGGGCAGTTCAGTATTTGGTCCCCGATTTGCCAACATGTTTTTCATGAGAAAACGAGAGGTTCAGTGTGTATGCCTGATTAAAGTAATTTGATTAAAACAGATTATCGTGATCGCACTTTGCTTGCAGCCGATAAATATGTGTATCTTATGTAAGTAATTATTATATGCTGTATAAGCCATTATACGAGTATAATAAGGCCGGAAGCTTCCATCTTCTCCCCAGCCTATCTTCTCACCCCCCAGTCATCTACTGGTGGGGCCTGCTTAACCTACAAACTTCCATCCTACCCTCACTCAGATCCGTTGGGGGGGAACCACACGTCTGTGCAGGCACCACTGCCCCCCCCCCCCCCCCCCCCCCCCCCCCCTACATACACTCACTGTACCGCCGGTGTCGCAGTTTCAGCGCCCGGTTAGTTTCAGTGCCCGGTCAGTTTCATGCACATGCGTCAAAATCTAACATCATCGTCACTAACCTTATAAATTTAATATAATGTTTTTGGTAAAGATGTTTTCTACATGTGTACAATGCGATTTGTTTCTAGGTGGTGTGGTTTTAGAGATATATCACTTTTCCTGTATTTTCTGTATGAAGATTGCTCGCGACCATTGACAATGCCTTGAGTTTGATGGTACGCGCAGTGCAAAACCTTAGTTTTATTGATCGTATTGATCGTATTGATCATATATATATATATTGATCGTATATATATATATATATATATATCTTATATATATACATATATCATTCTCGTATAGAATCTCCGTCTCTCACTATGTATAACTATAAGCTGGTCTGACTGCGAAGAAGGCTTAAAGCTGCATAGACCGATGAGAACATCAACTTTTCAAAACCAAAACAATTATCTAGATTTGATTCCACATACCTAACTTAGATACTGGTGCCCGTAGGACACATTTTTCATCATATAGAACAGAATACTGAGCCAATTTAACAGAACCTGTTACGGCAGAAGCCTATGTGGGCAGAGTTTTGGCAAGCTTGCCAACATTAATTTAGCATGTTTGCACTTCAAATATCTCAAAAGTTAGCCATTTAAATTAAAAGTTACTTCAAACTAGAGAAAATTAGATTATAACGATCATTCTAATATATTTATCTCAGAAAATGATAGAAACTCAAAACCATCGGACTATGCAACTTTAACATCTTCAATGGGGGGGAGGGGAAAACAGGCCACCAATATATGTACATACAGTAAACCCTCTCTATATCGACCCCTCCACAGATCGACCACTCCCCTATATCGATCACTTTATTTGGGTCCCAAAAATAGAATTGTAAGGATATTCTAACTCTCTAAGACGACAACCTCCCTAAATGGACCACTTAAATTCGGTCCCATGGGTGGTCGATTTAGAGAGGTTTTTCTGTATATGTATATTTGTATATAACCATTCAAGAAATTCCAATACTGGATTATATATGTATATATATATATATATATACATATATAATCCAGTATCTGAAACGGTTGAATGGATGAAATTAGATAAGCGAACCTTCCATTTATTTATATACATATACTTCTTATATATATATGTATGTGCATGGAGGGCACCCCCCCCCCCCCTACCCCCATCCCCAGGGGGGGGGGGGGAAGGAGGAGCACTACAGAGCTTATTACAAGCGATAAGGGGCTTATCACTATCCATATATCTTATATATATAAATCTATATATGGTAAGGGATTTATATGCCCTTGCCCATAAACAAAAAGAAAAAAATCCTCTGGTCCAACTGACACTGGTCAACATCCAGGGGAGGTGAGGTAGGCGAGATGGCACCACTGGTACAGTGTTGTATCTTACGGAGGATAACAATAACAATAATAATAATAAGTAATATTCCCCTAGGTATCTTTATACTCGCATAATACGTTATACATCACATATACATATATATATATATATAATACAGTGATGTCCAGTATATTCATTCACAATGATATTACTGCTGGAGCACAAGTAAAGAAACACATCTTATGCCAGGTACACACATACCGTATAGGATTCGCGCACTAAAACTCCCGATCCGCTTAAAACTGAAAACGGGCCGATTCATTTTTCGAATCGCGAATCGCAATCGTAATCCTAGCGCACACCTACCGTTTTAGCCCTAAAAATCGTGAATCGCAATCGGTAGGTGTGCTAGGGGAGTGCACACCTCACGACTTTTGGGCAGTTTTAGATCGTATACGGTAGGTGGGTGCGGAAAAACGATCGTAAACGGTAGGTGTGTACCGGGCATTAGACGACTGCGGAGTTTTACCGACCCCCTACTGCCCTCTGCCATCAGAAGAAAAAAAAAACCACCCCACCAATCCAGTTAGATTGTCGCTGGTTGCGGCGGAGAAGGCTGCAGCGAAAGGGGGTGTGTGGATGGGGGTTAAGGGATTGACGGGACTCGGTCATAATGACACGACAAAACGGGCATGGGCAGGATTGTCTGAAACCAACACCTCCGTCGGACAATAGAGACCGGGCGGGCGGACATCTGCTTCCCGTGAAAGACCGGCCAGACCCCGCCGGAAGACGGCGTGGGTGGGCGGGGGTGGAGTGGGTGGGAGGGAGGCCGGGAAGGGGGCGGGAGGGGCGGTGGGCGGGAGGGAGGCCGGGAAGGGTGGGGGTGGGGGGGGGGGGATGATGGGGGCGGGGTTCGTCAGGGGATTAAGAAGCGGTACGCCCTGCCCCAGAGTCACCAGAGTGTTTGTTTTGGGGAGTTTTCGGTCGGATTGGTGCGCTGAAGGCTGCAAATCTGCAGCACAGTCTGGGCACTGCCTAAGCGGTCCCATGTGGTTGGGAGTTGGCTTCCGATGGGTAGTGGTCAAAGAAATTGGAGGGGGTGGGGGGAGGAAGGAAAAAGGAAGCCTAAGAGCTCAACCACAGTCCTCTGAGAGGGACCGGGGAGGCTGGGTGGTTGGTGTAGTTTTACGCTCCAGTAAGAGCCGAGGCCACACCAGGACGTGCATCGACTTGTGACAGTGCGCACTCTTGGCAACTTTATAGTGCTGCCCCACTGGGAAATCAGACCGCTGGCACCATGACCTGATGTCCCACAGAGTCACATTATCCTGACACTGTGCGCCCAGTCCCTGTCCTGACCTCATAAAGCCAGGTACCTATTTTATAAGTCATTGGTTTGACTTGACCAGGATCCAAACTTCAGTCCCTCCAGATTCACCGGTATGCATAGTAAGTCTGGTCAAGGACAGAGGAAGTAGTGAAGTGAGGATGGAATTAGTTAGACAGTGGGTAGGGTTACCTGTTAGTTGTTAGTGAAAATTAGTGGTTAGTTGGTAGTGGGGTCACATCAGGTATGGGGACGAGGTGGGGCCTGGTAGTCCTTGGTGTCAGGGTCTGGGTGACCGACAGTGTTGATGATGTACTGTGAGTAGAATGATGACAGTGTTGATGATATCTGCGTTCTGGCAGTAGAAGCGAGCAAGTGCATTCCAGGATGACTTGGAAATCCTGGAGAGGATGGCCAGAGTGGCCCTATTGTCACTGAGTTCCTTTCAGAGTCACTGATGGCAGATTTGTCGACGGCGCCACATGAGGCGAGTATCTGGGCCACATTGAAGATCTTAGTGCCGCAGGGACAGCACTGGAGGTTGGGGACATCAATCCAATGGCGGTAGCCAGCCCGGAAGCGGTTGACAACGACTTGGGTAGAAGCAGGAAGGCCGACTGGGTGGGGGATGTTAGTTCTGACCAGGGTGTACCAGAGCCAGCTTATTGAATAAGGGTTCTGTACTTGTTCCTTCTGTGTGGCGCATTCCCAGAGTTTGGTGATGGCTCGAGAAGCAGCGGCAGTCAGTTTAGTGATGGAGGGAGGGATGGCTGTCTCCACGTCCGCTCAGTTGGCACCGGCTAGAGCAGCACAGTCGGTCTGGTCATTACCATAGAGTCCTATGTGGGAGGGGACCCATAGGAGGACTGTGTTGAGGTGTGCCTGATGTCTGGTCGAGATTATAATCTGGATCACGTCAGCAAGGGAGTGTTGGGTATTTAGCTGGGCGATCTCTTTGACGGCATTCAGAGAGTCGGTAATGATGATGGCACTTGAGTTGTGGAGGTCTTCGAGGGCCAAGTGAATGGCGGCGAGCTCAGTATCGAGAGTGGAAGCAAAGTCTGACGCCCTGTCACCAGAGTGAGCCCCCAACCTCCCGCCCTCTCCCTCCCTCCATGCCCCACCCCCTTCCTACACACACTGAACCCCCCCCCCCCCTCCACCTCCCACCCCCCTCCCTCACACACACCATTCACCATACACACACCACACACACACACTGTTTACTTACCGGGTCGGGGATTTGTCAAAGCGCTGATTTTACAGCTGGCTCTCCGCGCTCTCCCCCCCCTTCCCCCACCCCACCCTTGGGTGTACAAGTACAGCTGTATTCCACAACAGTGTAGCCTTTCCTGGGCCTCACATGCCGGGGAACAGATGGTGGCTGTCGGTCGACCTTGTCGTCTGCCATTTTGTTTGGCGGGAAATGTGTGCGAATGCGGGCAGGCGGGTGGGCGGCGGGTGGGGGGGGGGGGCTAAGTTCGTGTGTGAGTGTGTGAGTTGGTGAGCTTAGGGTGGGAGGGTGCTGGTGGGGGTGGGTGGGTGGGTGGGCAGGCTGTGGCTGGTCAGTCCCTTCCATTGCCTCTCAAGCAGACGACTCTCAGCCAATTGAGTGGTTCCCTCCCATTATCGCTCATCAGAGAGCGCTTCTCTCTGAGTATGAGCGGATACTCCTATTATCGCCCCCTTCCACGGCACTTGCATTAGCGGGTTCTCTCCTGAGATAATGGAATATATATGCATATATAAATAATGTACGTATAAATCATAATATATACATATATGCATATATATATAAATATATAAATAATTGTGGCATCATGACCCCATATCGCACATTATCTTGATCCCGAACAAGCCAGTCAAGATATTTACACCTACCTGCCTAAGGGGACTCCTTCCCTGAGAGGTCCATGCATACTACTACTACATATATAACACTCCCTACCTACCCAGAACCGTCGCTTTGATTCAACAAAGGGCCAAGCTAGTCTGCGATGGAGATTTGTTTCTTGGGGTCTTACAACTTGGCAACATTTAAGATCATATCAGGATGTGTACCGACTTGTGACAGTGGGCACTCACAACGATGTTATATATACTAATATAGTGCTACCCGACTGGTAGACCAGGCAGCTGGCACCATGATCTAATTTCTCACTCAGTCACAGTAACCTGATATCTGAGAATTGTTTGCGCAGGGATCATTGCGCAGGATACCCGATAGTTATAGTTCCGAGCACGCCCGACAGGTGGGGCGAAGGGGCGGGGGTCCCTGATGGTTGGTTGTTGGAGTTTTACGTCCTGGCAACATCTAAGGTCATATCAGGATTGGTACCGACCTGTGACAGTTCATGCTCATGGTGACTTTATAGTGCTGCTGTGAAATCAGGCTGCTGGCACCATGACCCAATATCCCACTGTCACATTATCCTAATGCTGAGCACTCCAGTCCGTGTCCGATCCTATTAATGCCGAGTACCAGGCTAGGAAGCGAAAAGTATCAAATTTATAAGTCATTGGTTTGACTCGACCGGGAAATGAACTCCCGATCTCCTGGCGGCGGAGCGGTGGTGTCGGCGCTGGTGTATGTTACCTCCACTCCATCACTTCCTTACACTCACAACAGCACCAGCCCTCTGCTACTGGTGTAGGACACACATACACACATACACACATACACACATACACACATATACACATACACACATCCACACATACACACATACACACATACCCACATACACACATATGCACATACACACATATACACATACACACATACACACATACACACATACACATACACACAAACACACCCATACACACATAACCACACATACACACATACACAAATAAACACATACACACATATATACACACATACACACATACACACATACACACACACATATGCACATACACACATACACACATACATACACATACACACATACACATCACAAATACACACATACATGCATACCCACATACACCCATATACCCACATACACACATACATACATACCCACATACACACATACACACATACACATACACATATACACACACATACACATACACACAGATACACACATACACATACACACATACACAGACACACATACACACATACACATACATACATACATACATACACACATACCAACACATACACACATACACATACACACATACACACATACACACATAACACATACACACATGCACACATACACACATACACACATACACACATACACACATAAACACATACACACATACACACATACACATACACACATACACACATACACACATACACATACATACATACACACATACACACATACACACATACACACATACATACATACACACATACACACATACACACATACACACATACACATACATTCGTGTACCCATACACACATGCAAATACACAGAAGTGACGTTGATACAGAGACCGGCCTGGCGCCTTACAGACCGGCACCATGGGCCCCCCGTCCTCCCCCCCCCCCCCCCCCCTCGCGCTTGACGGTTGTCCGAAGAAAGGTTGCGTCTACCTTAGCTGTAACTGATCATAGTTTGTAAACACAAAGCCATCCGCTGGTCTCTCCCCCACACCCACCCACACCCACACCCACATCCACACCTACCTGCACCCACACCCACCCACACACATCCACACCCACACACCACAACCACACCCACACATGCACACCTACCCGATATAACACTCACACACACCAACACCCACACCCACACCCACACCCACACCCAAACCCAAACCCACACCCACACACACAACCACACCACACACACACCCACACACACACCCACACACACACCCACACCCACACCCACACCCACACCCACATCCACATCCACACCTACCTGCACCCACACCCCACACCCACCACACCCATCCACACCCACACACCCACACACCCACACACCACACCCACACACACCCAAGCACACCTACCCGATTTCACACCCACACACACACACACATCCCCCACTCACCCCCCACACCCACACCTACACACCAACACCCCCACCTACACCCACACCCACACACATCCCCTACCCACAACCATCTCAACCCCCACACCACACTCCCCCACACACCCCTCACACCTCACACACACACCACTCCACACCCCCACACCCACACACACACCGACAGGCGACACAATGGCGGGCTAATGGCGGCACTCACACCCCGCTCTCACCGATGCTTCACACACACCAGGTGTGACTGAGGTGTGAGCGGTGTATCGGGACAGTGTGTGTTAAAGGCAGTAAGCCCCCTCTCCTAGCCACCACACACACACCTCCCTAACCACTACCCTCCCCTACCCACCACACACCCACATCCCTAACCACTACCCTCCCCTACCCACCACACACCCACCTCCCTAACTGCTACCCTCACCTACCCACCACACACACACCTCCCTAACCGCTACCCTCACCTACCCTCCACACACACACACCTCCCTAACCCCTACCGTCCCTTACCCAGCACACACCCACCTCCCTAACCGCTACCCTCCCCTACCCACCACCAACACACACTCCTAACCGTACCCTCCCCACCCACAACACACACACATCCCTAACCCCTACGTCTCCCCTACCCACCACACACACACCTCCCTAAGCCTTACCTCCCCTACCCACCAACACAACTCTAACCTCCTAACCTCTTACCCTCCCCAACCCACCACACACACACCCCTACCCACCACACACACACACCCCTAACCCCTACCGTCCCTTACCCAGCACACACACACCCACCTCCCTAACTGATACCCTCCCCTACCCACCACACACACACCTCCCTAACCACTACCCTCCCCTACCCACCACACACACCTCCCTAACATCTACCCTCCCCTACCCACCACACCACCTCCCTAACTGCTACCCTCACCTACCCACCACACACACACCTCCCTAACAGCTACCCTCATCTACCCTCCACACACACACCTCCCTAACCCCTACCGTCCCTTACCCAGCACACACCCAGCTCCCTAACCCCTACCCTCCCCTACCCACCACACACACACAACCCTACCCACCACACACACACACCCCTAACCCCTACCGTCCCTTACCCAGCACACACACCCACCTCCCTAACTGATACCCTCAACTACCCACCACACACACACTTCACTAACATCTACCCTCCACCTCCTTAACCTCTACACTCCCCTACCTACCACACACACACCTCCCTAAGCACTATCCTCCCCTACCCACCACACACACACACCTCCCTAACCCCTACCTCCCTTACCCAGCACACACCCACCTCCCTAACCGCTACCCTCCCCTACCCACCACACACCCACCTCCCTAACCGATACCCTCCCCTACCCACCACACACACACCTCCCTAAGCAGTACCCTCCCCTACCCACCGAACACACACCTCCCTAACCACTATCCTCCCCTACCCACCACACACACACTTCACTAACCTCTACCCTCCCCTACCCATCACACACACACGCCTCACTAACCTCTACCCTCCCCTACCCACCACACACCCACCTCCCTAACCGATACCCTCCCCTACCCACCACACACCCACCTCCCTAACCGCTACCCTCCCCTACCCACCACACACACACTTCACTAACCTCTACCCTCCCCTACCCACCACACATACACCTCCTTAACCTCTACCCTCTCCTACCCACCACACGCACACACCTCCCTAAGCACTACCCTTCCCTACCCACCACACACACACTTCACTAATATCTACCCTCCCCTACCCACCACACATGCACCTCGTTAACCTCTACCCTCTCCTACCCACCACACACACACCTCCCTAAGCACTACCCTTCCCTACCCACCACAGACACACTTCACTAACATCTACCCTCCCCTACCCACCACACATACACCTCCTTAGCCTCTACCCTCCCCTACCCACCACGCACACACCTCCCTAACCACTATCCCCCCTACCCACCACACACGCACTTCACTAACCTCTACCCTCCCCTACCCATCACACACACACGCCTCCCTAACCTCTACCCTCCTCTACCCACCACCCACCCACCTCCCTAATGGCCCTGTCACACTACGACGTGACTACGTCAGCGTAGGCACAATGTGAAAATAATTATATTACGTTGACGTTATGGGCGTAATATGCAAATTGTGGACGTGAGCGTAACGTGAAAGTAGCGTCGGTGTGCGTCGTGACCTTAGCTGTAACGTGACAACGTTAGGGGGGAGGGGTAATTGGCGACGTGACCGGGCGTTAGTGTAACTTGAGCGTAACGTCGCCGTAACGGGTGCGACGTGGACGTAACGTGACCGTAACGCCACCGTAACGTGACCGTAACATGACCGTAACGTGACCGTAACGTGACCGTAACGTTACCGTAACCATGACCGTAACGTGACCGTAACGTGACCGTAGCGTGACCATAACGTGACCGTAACCTGACCGTAACGTGCAAAACGCTGCCCACACGTTGCTCCCACCCGGGCCGTCGGTCTGACGTGACATAACGTGACTCTAACGTCATTTACGCTGCTATAACGATCGCGGAACGTCTACCTAACGTCATTGTCACGTCATCCCGACGTAACGGCTTCACGTCGAGATACGTCGAAAGTTTTGAACAGGTTCAAAACCTTGACGCGCGCCGACGTAACACGACGTAACATGACGTAGCTCGACGTCACTCTAACGTCATTATGACGTCATCATAACGTAACCCAACGTACGGCAACGTAATGACGAAAAATCATCACGTTAGGCTCACGTTGGCTCGTTACGTCGTAGTGTGACAGGGGTATAACATCTACCCTCCCCTACCCACCACACACCCACCTCCCTAACCGCTACCCTCCCCTACCCACCACACCCACACTTCACTAACCTCTACCCTCCCCTACCCACCACACATACACCTCCTTAACCTCTACCCTCCCCTACCCACCACACCCACACCTCCCTAAGCACTACCCTTCCCTACCCACCACGCACACCTCCCTAACCACTATCCTCCCCTACCCGCCACACACACACTTCACTAACTTCTACCCTCCCCTACCCACCACACACACACACACCTCACTAAGTTCTACCCTCCCCTACCCACCTCACACACCTCCCTAACCACTACCATCCCCTACCCACCACACACACCTCCCTAACAACTACCCTCCCCTACCCACCACACACCCACCTCCCTAACCTCTACCCTCCCCTACCCACCACACATACCTCACTAACCTCTACCCTCCCCTACCCACCACATACACCTCACTAACCTCCACCCTCCCATCCCACCACACACACACCTCACTAACCTCCACCCTCCCCTACCCACCACACACACACCTCACTAACCTCTTCCCTCCGGTACCCACCACACACCCAACTCCCTAACTCCTACCCTTCCCTACCCACTACACACACCTCCCTAACCCCTACCCTCCCCTACCCACCACACACCCACTCACTAACCTCTACCATCCCCTACCCACCACACACACACTTCACTAACCTCTACCCTTCCCTACCCACCACACCCACCTCCCTAACCCCTACCCTCCCCTACCAACACACACACCTCCGTAACCCCTACCCTTCCCTACCCATCACACATCATCATCATCATGCTGTCGGTCGCGATGCGACAAAGACTGCTTTCATTACTTGACTGCCGCTCTCCATTTAGCTCTCTGCTGTGAGAGTTGCGTCCATGAGTCGGTCTTAATGTCTCTCAGCTTCAGGTTTCTCTTGATGGTATCCTTGAACCGGAGACGAGGGCGCCCTCTCTTTCTGTAACCAGAAGAGAGTTGAGAATAGAGGATCTGCTTTGGTAGCCTGTCTGATGACATCCTCATGAGGTGTCCAGTCCACCAGAGATTCTTTTTGATCAGAAGATCTTCCATAGAGGGCAGCCCCGTCTGTTCGAGTATTTCCTTATTTGTCATTAATAATGTATTGCCATATAAAAGGGAATACTGAGTTAATTGAATAAAAGCAGTTATTACAGAAGCCAATGCTGTCAGCTTCAGCGTGCTTGCCGAAACTAATTTCACATGTTTCCACTTTAAATATCTCAAAAGTTAGCCATTTAATATAAAAGTTACTTCAAACTAGAATAAGATAGATCATAACAATGAATTGAATATATTTTGATAAGAAAAATGACAGAACGTCAAAAGCATTGGACTATGTAGCCTAAACAGACAAGATATAATTATATAGACTATTATAGAGAGTCGCTATGCACCATGAGCAATAACATAACAAAACCCAACATATGTCAATCTGTGTATCACAGACCTTAATCCATCCCCTTTCTTGTTCCTCTCCTTGACTCAGTCATCCTAAGGCTTCTCGGTTTAATTCATAAATATTTTGTTTGCACCAAAAAAAAAAATTCACAACAACAAAAAATCCGCGCGCAGACAACAAAAAGGTTCAGCCCTGGGTGATGTCAGTTCCCAAATCCAACAGCCTGCGGTAGAAATTGAAGCGATGAATCCGGATTTTGGCTGTGCGTCCCTGCAGCATTGACATGGCTGGCTTATCCCCAGCTCCCTTCCCCCTCCCTCTCTCCCTCTCCCCCCCCCCCATCCGCCTCTCCCCCCATTCCCCCTTCCACCTCCACTTCCCCAGTCGCTCCCTTCCCCACTCCCCCTCCAGATCTACCTCCCCTCCACCCACCCCTCCACCTCCCCATCCACCTGCCCTTCCCCTCTGCCTCCCCTTCCCCTCGCCCTCCCCTCCCCTCCCCTTCCACCTTCCCCCTCCCCCCTCCATCCGCCCCTTCCACCTGCCCCTCCCACTTGCCCCTCACCCTCCCCCCTCCCCTCTCCGCCTTCTCCCTCCCCTTCTGCCCCCCCCTCCCCTCCTCGCCCCCTTGCCCCCCCCCCCCCTCCCATCCCCTTTCCACCTCCCCCTCCCCTCTCCCCCCTCCCTCGTACTCTTCCCCCCATCCCTCCTCCAGCCGCGCGTCACCCCAACGGCGACGCGTGGTACCAAAATCCGGGAAAAGCCGTTTCTCCTGCCACAAAGTTCGCCGCGATGGACGCAGCGCTGTGGGCATAAAATAAACTATAAACAAACAATAAAATGATGGCTGAGGGCCTCTTTAAACCCCCTCCCCCCAAAATACCCCCCCCCTCCCGCCACCCACCCACCACCACGCCACACCAAGCAATAGGTCAGCTGACCCTACTGTTTGTGGCCTTTGCCACTTTATTATATTTTCCTAGGCCGGTACCCAGTTTTCCGTTCGATTGACCCGCGATGAATGCGCCGGCCCCTGCGGGTCGGCGCGCGGTGCATTGCTCCGTCTGCGCCGGGCCGTGCCGCCCGCGCCGCCCGGCGGCCGTTCTGGGTGGTCTGGCCTCGCTCGGCGCACGGTCACGTGACCGGGAGCGCGCCTTTTGCAGCGCGATTCAGCGGGTGCAATCGGACACGAAATCGGCTCTAATTGAAGCTCGGGCAGCACACTCTGAGTTTGCGGCTTAGCTTGTCTTTTTTCTGTCTTTTTCTGTGTTTCTTCTTCTTTTCTTTTTTTTTTCGAAAGAAGGGGATCTTTTTGCAGTTTATTTTCTCCTTCCCTTTTGTTTATCTGACTATTATCATTTATTGTTCTTGTCCTCACCTCTGACTATTTTCATTAAATGTTTGTGTCTTTACCTCTGACTGGTTATTTCCATTTGTCGTTCTTGTCTTTCCCTCTGTCTGACTATTTCCATTTGTCGTTCTTGTCTTTCCCTCTCTTGAACTATTTCCATTTACCGTTCTTGTCTTTACCTCTGTCTGACTATTTCCATTTGTCGTTCTTGTCTTTCCCTCTCTTGAACCATTTCCATTTACCATTCTTGTCTTTACCCCTGTCTGACTATTTCCATTTGTCGTTCTTGTCTTTACCCCTGTCTGACTATTTCCATTAAATGTTTGTGTCTTTACCTCTGTCTGACTATTTCCATTTACCGTTCTTGTCTTTACCCCTGTCTGACTATTTCCATTTGTCATTCTTGTCTTTACCCTGTCTGACTATTTCCATTAAATGTTTGTGTCTTTACCTCTGTCTGACTATTTCCATTTATCGATCTTGTCTTTCCCTCTGTCTGACTATTTACATTTATGGTTCTTGTCTTTACCCTTGTCTGACTATTTCATTTTGTCGTTATTTTCTTTACCCCTGTCTGACTATTTCATTTGTCGTTCATGTCTGACTATCTCCATTAAATGCTTGTGTCTTTACCTCTGTCTGACTATTTCCATTTTTTGCTCTTGTCTTTCCCTCTATCTAACTATTTCCATTTATCGTTCTTGTCTTTCCATCTGCCCATCTATTTCCATTTATCGTTCTTGTCCTCACTAACTATTTCAATTTATTGTTTATTATTCAATTTATTATTATTTATTGTTCTTGTCCTCATCTCTCTCACTATTCAAGTACTGATAATGTCCTCACATATCTCAAACGATTTCCACTTATTCTATTTTTCTGCACCTCTCTCTGACTATTCCATTTAATATTCTTCTCCTCACATCTCCCTAACCATTTAAATTTCTTCTTCTCCTCACCTCTCTCGGAGTCTGATTATTTCAGTATTTCAATGCATTGTTATTGTCTTCACCTCTCTCTGGTTATTCTCATTTAGTCCTCTTGTCCTCATCTCTCTCACTATTCCATTTAGTCTTCTTGTCCTCATCTCTCGCACTATTCCAGTTAGTCTTCTTGTCCTCATCTCTCTGGCTCTTTCAATTTATTGGTCTTGTCCTCACCTCCTTGAGCTCACTTGACTGACTATTTCGCCATCACCAGGTGGAGCCACTTACCCGGAGACCAGTGAGAACAGTGCTGGGAAGAGAGTGAGCACAGGGGAAGTCAGTGAGCACAGTGGTTGTCAGTGAGCACAGGGGAGGTCAGTGAACACAAGGTGGGTACTGGGAACAGGGTGGGTTGTGAGCACATGTATGGTTAGTGAGCAGAGGGTTGCCGGGGTGCCAGGGTGCCAGGGTGCCAGGGTGCCGGAGTGCCGGGGTGCCGGGGTGCCGGTGTGTCGGAGTGCCGGGGTGCCGGGTTGCTGGGGTGCCGGGCTGCCGGGGTGCTGGGGTACTGGGGTGCCGGGGTGCCGGGTGTGTGGGTCGGTGGGGCCGGGGTGCCGGGGTGCGGGGTGCGGGGTGCCGGGTTGCGGGTGTGCCGGGGTGCCGGGGTGCTGGGGTGCCGGGGCGGGTGTCGCATGCCGGCTGCTGGGGTTGTGCCGGTGTGCCGGGGTTCCGGGGGTGCGGGGTGCCGGGGTGCCGGGGGGGGGTGCCGGGGTGCGGGGTGCCGGGTGCCGGGTGGTGCCGGGGGGTGCCGGGGTGCCGGGGTGCCGGGGTGCCGGTGTGACGGGGTGCCAGGGTGCTGGGGTACCAGGGTGCTGGGGTGCCGGGGTGCTGGGGTGCCGGGGTGCCAGGGTGCCAGGGTGCCAGGGTGCCGGGGTGCTGGGGTGCTGGGGTGCTGGGGTGCTGGGGTGCTGGGGTGCAGGGGTGCTGGGGTGCCAGAGTGCCGGGGTGCCAGGGTGCTGGGGTGCTGGGGTGCTGGGGTGCCGGGGTGCCAGGGTGCCGGGGTGCCGGGGTACCAGGGTGCTGGGGTGCCTGGTTGCCAGGGTGCCGGGTGTAACGCATTGACAAGTGGACACGGCAAGCTCTAGTACAGAAGTGTTTTATTATGCTTTAGGGTTTTCCATTACGACTCGGGTCAGTCACGTGATCCGCGCTCGGGTCGTTCGTAAAGTATCGCAGCCGGGGGCATTCATAAACTCACATACATTACATCTCCCTTTTTTCCCCCAGCGGCGTTGAACTTATTCTACCCCGATGTTTACGTATTTGTTTCACGTAATAAACCTTTATGATTCTTGTGAGAATCTATGTTTCAATTTGTATCTATTAACACCAACGGCAATATATTGCTGCTTAAATTTAGTCTTAACTACTTACGAATTTTCGGTATGATTCGCTCTTATGCTTCCCTCTCAACCGGTTTGCATTTTCGACCATACCGTGTTACATACCCGATTGGATGGCCATTGTTTTGTTTTGTTTGATCGTTCTGGACCTGGTTTGTATGTTTGCTTGTTTTGATTTCTCTACTGTTTCGGAACCTTTTTATTCTAGGACTTTTTATTATGTGCCTGCGGTTTCGCCTGATTGTCTTGTCCGTTTCTGTTTGTATATTGTAACTTCTGGGGTATTTACTTGACTGACTTACAACCACCCCTTTTGCCCATTGGTTGTGGTGGTCTGTGTATCTGACTTCATCCCCTGTCTGTAATGTTGCATGTACTACTGTCCCACGTTTATCAAAACATTTTTTTGGTTTGTCTTGACGCTCTTTTAATTTTTGTTTCATGTGGGTCTGTGTGTCTGGCACTAGCTTTCTCCTCAATTTTGGTAATTTTGATCTTAGCTCTCGCAACATCAACAATTGAGCTGGGGATGCGTTTAGCCCTTGCACGTGTGCATTTCGATAGTTCAAGAGTGCTATGTGGATGTCCCCGTTTTCTATGATACTTTTCTTTAGCATTTTTTTTATGGTTTGTACAAACCTTTCTGCTTGTCCGTTACTTTGTGCATACATCGGGCTGCTAAATTTTGGGGTAAACCCATAGTCTTTTGTGAATTGATGGTACTCTGTACTGCTGAATTGGGGTCCGTTATCTGATATTACGACCTCCAGAATTCCGTGTCTACTGAATATCTTTTTTAGCTCTTCGACTGTTTCCTTACTTGTTGTTGATTTCATTTCACTTATTTCCGGAAATTTACTATAGTAATCTACTACTAGTAGGAACGTGCGGTGTTGTACGTGAAAAAAATCTACCCCGACTTTCTGGAATGGTAATTCTGGGATAGGATGCGGAATTAAAGGTTCAGCTTGTTGGGCATTATGAAAGTGCTGGCAGGTAGTACATCTGCTGATTAAATCTTCTATTTGACTGTTTATTCCCAGCCAAAAGACACTCTCTCTCGCTACTTGTTTACACTTTACTACTCCCATGTGGGATTCATGGATAATCGACAGTATTTGTTTTTGCATTGCTTTTGGAATTATTATCCTGTCGTTCTTCAATAGCATGTTCTGTTCGACTGTAATTTCGTTTCTAAACGTGTAATATGGCCTCACTTCCCTACTTATCTTGCTTTTGTCGTCCGGCCAGCCGTTTTTTGTCAATGTTACTATTTGTTGAAGCACTTTGTCGTTGCTGGTTTCTTGTTTGATTTGTTGAATGTGGCTTCGTGCCACGCTGATCTCGGCTACAGTTACGTCCTTGGCGAATAGGTTTGTCGGTGCTGTCTTTAAGGAGTGCGCCCGTGATAGGGTGTCTGCAAAGTACATATATTTGCCTTGAACATGTATAACGGCTAAATCATAATTTTGCAAGCGCAATCTCATGCGTTGCATTCTTGCTGACAACACATGGAGTGGCTTCTGCATGATTGAGACTATGGGCTTGTGGTCAGTCTGAATAATTATCGGTTTACCATAAATGTACTCATGAAACTTTTTACAGCCAAAGCATGTGGCCAACAATTCTTTTTCAATTATGGCGTAATTCTTTTCTCCCTGATTTAAGGCTTTTGATGCCATGGACACTGGTTTTTCATTTTGGAATATTGTGGCCCCTAGACCGGATTTACATGCGTCAACTTGCATTACAATTGGTTGCTTTACATTGTAGAACGTTAACACTGGTGCATTTATTAACAGGTGTTTCAACTTTTGATACGCTTTTTCTTGGCTGTCTTGCCAGTGCCACGCCACATCTTTTTTTAATACCACTCTTAATGGTGTGGTTACGGTAGCAAGGTTTGGGATGAATTTCCCAATATATCCTATCATGCCTAAGAATCTTTGCAGAGCTGGCTTGTCCTGAGGGGTGGGCATATCTACAATGGCTTGTATCCGGTCTTTACTTGGTTTTAACCCGCTAGCTGATAATGTGTGCCCTACATAGTTCACTTCTTGTTTACAAATGCATGATTTTGCTGGATTTAATTTTAACTTCACTTCCCTTGCTCTTTTCAATACCTGCTCTAACCTTTGGTTGTGCTCTTGTTCTGTTTTCCCGTAAATTAAGATGTCATCTGTAATGACACTAACTCCTTCTATATCTTTTAATATTTCATTCATCTGTTCTATGAAAATATCTCCCGCTGTTTTTATCCCGAATGGTAACCTCGTGTAGCGGTACCTCCCGCATGGGGTATTGAATGTGCAAAGCATCAAACTTTCGTGGTCCACCTCAATTTGCCAATAACCCGAATTCGCATCAAGCACCGAAAAATAACACGCTCCACACGTGTTGGATACGGGCCCCTCAAAATTGCTTTGTTCAGTTTAGTCGGATCTAAACAAACTCAGGTTTTCCCTGGTTTACATACAATGGTGATTGAGTTCACCCATGGAGTTGGTTCCGCTTGTGGTACGATTACCCCTAACTCTAACATACGGTCTAGTTCACATTTTACATCATCAATTACTGCGTGCGGTATTCTTCGCGGAGGGTCGATTATTGAGGTTACGTTTTTATCTATGTGTATATGAGCGTTTACTTTTATCATGCCTAACCCCACAAATACATCCTTATATTCAGTTACCAGTTGGTTTGCGTTCACGCCGATCTTCTTTGTCAGGCTCATCTCGTTGATCCATGCTATCAGGTTCAGTTTGACACACACGTCTTTTCCGAGCAATGGTGTGCCGCTGTCCGTAACTTGGAAACGTAGCAGATGACCCCGCACGTTGATGACGGTCTCGCCGACGGGCGTCATGCGTTGGCCGGTGTACGTGACTAGGTTGCACGCAGTCTTGGTTAATTTCTGGCCTTTCAACTTGTCGTATACTTGCTTTGGGATCAGGTTCGCCTCTGATCCACTGTCCAGTTTGAAATCAATGTTCCTGTTACTTATCCGAAATGTTGCGTACCACAAATTTGTTTCTGCGTTACTGTGGTCCTGTATTGTTCCGATGAAGAGTTCCTGGTCGTCTGGATTCTCTGTCCCGTCCTGCATCCATCTGTCGTCTTCGTACCGTCCCTCTACGCCTATCGCGTTGATTGAGTTTCCATTTGCCCGAGCGGTCCTGCACACTTTTGCGAAATGCCCCATCTTGTGACATGCCATACAGGCCTTGTCAAAGGACTGCATGCAGAGATTCAAGGCCAGTTTGCAGACCACCTCTCCATATATACTGATGGTTCGAAAGACCAAAGCCGGGTAGCTGCTGCGGCAGTCTGCCGACGGGAAAAATTTGGTGTACGTTTGCCAGATCAGAGCTCGATTTTCACTGCAGAGGCCCGAGCACTCCTTCTCGCTTTGGAGTATATCGAGGTATCCAACCACACTAACTATGTTATATACAGTGATTCCTTCTCTTGCCTCCTGGCTGTTGCTGGACTGAAAACGAATCACCCTATTCTAGCAATGGTCATTTATAAAATGAACCAACTGACAACAGATGGGTATGATATCCACCTGTGCTGGGTGCCTGGCCATGCTGGCATACAAGGAAACGAACGAGCTGATCGGGCTGCGAAGAAGGCCCTGAACTGTGATCTTGAACCGTGTCTGATCCCTCACTCTGATCTGAAACCACTAATAGCCACCCACATAAAATCCAAATGGCAACATGAGTGGGATGAAAACATCAATAAACTTAAAGAAATTGAACCATCTGTGGGAAAGCCACCACAGACTCATGCGGGAGGTCGGCGGGACCAAGTGGTCCTTAGTCGCTGCCGTGTTGGCCACTCGTGGCTTACACATGCTTTTCTGCTCAAGGGGGAACCTCCCCCTGAATGTATTGGGTGTCAGTCCCCACTGACACTCAAACACATTTTACTAAGTTGCGTTGATTTTTTGGCCCTGCGCCAACGGTTCTACACTGCAGGCAGTATGCATGACCTTTTTACTAAGGTAAAACAGGAAAACATTTTAGCCTTTTTGAGGGCAGCTGGACTGTACCACCTTATATAGTTTACTAAATGGATTCTATTAATTATTAATGAAACTTTTCTTTTTCTATGGGAATTTGTTTCCCTTGACCACAGATATATGATTGTGAGCTTTCTAATTTAATTAGTGTCTATTGGCACATAATTGATTGTCTGCTTTTACATGTAAAAGCGATGGTTTGAACAAAAAACAAACATTTCTCGCCGTGAATATGGCCTATGCTGCCGACACGGCGTAAAGCAACCACCAATCAATCAATCAATCATGTCCTTGGCTGGGCATTGCCACCGTACATGTTGATATCCACACCGGCCACAATCTATCTTCGGTTCCGCGGCCTTGACCTGGTATTGGCGCATAGGACGTTTCCATGTTGGTGGCGGCAATCGGGCTGTGTTGTATTGCCTATTTGACCGAGGCGCTGCTTGTTGACGTTTAATTGCGTCCAGTTGACTGTCCACTGACTCGGTGTTACTGGCTGGATTATTCAATTGCGATGTATTATGTTCGCTTAGTCTGCACATTGTTAAACATTTCTCTAGCGTTAACTCTTCTGTCTGCAATAGCTTGTCTCTTAACGTGTCGTCTTTTATGCCGCACACTAGCTTGTCGCATAACAGCGCGTCTTCTAGCTTCCCGAAGTTACATTGCGCTATTTTGCTCTTGACTTCTGTAATAAAAGTGTCCATGTCTTCTGTTGTTTGCTTGTACATGTTAAATTTATATCTAGTTACGGTAATGTTCTCGTTCCCGGCACAATATTTTCTGAAAGCCTCTACTAGCGGCGCATACTTATCTTTTTCCGATTCATCAAAGTAAAACGTTTGATGTATTTTTTGTGCCTCCTTCCCGGCGATGTGCAAGAATATACAGCATTGTACGCGTTCTGGCTTTCCCCATGCTCCTGTTGCAGTTGCAAATATTTCAAATGATTGTAACCAGTCTCTCCAGTTTACTGCCAGGTTGCCTTCTAGGCTCAGGGGCGCCGGTGCCTTTAATCCAGTGAGCGCCATTTTGTCCGTTGTACATCTGACACCATGTAACGTATTGACAAGTGGACACGGCAAGCTCTAGTACAGAAGTGTTTTATTATGCTTTAGGGTTTTCCTTTACGACTCGGGTCAGTCACGTGATCCGCGCTCAGGTCGTTCGTAAAGTATCGCAGCTGGGGGCATTCATAAACTCACATACATTACACCGGGGTGCCAGGGTGCCGGGGTGCTGGGGTGCCGGGGTGCTGGGGTGCTGGGGTGCCGGGGTGCCAGGGTGCCGGGGTGCCCGGGTGCCGGGGTGCCAGGGTGCCAGGGTGCTGGAGTGTCTGAGTTCCAGGGTGCTGGGGTGCCGGGGTGCCGGGGTACCAGGGTGCTGGGGTGCCCGGGTGCCGGGGTGCCAGGGTGCCGGGGTGCCAGGGTGCCAGGGTGCGGGGTGCCGGGGTGCCGGGGTGCCAGGGTGCGGGGTGCCGGGGTGCGGGGGTGCCGGGGGCGGTGCCAGGGTGCCGGGGTGCTGGGGGCTGGGGTGCTGGGTGCTGGGGTGCGGGGTGCCGGGGTGCCGGGTGCCGGGGTGCCGGTGCCGGGGTGCCGGGGTGCCGGGGTGCCAGGGTGCCGGGGGGTGGGGGTGCCGGGGTGCCGGGGGGGTGCCGGGGTGAGGTGCCTGGGGGGTGCCGGGGTGCCGGCCGGGGTGCCGGGGTGCCGGGGGGTGCCGGGGGTGCCCTGGGTGCCGGGGTGCCGGGTGGGGGGGTGCCGGGGTTGCCGGGTGGTGCCGGGGGGTGCCGGGGTGCCGGGGTGCCGGGTACCGGGTGCTGGGGTGCCAGGGTGTCGGGTGGTGTGGAGTGCTGGGGTGCCGGGGTGCCGGGGGTGCCGGGTGCCAGGGTGCTGGGGTTGTGGGGGTGCTGGAGTGCTGGGGTGCCGGGGTGCTGGGGTGCAGGGGTGCCGGGTGCGGGTGCCGGGGGGTGCGGGGTGGGTACCGGGTGCTGGGGTGTGCCGCGTTGCTGGGGTGCCGGGTGGTGCCAGGGTGCCGGGGTGCCGGGGGTGCTGGGGTGCTGGGTGTGGGCCGGGGTGCTGGGGTGCAGGGGTGACGGGGTGCCAGGGTGCCGGGGTGCCAGGGTGCTGGGGTGCTGGGGTGTGCCTGAGTGCCGGGGTGGCGGGGTGCCGGGGTGCCGGGGTGCCGGGGTGCCGGGGTGCCGGGGTGCCGGGGTGCCGGGGTGCCGGGGTGCCGGGGTGCCAGGGTGCCAGGGTGCTGGGGTGCCGGGGTGCCGGGGTGCCAGGGTGCCAGGGTGCTGGGGTGCTGGGGTTGCCAGGTGCCGGGGTGCCAGGGACACAGGGTGCGTCACACCTACCCAGGGCCAGCACACTGCTTACATTCTGGATCATTGCAGTGTGATTCACCCGACCACTTGCCCTCAGAAGACCTGCATATCCGCCCCCCCCCCCCCCCCCCCTTTCACCACCTGCACCACCAATAAATATATAACTACTCATGGCAGCCTTGTCAATATCCTTCCTCTGTAGCACTCCCCACTGGCTAGTTATGGTTTCTCCCTGTCTCTTGTCCCTCATGACACACTCACCAGCCATCATTCACTCAGGGCCATCCTGTCACATGCCATTTCAGACCCACCCACCCGTGTGACAATCTTTCAAGTTATATAGGGCCATTAACGATATTTGCATACCTCAACATGGAAGTATGCACATGTCAAAACTGTCATAACTAACCATACTTTAACATACTTTGGTGTCCGTGTTGATCTTGTGTATGATCTCTTATATACACACTTAGGTGGCGCCGTGGTGGAAGGGTGGAGAACTAGAGTGTCATTGAATATATTCATACACGCTAGATAACACAGCAATTGCAATGCCATATGATCATTTTTCACACCATAAGTTATGTGTTGCATAATGATTATGTGAGTATAAATACAGGAACTGCACTAACCTCCCCGCACTCGTGGACCAGTTGCGATTGCTGAAAGAGTTGAGCATCCATCTTCCTTGTTGGTTTATCGTGAGGTTCAAACTCACGGGTTCTAACCCTGGGCGAGTCAAACCAATGACCTAAACATCAATAATTGTCGCTTCCTAGCCAGGTGCTCAGCATTATTAGGATAAGGCAAGGACTGGCTGGATCAGTGTCAGGATAATGTTACTGAGTGGGATCGCAGGTCATGGTGCTGATTTCCCAGTAGGGCTGCACTATAATGTTGCCATGTGTGTGCATTGTCACAAGTCGGTACCCATCCTGATATGACCTTAGATGTTGCCCGGATGTGAAGCTCCAACAACCAACCAACCCCACATTCGTGTTGTATGCCAAAATAGTGGGCATATTTGCGGTATGATATTATATGTATATATCCTTATATATATCCATAGGGGTATATATGAGAAAAAGTCCTCTATTGTGAACGGACACGGAGGACCAGTGGTGGCGCCACCGGTCACGAGTGTGAGGTGTAGAAGGCAGAACTTAAAATAACCCGTACAATGTACATAATCAAATAAGTCCCTTCCATACCTTTATACTCGCATAATACATTATGCATTGCATGCATTATAAATATGTATATGAGACTGTCTCAAAAGGTGCTAAGCAATATGGGACAAAAGTGTGTCCATTGTAACGTTCAACATAATATCTGCTTATGCATTTGCTCAGGATAAAGTGATTTGTTTTTTACATGGTGTTTCCTAATCTCAATAGAATACACATTGATTTGAAGCAAATGTCCTTGTGTTTTCAGTGTAACCGTTTCTGTGCTGTTTTGTGTCAATCGTTACAAAGAGCTATCACCTTTTGAGACAGGCTCATATGCATATATAATATTACATATGTATTGCATAAACTTGAATGTACCTACAATGAATTTTGGGATTACAAGCAAAGGACATGTTCATCCCTCAGTTCCACGTTAGTTATACATTAAAACCTCTCTAACTGACCAGCTCCACAGATCGACCACTCCCTTATATCGATCACTTTATTTGGGTCCCAAACGATCGCCCATACAATACCATTGTAACGATTAAAAAGCTTCCTAAACCGACCACCTCATGAAATGGGCCATTTAAAGTCGACCCCATGGTCGGTCTATTTAGAGAGGTTTTACTGTATAATAATACCATTGTGATGCGCATTATAAAGAATTTAGTTCCATATTCTCTCACATGTTTCCACTTGCAACCGGTAAACTGACAATTGCTAGTTTCTAATTTTTATAGGTTATATTATCCCATCAAGATGCATACATTGTCCCACTAAACTTGTCTCGCTTTAAAAAAAATCATTCCTATGAAAATGGGTCATTCTCAGAAATTATGTATCACATTTTTGGTTGCCATGTTACATTGTTAATGATTTTCCCTTGTTTTTAGGGGGTAGTAAGTCAAATAGTTATTGTGCACTCTTTGTATTAAGTATGTTAGCAATACTGCATTATTTGATGCGCGAGAAGGAAGAACAGAGGCGGAGGTGGGAAAACTGAGGCGTTTATTAGGAGGGGGGGGGTGAGTCGCTCAGGGCCGGGTGAGTCGCTCTCCCTCCCCTCGCATCAAACGAAATGCTTCGCATTACGACCAATGAATCCCACAAAATGTATCCAAAATATGCTTATATAATTTTGTTTTAAAGTGAGAATATGAAATTTACATATCAACACCATACACCTACCCAAACAGGTTTATAAAACAACTTTCTTTCTTGTAAGAAACAATTATTTTGGATTAACTCTAATCAATAAAATGTTGTTTGAATGGATTGTGTGTGTTAAACTAACAGAAACATTATCGATATTTGATAAGATGATGTTATCGATGGATGTTACACAGTTAATATTAAAGTTGCATAATCCGATGCTTTCGAGTTTCTGTCATTTTGCGAGAGAAATATACTAGCTTGATCGTTATAATCTACCTTACTTGAGTTTGAAGTACCTTTGATTTTAAATGGCAAACTTTCGTGATATTTGAATTGCAAACATGCAAAATTAATTTTGGCATGCACGCCAAAACTCTGACACTATAGGTTTCTGCAGTCATAGGTTCTGTTAAATTGCCTCAGTATTCCATTCTATGTGGCAACAAATGTTTGATAAGTGCACCAGTATCTACGTTAGACAACTAGAAACAAATTTCGCTAATTGTTTTGGTTTTGAAAATTTGATGTTTTCATCGTACTATGCAGCTTTAACAGACTTCTCAATTTGAATAATATCAAAATCGAAAAGTGAAAAAAACAAGCAACTCTAAGTAACATATGCACAACATATAAACCTTCATATGAATATGGGTTCTGCTATTATTTGGAATGTTTTCTCTTATCATTTGGAATGTTTTCACTTTTGGCTTCCATGTCACTAAAGTGGTAGGCAGTTTCTGAGAACGAATCATATATATATATATACCACCGTATATACTACAGTATATGCAGATGTAGGAATCGCATGGTGCTGCCCCCTCCCTCCGGTTCCATGAACCCCAGGGAGGGGTTTGGCTATTCCACCAGCCTACCCACCTGTGATATGTATACACCACTGATCCCACTGGCTGCTCACTTGCTTGCTGCCACTAGGCTCATACACACCTGTTCTATTTACTCCGTTCCGACTTCTCCTTTCACCCATGGGGTATGTTGCTGACCGTTCGCCGGTCTAAGACCATTCAGTTTGCCGAACGCGAGCTGCTTATTCCTGTCGCTTGCGTGCCCAATACGGACTTGTGCGCCGTATTCTGGGTGAGAAAACATTTCTCGCAAGTCAAAGTATCTCCCAGCGAGCCTGCCTTCCAGGTGCCCCGGGCAGGTGGCTATTCACCCCTGGACTACGCTACACTCCAGTCCACTATAAAGTACTTTGCCGCACTAGCCGGCTTAGACAGTGAGAATTTCTCATGCCATTCTCTCCGCCGGGGCGGGTGTACTTACCTCGCCCTTCAAGGCGCCCCGATCGATGAAATTCGGCTTAGGGCCGATTGGTCATCTGACGCAGTTTATAAGTATATCGCGCGCCCCCTGTCGGACCGAATAGTCTCGGACATGCGGGTGGCATCTTGTCTCGGGGGTGTTAGTTAGTTCTGTCTGGAGGGTCCTGGGGGACTTGGCATTTGTAGCCCAGCCAGATACTTCTACACTGACTTAATAATAAAACTGTATCCACCACACTGCCTTCGGCTTAATGCGTACCTACACCACCGTATATACTACAGTATATGCGGATGTAGGAATCGCATGGTGCTGCCCCCTCCCTCCGGTTCCATGAACCCCAGGGAGGGGTTTGGCTATTCCACCAGCCTACCCACCTGTGATATGTATACACCACTGATCCCACTGGCTGCTCACTTGCTTGCTGCCACTAGGCTCATACACACCTGTTCTATTTACTTTTATTTTTATTCTTATTTTTTGCTATTTTATCCTTTTATTCTATATATTCCGGTAGGGCATTTGTAGCCCAGCCAGATACTTCTACACTGACTTTATAATAAAACTGTATCCACCACACTGCCTTCGGCTTAATGCGTACCTACATATTATATATATATACATATATATATATATATATATGTGTGTGTGTGTGTAAAATATATATACTTGTTTATATATTTAAAGGCAACAGCACTACAGAACACTTACATGTCAGAAAAACATGGAAAAACACTTGAACTGAGTGCAATACACTCAGCAAACTCATCCTGCAAACAAATCCACAATCCTCTCTCCCTTTTACAACAAATTCACACACAATTACTGCTTTAAAAAAAGCCAGACAAATACACACACCTGCATTTCCATGCTTTATCTGGCGACAATTCATCTGGGGTATTTACATATGTATGAAGGAGTTAGAAATATATGAGAATTAAAACAAATATATATATGAGAAGGTAAACGCCCAATACAAAATTGAGATAAAGATCAGAGTTAAACCGTCAAAAGTTTCATTTTTGTTATTTTCCTATATTTTTGTTCCTTATTCCACAACCATCTCATCACAAGAAAAGAGGAATTAGTAAGAATCAAAATTACCTTCATGTAAACAAATCTTTTATTGTAATTACATTTTTGGATTATGGTGCTTAGGGGTTTTTACACCCGAATTCTTCGTGGAGTGGTTAGAGTGTCTGACTTTTTTCTAGTTCGGACTACTAATCTGAAGGTTGGTGGTTCGACTCCCTTGCCATCACCTATCAATCAATCAATAGTTCCGTCCTCTAGTCGAGGGTTGGATGCAATGGTTCTCCACTTGTCCCGATGTTGTGCTGTTCTGATAGACTGTGAATAATTCAAGCCTGTCCACTGTGAAATATTTGTAAACCATGATGTTCTTGGTCTCCCTCTCCCTCTGCTGCCATTCACCTTCCCTTCCAACAATGTACGGTATATTGAACTCTGACGAATGATGTGGCCAAAATAAATAAGTTTCTTTGTCTGTATAGTGGCAAACAATATGCCAATTTGGAATTCCACCATCAAACCCCAGTTGCTCTCATAACATGTCTATGTGGTGTCGGGGGTTAACAATCCCTTGGGTCGGTAAAAGCATAGGCTGGGGTTTTCTATTGACCAACTGTCTAATGGTGAAAACAAGTCTATTCAGACTTATCTATGCAGTATAAATCTTCAAGAAGAAACACAATATGGAGTGGGTGATGTGGACAGTCGCCACTTGGTGGCAGCACTGCTCTGTGTTCTGTGTGACTGATCCTGGAGGAGAGCGCGTGCTATATATATATCATTAGTGTAATCCCGGCCTCTCGTCGCTGGTTCCCACAACGCTTCATCCCGCTCGGGCAAACATCCGAGAACCAGCAGAGTCACGTCAGCCTGGTACTGCCTCTAGCGGCGGCCACAGGAAGGAATGTTGTTTGGACGGTGGGGTTTGTGTGATATGATTGGGTGGTGGGGTGCTGGTTGATTGGTGGGGTGGACGGGTGATGGGGTGGGGAAGGGAGATCCAATATCCCACTCAGTCACATTATCCTGACACTGAGCTAACCAGTCCTTGCCCTATCCTAATAATGCCGAGCGCCAGGCTAGGAGGCGACAAGTATCAATTTTATAAGTCATTGGTTTGACTCGACTGGGGTTTGAATGGACCTTCCACACGGGAAGCCTACGCTCTAGCGATTAGGCCACCACGTCCCATTGTGTATGCGTGAGCTGAGAGGGAGGGGGGGGGGCAGCAGCAGGAAAAGGAATGCTGGGAAAGAATCAGTGGGTGTACGAGGAGTGGGGGGGGGGGACAAGGGAATATGTGGTGGGCGGGGGAGGGAGGGCTTACCGGGGGCAAATCACTTATGCATGCACCTAGCGACTCCTGCTGGGATTCAGCAAAAGTACATCCCATCCCACGTACCTGTACTCACGGAAAACACTTATAAACCTTCTTCACTCACCGCACCACATGCCCCTCCTGCAGCATGGTGTGGCGGGGGCGGTGTGGGGCTGTGTGGGGCGGTGCGGGAGCGGGGGCGGGGCGGGGCGGGCGGGGCGGGGTGGGGCGGTGCGGGGCGGGGCGGGGGGGCCGGTGGGCGGGGCGGGGCGGGGCGGGCGGGGCGGGGCGGGGCGGGGCGGGGGGGGCCTGGCGGGGCGTAGCGGGGCGTGGCGGGGCGTAGCGTGGCGGGGCGTGGCGGGGCGAGGCGGGGCGGGGCGCGGCGGGGCGGGGCGGGGCGGGGCGGGGCGGGGCGGGGCGGGGCGGGGCGGGGCGCGGCGGGGCACACCGGGCGTCTCCGTCTACAGAACGGACTCCTGGTTTGTGCGTCTTCTGTGTCTCTGTTTCTGTCTGGGGTTTGTTCTGTTTTCTTCAAGAATATGTGTGCGTTTTTTATTGTTGTTTTTTGGATGCTTTATAATTATGTGTGCAGTTTGTGTGCTCTGTTTGCTAGCTCTTGCTTTGTGAGGCAGCTAGTACTGGAGGCCATGTGGTGTGTGGGTGGTGAGTGGTGTGATGTGTGTGGTGTGTGTGGTGAGTGGTGTGATGGGTGTGATGTGTGTGGTGAGTGGTGTGATGGGTGTGGTGTGTCTGGTGTGTGAGATGTATGGTGTGTGGGGTGTGTGGTGCAGGGTTTGTGTTGTGTGTGTGGTGTGTGGTCTGTGTGGTGTGTGATGGGTATTGTGTGTGGTGTGTGTGGTTTCTGATGTGTGTGATATGTGTGGTGTGCAGGTGTTGTGTTGTGTGTGGTGTGTGGTTTGTGATGGGTATGGTGTGTGGTTTGTGGTGTGTGGTGTGTGGTATGTGTAGTGGGTGGTGTGTGATGTGAGCGGTGTGTGTGGTGTGTGGTGAGTGTGTGTAGTGGTTGGAAGGTGCTGGGTGTGTGTCAGTACGGCTGAACGCATTCACTTTGTTTGTGTTTTATCAGGCAATGTACAGAACACCGCGTTATGGATGTACTGCTTTCTTGTCCAGCAGTCCCACCCCTTCCCAACCATATATATACACACATATCCACACACACATGTGCCCATACGCACAGGTGCACAAACATGCACACATGTGCACACACACAAATACACACAAACACACACAAGTGTGACATTATCCCCACTTTGAGATATAGCGACACAGACCTGACTGATTGATATATATTCATTCATCTTTCTTTATTATATAGCGTGAGATCTGAATAACAATATAAATAAATATTGATTACTAGACAGCTTGCTATAAAATAATATCTTTACATGCCTCATACATTCCAGTTCTCTTAATGCAGATAATAGTCTGGCAATCCGTAACCTTGACCGCTACAAAAAACTACTAAAGAAAGAAACTACTTCCCAACAGAACAAAAATCAAACCTGCCCCTGAGCACAGTCACTGCTTGCTGTGCAATAGCGCAAAAAGCAAAAGACAGGCCAGAAAAATGGTAGATACTAAAAAAATATATGGACACTAGCCCTGGGTATGTGTAATGGCACAAACCAACACAGAAATGGACAGGCCATGGTCATGCACCTGATCCACCCTGAAATGCAGAATAGCTAAGCAAACAACACAGCCATCCCACCTAGTGGCAGTCCTGAAGAGTCTGGGTGTGTTCTGGCGCACCAGTGCACTATCTAAGGACAGGACTTGGGTGAAAGGGGGTTGGAACAAACCAATATGGAACGGGATCCTCCACACCTCCATGACATCCAAGTAGATGTAAATAGTAGGCTAAGGTATCATACTCAAACTAGACAAAGATTCTAGAAAAAATACAAGAAAAATAACAGATTATTACTAACACCCAAATCCATGAGAGACTGGCCTGAGCTGAAACAGGTAAATACCCCTCGGCAAAGACTCAGAACAAAAAGAACATCACATGTGTCCAGCGTTGAAAGCAAGTGCCCTCGTGGGGGCTTATATGTTATGTACAGGGTAAATACCTTGTCACAAAAAAACCTAAAAAATGTCTTAAAATAAGTGTGGCAAAACTAATATAGAAAGTGTATCATACATACTTATTAAATATATGAGTAATTCTAGATAAACACAATTCTTAATATGAATGATGTACCCTACTTCTGCATTTATATTTTATATGACAAACTTAATGCACAACAAATAGTAGGTTTTAGAACATCGGACATGGCAATAATAACAATGGTTTCTGACAGTGCTTCATGTAGATTTGATCTAAGTTTCATCAAAGTTTTGAATTCACTCACTCAGCAGTTACATTAAATATGATATTTATATGCTCAGTAATATATGTTTACACATTTATTTTGTGTGTCTTTAGCGGTAATATGCCAGATAAGTGAATGTTGCTTTCACACTTTCTTCATTCTTCTCTGACAATCCTATGACTTTTCAAGAAGAAACCACTGTATTCATACGCCTAGTGATTACTCAAACTTGATATAAATGACGAAATACACTTGAAACAATATATATGTAAATAAATATAGAATGTATAATTAATTATGCAGATAAAAATAGGTGGAGAATTGCCTTTATTATTATTGCCATGAGTTTATTCTCAAAATACATTATGTCCAATCGCTGACTTGCCTGGATGTGCCCCGGTGTAAAGATTTCAAATTCCCCCCTGATTCAAGTTCCCCCCTGGGAACTAGAAAAGGTTTTCAAATTCATCCCAGGGTAATTTTAAAACGTTTTCAAGTTCCCTCCCTCGTTTTAACTTTCCCTCCCGCCATTTTGGGGGAATTTTCTTTATTTTTGTTATTTTTTGTTATTTTTTGTAATTTTTTGTTATTTTTCATGACAAATATAATAATACACAGAGAATAGCATAATGGAAATTATTACTAGTACAACAAAACATATTTTACCCCAAATGACACAAAAAGTCTACAAGATGGCTAAGAATTGTGTTTAACAATTTTAAATTCCCAGAGGGGGAAATTTGAAAATAGTGGGAGGAATCTGAAAACTGTTTCCCCCCTGGGAATCTGAAAACTTAAAAAATTTCCCTCCAGGGAAATTAAAAACTTTTTCAGATTCGCCGAGGGAACTTGAAAAGTGGGAAAATTGAAATTGTTACTACAGGTTACCTCTGGTAGCGCCACCAATGGCCACTTCCGTTGGTGCTCGCACCAGGTCAAGTAACTTGCCCATTTGATTTGAAACTGTGAGGATCAGATCGTAAGTGCAAGCAAGGCACTAGTAATAGTAGTATGGACCGATCAGGGCGCGAGACTATGCCTAACACTACAGGATACTGCAGCAACTTTTGTGCGCCACATAAGAGCCACGAACCAGGATTGTGTGGGAAAAGAACTCCTGAGATCCTAGTAACTAAGCAGGGCAGGTCAATGCGGAGCGTCACAGCGGCCGCAAAAACATCGAGAACGGCAGATGAGCAGGAGGAACATAGCGAAATGGAATCGATCATTTCCGCTATGGCAGCTATGACCTTAGACAGTTGTGAAAAGAAAGCATGAGGAGGAGTACGAGGAACTTGTAGCTGTGCACGAGAGACGACGGAATCGGATGACATCACTCATCTGTCTCTCTCTGTTTGTTAACATAGCCCTACTTTATATATATGTGTAAGCTCACACAATTGATGGTTGATACATAGTCTTTATTGAATACACAATGACAAAGCATCAGGCTGGGCACACACACGCCCTACCGAAAATAGAAAAGAACAAATTGTCAAACCAACTAGCACACCGGACACCGGTGGCGAAACGAATAGTGAGGCGCCACAGCAGTCCCGCGACCCGTGTACTGTGCGTGAAGTGCCGTCTGGAAGTGTGAACCCGGACCCCCAATGGTTAGCCCGGAATAAAACGGGCGGCAGCACAGTGTGTCGCCTTAGACCAGGATATAGATGCGCTATAACCCTGCTATATATGATGAACATACAGATCCTTTAATATATTCTAGTACATATTTGAATAGAAACAAACAAAAATACACACCATTTTCTTAGGCGCAAGTTCTTACACTGACAGTAATTCAGCCGTAGTGTAAACAAATGTGAGAGCTGACACTATACTAGGATTCACTGGATATAAAGTAAGTTGCCGGCTAATATAAAACAGTTAGTTTAAATATAACTTAATGGGAAACTTTGAGGACTAACGTAAACATTAACTTGAGTGAAATAACCAACACTAGCTGTAATTGCAAATATAATCCTGAACAACCATACTGAGGTACAGCAGTCACAACACACGCATTGTATAGACATATGCATGTATTATCCATATGTATAATACATGCATATATAGAGGCATGCACAAATGCACACATGCACATGAACATGCATGTACGCATACACACATGGAAATGAACAAAGGAACACCGCAACACACCAACTCACCCATACATCAACACATAGACACACCAAAAGATCAACACACCAACATACAACCAGACAAAGGCAAACTAACCAAAACACTGTCACAGCAACACACACACTAAGACCCAAACACATAAACACACCACCTAACCAACACACACTCACAGTAAGTAAGCAACACACAAACACAGCTAATACACCAACATGCAAACACACAAACACACCAGCCCACAAACACACCAACGCACAACACACAACAGGCTAACACACAAACACACCAACTAACCAACACATAATCATAGTAAGTAATAACACACCAGCATACCACCACACCAGCACACCAACACACCAACACACTACGCACACAACCACACCACACACAACACACAACACAATAACACACAAACACACCAACACACCAGCATACCAGCACACCAAGACACCAAAACACTACGCAAACAAACACACCAAAATACAACACACTAACACACAAACACACCAACTAACCAAAACATAATCACAGTAAGTAATCACACACCAGTATACCAGGACACGAAGACACCAACACACTACGCACATAAACACACCAACATACAACATGCTAACACACCAACTAGCCAACGTACAAACACACCTCTGCACCAGCACACACCCACCCCCACAGAGAAACCTACCTGCACACCAACAGATGAACACACCGCCACACCAACACACTGACACAACAACACACCAGCACACAAACACAGCCACACACCGACACCCAGACACACCAACACACCAGCACAGCGACACACCAACACACCCATACACCCACACTCCAGCACACCAGCACACCACACCACACACATACAAACACCGACACCCCAACACACCCATACACCAACACACCAACACACCAACACACCAACACACCAACACACCAACATACCAACACACCAACACACCAATACATCAACACACCAATGCATCAACACACACCAGCATACAGAATGGCATAGCAACACACCCTCACACCAGCACACCAACATACCAATACACGAATACACCAATACACCAATATACCAACACACAAACACCGACACCCCAACACCCCAACACTCCAACACCAACACACGGATGCAATAACACACTCACACACCAACATACCCATACTCACACGCACACTCACCGAGTCACACACCAACACACTAACACACTCACACCCCCATCCCCACGGACACACCCACACACACAACCGCTGCGGGGCACACACGTGGCCACACACGTGAAGCCATAACCCAAGCCTAATTTGTGAGACTTCGCGCTTCGCGCCGTGCAATTGTATAAACAATATTTAAAAACACATACACCAAACAAAATCCACAACAAAAACTCGCCTTTTCCCACACGTCGCTAGTACTTGGTGATCCTAACTGCCGCTTGGGGGCGTGCAGGTGTGAGGACACGTGGTTTGACGCGGGATGTGTGGATGTGTGGATGTGTGGATGTGTGGATGTGTGGAGGTGTGGAGGTGTGGAGGTGTGTGGAGGTGTGGAGGTGTGGAGGTGTGGAGAGGTGGAGAGGTGGAGGGGTGATGGAGGTGTGGAGGTGTGGAGGTGTGGAGGGGTGGAGGGGTGGAGGGGTGGAGGTGTGGAGGATTGGAGGGGTAGAGGGTTGGACGGGTGGAGGTGTGGATGTGTGGAGGGGTAGAGGGTTGGACGGGTGGATGTGTGGAGGGGTGGAGGGGTAGAGAGTTGGAGGGGTGGAGGGGTGTTGATGCGGAGAATGGCACAAGTGGGGTTTGGGAGGTGGGTGGTGGTGAGGGTGGGGGTTGGAGTGCTGGGAGATGATGTTGGATGATGGTGATGGTGATGGTGGTGGTTGATGTGGTTGGTGGTGGGGGGGGGGGGTGTATCTCACTCAGTCAAATTATCCTGATGCTGAGCTAACCATTCTTTGCCCTATCCTATTAATGCTGAGCGTCAGGATCGGTAGTGGCAAGACTAGTATCAATTGTGTAAGTCATTAGTTTGACCTGAGCGAGATTTGAACTTCCGTACGGGAAGGCTGCGCTATACCGATTGGCCGACCGCGTCCTGTCGGATCTGCCTAATTATAGAGAGTTGTGTCTTAAACATATTCATTATATTATTATATTGCATCCATCCATCCATGTTTGAGCCAAATTGTTATGTATTTTGAATAATTTTGAATAAAATCCTATGTGTATCGGCAAACTCAATGGGTGAACGCCTTTGCTTTGCTGCCAACGCCGTTTTCAGCACATGCGCAGTCTGAACGGTGATCTCGTCTATACTGCACTGGTCTTTGAGCCATACAGAGAACATGGTCATATACAATAAACTAGATTAGAATAATATAAATGTAAACTTAAAGCTGCATAATCCGATGAAAACATCAAATTTCCAAAACCAAATCAATTATCTAGATTTGATTGTAAATATCTAACTTAGATACTGGTGCACTTATAACGCATTTGTCATGACATAGAAGGGACTACTGAATCAATTTAATAGAACTTGTTACTGCAGAAGCCTATGGTGTTAGAGTTTGTACAAGCTTGCCAAAATTAATTTAGTATGATTGCACTTCAAATATCTCAAAAGTTAGCCATTTAAAATAAACGTTACTTCAAACTAAATTTAGGTAGATTATCATGATCAACTTAATAAAATGATGGTAGTGTAGTAGTCTGCACTGACCTCTCAGGCAAGTAACCACATAGACAGGTAGGCGTGGGTAGTGTGGTGATATCAGGGAGCCTAGGTGGTGTAATGGTTAGCCCACTGGCCCGGAATGCAAACAGATGTGGGTTTGAATCCCGCTCTAGGCGCAATATTTCCCATTTTCATCACCCCCCACTGACAGTTATCACAGAAAATGACAGAAACTAAAAACCATTCGACGATGCAACCTTAAGAGAAAATACAGAGCAGTGGATTGAAATTAATTATTGGTAAACAATGAGATAAAAGTACAAAGAAGAATGAGGGCGGGAGAGCGGATCAGTTATGGTAGACTATAGTGTGATTTTGAGAATCTGATGCTTCATCGGATTGTGCAGTTTTAAATTTGGGGTTTTAGGCCTTAGATTCCCATCAGAAGCACCTCGCCCCAACCTCTACAATGTCCGGTGTTTGCTCCATCTATTAGACAAAGAGTTCTATATCGAGCAATAACGGGTTAGCCTTGCTGGTAGCGCCTCAGCAACGTGGGCAGCTGGAGTAGTGCCAACAACTGCCGCTAGGATCGCACAAGCGATTTACCACTCCGCTAGGTGGCTAAGAGACTGGAGGGCCCGATCCTGGCGGCAAGGGTCGGCAGTCGCTATGCTGTCGGGAACGCTGGCATCGCCTCCTGGCGGCGGCCTGGGCAGGTGGGGGTGAGTGTCCGTGTGGGTGTGTTGGTGAGGAGGGGGTGTAGGGGTGAGTGGGGGTGGGTGGGAGGTGGGAGTTCCGAGGTGGGTGTGTACACGGGGGAGAGGGAAGATGTAAGAGTGAGTCATGGAGCCGGGAGGCGTGGGAACGCAACTCGTGGTCGCAATGGACGCCGTCAGGAAGACCTACGCAGACGCGCACATATGCGCATGACGCACACGGAGACGCAGAGCTAGGTGTCCGCACGCAAACAAGCTCGTGCACAGTGCATATATATATATATATATATATATATATATATATATATATATGTATATATATATATATATATAAACAGTTGGCCCCAGATAAATAGAACAACGATAAGACTGATATGGTTGAGAAGAAGATATATATTCTCTGGCAGAGATATATTAAATGCCCACCTAAAGTTAAAATGTGACCGTCCCAACGGGCCTATAGGCGTTAACGGCCAGACGCAGCTGGCATACAGTGCCTAGAGCCCCTCACAGGTGGCACCAATGTGGCCCATGTCATACTACACAGAGTCAGTTAGATAGGGTAAGTGCTACACTATTACATAGGAAACTGAAGATAGATAGTGTCCTTGTTTATATTCCCATAATGGATTTAGGAAAACAAGTTATTTTAACTTGATTTTACACATAATATAACCTATAACCTAGATCAGTGAATCATGCAGTGGGCGAAAACATCTTCTGTTTGTTTGGTGTTGTTTTACGTCCTAGCAACATCTAAGAGCCCGGACAAGACGGGATGGCTGCATGAGTTAGAGCGCCCATCTCCCGTGCTGGTAGATCATGGTCGAGTCAAACCAATGACTTAAAAATTGATACTTGTTGCTTCCTAGCCAGGCACTCGGCATTATTAGGACAGGGCAAGGACTGGTGTGCTCAGTGACAGGATAATGTGACTGAGTGGGATACCAGGTCATGATGCCGGCAGCCTGGTTTCCCAGTGGGACAGCACTATGAAGTCACCATGAGTGTGCACTGTCACAAGTCGGTACCCATCCTCATATGACCTTAGATGTTGCTAGGATGTAAAACAACAAGAAACAAACAATCTAAGGGGCGAAAAACTACCACAGTACACAAACTGAGCAAATGATGACCTGGATGGCCGGAAGAATTGAGCGTCTGCCTCCCATTTTGACAGGAGGTGGGATTTGGAAGCCCTGGCCATGGGAAACCACTGACTTAAACATTCATGCTTGTCGCTTAAGGCCCAGTCAGACCTTACCGGACTGAGTACCAGACACCACCAGACAAAGAATAGTCTAGTCCGTTGGTGTCCGGTGTAAAAATGTATCATAATGTGTCGAAATGTTGTGCTTTCAATGGACAAGGAACGTACATTAATGAATAGCCACCGGATGATAAACAGACGATAAACGGACGATAAACGGATGATAAACGGATGACACCAGATAACAACAGACAAGCACCGGTCAACTGACGAGCAAAAACTGAATGTTAAAAGGATGGAACGGACACCAACCGGACACCAACCGGACTGATCACAGATGCGGAAATCCAGCGGTGGAAATCCAAATCGGCAGAGCTGGGGGCACAGGGAATCGAACCGCCGACCCTCAGATTAGGAGTCTGACCTAGAAAAAAGTCAGACACTCTAACCACTCCACCACAGAGAACGCCACCTTGTATATGCACTTTCCCACAGACAGGTCAGTACATACCACAGCCTTTGATGAACCAGTTGTGGACCACTGGTTGGGAAATGCACACATGTACGCACTGACACATAAAACACGTGCACATACAAGCACGCATCTGCGCAGGTTTGCTGAACTTCCATCCGTTGCCCCACTCCCCAGTTCCTCACGTCCCCCCAGAACCCCCATCCCCCCAGCACCCCTCCAGCACTCCCCACCCCCTCCGAAGAGATGTGGCAACAACAGGGAGAGAGAGTGTAAAAAGTGCAGGTGGGTTCAAGTGTAGTGGCGAAGTGTTTGTTTGCACTCAGAGTCCGTTCTATATAGACACGTAGTGCATGATCTTAACACCATGCTATATCTCGGTGCTGAAAGGGTGTCCTTATAAGGAAAGATGCGGTTGTAACAATTGACCTGAACATGTAGTGAATACTGTATATATCCCAATAAACGGGCTTTGTCCAAATGCAGACACATGGATGCACATCTGTTCAAAGTTAAAGAATTTCATGGATTTGTCTTTGTCCTGCCTCTGAAATAAAGTAGGATTGTCTTATTTTATGTGCATTCAGTCTAAATATGATGGTAAATTTGTGCGAGCTTTCAATCTTGAAATGGGATGTGCTTCTATTGGGTAGCGTGCTTCTATTGGGATATATACAGTAGGTATATCCATGAGTTTGAAATGTGTATGTATGGAATGCACATATATTATAGTGTGTGTAGCCTCCATCATCATCATCATCATCTTTGTCAATCCCTTAACCGCGAGGGTCGTTGAGGCACCACAGATGACTCTACAACCAGTTTTCTTTCTGCGACTTGCCAAACTCGTAGATGCAAAGACGGTCCCTAAATGTTTAAATTGTTATTCACAATCCTAAGAATATAAGGATTAGGTTTCCCTTCCTCTTTCCTCCCTCTCCTCTTGCAATCCTGACAATAAAAAAAGGCTACAAAAAAGATTGACATAGTGTAGCCAATGTTATCTTATATACACTATTTAATATACAAAAAATGATCTATATATTTGATGTATTTTTGTTGTTGTATCGTGTGTATGCAATTGAATATTGGAATAGTCTATTTTGAGCCCAACCAGTGGCACTGATTTTACTTCCTGTCCGTTACTGTGGTAGTCGTCCTCCCTCTAAATTTAAGTGCATTAAAGGTGCATAGTCCGATGGTTTTGAGTGTCTGTCATTTTCTGAGATAAATATATGAGGTTGATCATTATAATCTACCTTGCTTTAGTTTGAAGTAACATTTGTTTTCAATGGCTGATATTTTAGATATTTTAAGTGCAAATATGCCAAATTAATTTTCGCAAGCACACCAATGCTCTGACACCAAAGGCTTCTGCGAAAACATATTCTATTAATTGCGTCAGTTTCCCCTGTCATATGTGGTGACAAATGGTTAATAAGTGCACCAGTATCGAAGATATATATATATAGGATCAAATCTAGATGAATGTTTTAGTTTTGAAAATTTGATGTTTTCATCGGACTATGCAACTTTAAGCCAATCACAGCTACATAAGGAACTGTATATGCAGAGACAATCACAGCTACATAGGGAACTGCAGATACAGAGACAACCACAGCTACATAGAGAACTGCAGATACAGAGACAACCGTGGCTACAGGGGTGGGAAGTGCTGGAGGGCTGCTGCAGGGGGTGGGGGGGGGGGGGTTCTGCGGGGATGTGAGGAACTGGGGAGTGGGGCTAGGGATGGAAGTTCAGTAAACCTGTGCAGATCCGTGCATGTATGTGCATGTGTTTTAAGTGTCAGTGTGTGCATGTGTGCATTTCCCAACCAGTGGTCCACAACCTTAAGCCAATACAACAATCCTGTAAAGCATTTAGGATATGGATATGCCCAGTAACACTCCATTGGACATAATTTGCCTTCTGAATGATATCAATCCTTTTGGCAGGTAACTTAAAGTGTCTACTACAATGCTCAGGAGTTGTGTATTGAAAGTACCTTTGGTGGCTGGATTGGTCTAATCTAAAGCCCAATTCACACCTACCCGGACGAGCCCCGGATTTTTAGCCGGACCACCCCCGGACCATTCCCTCGGACTGTCCCGGACAGCCCCAGATATTTGATAGTTGTTTGTCTCGCTCTCACACCTACCAGGACGCGCCACGGTCGAGCCACGACCAGAGTCCGGATCGCCCCGGACTGAGCCGGATCACCCCCGGATTACCCGGTGTGTCCACGGAGTACTCATGGATCAGTCCCAGACTTGCTCCTGCTATATATATATACAAAAACGGGGCTCCTCCGGGGCTCATCCGTGGTAAACCTGGCTATCCGTGGTGATCTGTGGCTAATCCGTGCTCATCCGGCTTGTCTGGGTCTTATCTGGGCAGTCCGGGAGTGGTCCGTGGCTATGTCGGGGCAAGTCGGGGCTAGTCGGGGCTTGTCTGGGGCTGGTCCGGGTTAAACCATGGCTAAAACGTAGCTCATCCGGTTTTAAAAACACCTGCGCTGCCCCGGACGGTTCACGGACTACCCGCGGAGCACCCTGTACTACCCGGACCACCCCGGATTACACCTGATTGATGCCGGATGATGCTGGATGGAGCCTGGATTGCAATATTCCCTGGATCGCCCCGGATGTTTTAAACATCTTAAAACATCCGCGGCCGACCCCGGATGATGCCGAGCCAGCCAAGGATCACCAAGGATCACCAAGGACCAGCCACAGATGAGCCATGGAACACACCGGATCACCACGGACCACGCCGGATCACGGTCCGGGGCTCGTCCGGCCCCTGATCCTGGTAGGTGTGACCTAGGCTTTAGAAACTTTAGTTTACATACCTGTTGCGTGGAAAGTGACTGCTCTATCTACTCGGCCATCTCGCCCGGCGAGGTGTCTGATTAAACGGAACAGTGCACGTAAGTCTGGAGGGAGGGTGCCTGCCACAGTGACGGGCAAGAAGCAAAAGCATTGGCAGTGACAGACACAATGTGACCAGATGGTTAAACCCACTAGTGTCAGTCGCATTGAAATTGAATGAGGATTTTACGTGGTATAAGACAGGATATAGCCTTCAACGAAGCCCTCATGGGTACCACTAACCAACATTCCCCAAATGACACTACACCACCTCCACTCTCCAAAATCTGTGTCTTCTATTCTACACTACCCGACAACATATACATAAATACATAATTAGCTCTTTTAACAAATATATTTATTTCAGGTAGAAACATTTTTATTCATCTGAATACAATCTTTCTTCAGCCCCGAGGCACTGGTCTTCTGACCATACTTAAAGGTGCATAGTCCGATGGTTTTAAATTTCTGTATTTTTTCTGATATAAATATATTATATCGATCAGTAGTATCTACTTTACTTTAGTTCAAAGTTGCTTTTATTTTAAATGGTAAACTTTTGAGATATTTTGAGTGCAAAAATGGAAATTTAGTTTTGGCATTCTTGCCAAAACTCTGACACCATAGACTTCTGCAGTGACAGGTTCTGTTAAATTGACTCAGTATTGCCTTCTAAACAGAAACAAATGCTTAATAAGTGCATTAGTATTTAAGTTCGATATGTAGAATCAAATCTAGATAATTGGTTTGGTTTTGAAAATTTGATCTTTCATCCGACTATGCAGGTTTAACACCAGTCAGTTATACTATTTTAAGTTGCTTAGTCGGATGAAACATCAAATTTTCAAAACCTAAGCACTCACCTAGATTTGATTCTACATATCTACCTTATACGTATACCTATACCTTATACCTTATACTGATAGGGATACACTTATTAAGCACTTATTGCCACATAGAAGGGCATACCGAGTCAATTTAATAGAACCTGTTACTGCATTAGGCTATGGTATCAGAGTTTTGGCATGCTTGCCAAAATTAATTTGGTATGTTTGCGCTTCAAATATCTCCGAAGGTTTCCATTTAAAATAAAAGTTAGGTCCCATAACCCAAAGTAAGGTAGATTATAATGATCAACCTGATATATTTATCTCAGAAAATGTCAGAAACTCAAAACCATCGGACTATTCAACTTTTTGTAAAGAACAATTTTAGGATAATAAAATATTGTAATTGCATTCAGCTAATTAATTCAGTGCCTGTGGTGTGTCTAGTCACGAAACACATTCAGTGTATACATGCATTTGTACGTAGGCGGTGTTTGAGTTTGGCATTTTTTCAATGTAAGGTTATGTAGGTACACTTTGGATTTCTATTGCGATACGAGTGTGGTGAAACACTAAAAAGCCAATATGAGTGCATACTGTCACAAGTTGGTGCCCGTCCTGATATATCCCATCTCCGGTTAGGTGGTGAAAAAAAACAATTATTCAGTCAATGGCTATTCAAATGTATATAGTTATTTACTTTCAGGTATGATTGACAATGGGGGACATGTGGCGTAGTTCATTTTCCGACACTTGGTGGCGCATCGGTACTAGTGGGCCTACACGGACATTGACAATGCTTTGAGTTTGCCGGTACGCGCAGTGCAATACGTATATTTTATTCAAAATTAATAGAAATACAGAACCCTAACCTTATAAATTTAATATAATCTATTCACTGTATGTTTTCTATATGTATACCAAGTGGTTTGTCTGTAGGTCTTGTGGTTTTAGAGATATTTGACTTCTTCTGTATGAAGATTGCTCACGGCCATTGACAATGCACTGAGTTTGGCGGTACGCCCAGTGCAAAACGTTTACTTTATTCAAAATTAATAGAAATACAGAACCCTAACCTTAGAAATTTAATATAATGTATTCGTTGTATGTTTTCTATATGTATACCAAGTAGTTTGTCTGTAGGTCTTGTGGTTTTAGAGATATTTGACTTCTTCTGTATGAAGATTGCTCATAGTCATTGGGTTTGCAGTGTGACAGTTTGCCGAATAGGCCCACTCGTTCAGTGGAGACGCGAACGGCAGGAATTTGAACTAAAAAGTCGGAGGTCCCCCATTCTCTGATGAGCGGCACTACACCCAGTTGTGGTTCTATTCTAAAGCTGTGTATTCACATGAAGGCATCACATCTTCTAAACCTAGCTGCAGGTGCCTCCATATACACATTATGTGGTTCCCTATTTAGCCACGGTTGTCTCTGTTTCTACAGTTCTGTATGTAGCTGTGATTGTCTCTGTACCAACAGTTCCCTATGTAGCTGTGGTTGTCTCTGTATCGACATATCTCTGTGTAGCTGTGGTTGTCTCTATTTGCAGTTCCCTATGTAGATGTGCTTGTCTCTGTATCGACATATCCCTGTGTAGTGGTGATTGTCTCTGTATTTGCAGGTCCCTATGTAGCTGTGATTGTCTCTGTATCTGCAGTTCCCTATGTATCTGTGATTGTTGCTGTATCTGCAGTTCCCTGTGTAGATGTGATTGTTGCTGTATCTGCAGTTCCTTGTGTAGCTGTGATTGTCTCTGTTTCTACAGTTCCCTATGCAGCTGTGATTGTCTTTGTGTCTACAGTTCCTTGTGTCGATGTGATTGTCTCTCTTTCTGCAGATCCCTATGTAGCTGTGAGTGTCTCTCTATCTGCAGTTCCCTATGTAGATGTGAGTGTCGCTGTATCTGCAGTTCCCTGTGTAGATGTGGTTGTCTCTGTATCTGCAGTTCCCTGTGTAGCTGTGATTGTACCTGTATCTACAGTAGCTACGCTTGTCTATATTTATGTTTCCCTATGTAAGTAAGGTTCACTCTCTATATATCTGTGCTTCTCTCCGCAGCTGCAATATCCAAGAGTGTTGGAGTTTGCTAACACCTACTCTATTCTGTGTGCACTGGTCACTTCCAACGTGCAGGGGATTAAGGCTCAATGTGTGTCTGAGGGGTGTAGTGGCAGAGTTAGAGCGCGGGCAGTGTATGTGTGTGTGTGGGGGGGGGGGGTGCAGTGGGTGGGAAGAGGGGCGAGGGCGGGGCGGGGCGGGGCGGGAGTGGATAGGCGGCGTCGGGGCTTGGTGCCTAATGGACGCCTAATGTGCGCCGAGTGGGGGCGCTAACCGGAAGTTAACAACCGGCACGTGGGTACACCAGCGTCCGCGGGCAGACCAGCTGCGCACAAGCAGATTACCAGGGACACGCGCAGATGAGTGCGTTTCTATGGCAACGCAATCTCAGACGCTATGACGTCAATGGCGGCGTTGCGTAAGTCAGCGTCACAAACAAGACGCCGGGCGTTTGGGCGTTCGGGCGTTCGGGCTTTCGGCGGCGGTCTGGGTATCACAGAAAGGAGACAGCGGCCATGACAGTCTCCACAATGACGTCGCAAAGCGCCGCAAAGCACTATGTGACGTCACGGAAGGAAGAGGCTTCCGGCGGCGCTGAGAAAGAGTGACGTACTTAAGACGGACTTTTGAATTCCGACCGGTTGGCTTGGTGACGTTAATGTGCGGTGTCTGTGACGTCGCTAAGAATGCTGGGACGACTTTTGGTCGGTGCGCATGCGTCAGGATGCCCAGCGATGCGCGCCGCTAAATCGATAATTAGGGGTAAGGCGGTGAGTGTGAGCGGGGGAGTTAATCCTCCTGTGCTCGGCTCGGCTCGGCTCAGTGCTGCCGCCTGGTGGGATATCACGTGGTCACGTGACTTTGGGGAGAACTTTAAAGAAGCACTAACATGACCCTTTTTTACTATTTATAATTTTACCTTTTTTCTTTTTGTTTTGTATTTGTTTCCCTCGCCGTGAATATGGCCTATGCTGCTGACACTGCGTAAAGCAAGCACCAATCAATCAATCAATCATATTTTCCCCCCCCCGCATGGACTATAAGTGAATATAGCCATGTATCATTTGCATAATTTTAAAAGATCATCTTGCTGGGTGTCATCAGCAGGACAAGTGACGAGAGCAAACGCAAAACCCTGTAAACGCCAACCCAAACATTTAATTTAAACAAAATATCTTTAAAAAAGAGAACTTTTGGATCGTTTGATTCCAAAGTTTATCTCGATTTTTGGATCGGCGTTTAAGAGGTTTTGCACCTGAACTCTTCAAGTAGTTCTCACTAGATGCCGTATTGACCACTGTTTGCTGACTCATGCATTTTTTTTACTCAGGGGAGAACCACCCGCTGGGTGCATTGCGTATCAGTGCCTAGTAATATTCAAACACCTTGCGCTTGATTGTGTAGATTTCATGGTCTTGTGTCACCAACACTGTTTTAATGTAAATAGCGTGTGATACCTCTCTAGCGATGTGAAGCAGAAACAAATCTTAGAATTCTTAAAAATAAAAAATAAATTGATATATCGCCTCCTGTATATGTTGGTCTAGTTTTTAGTGAGTTCGATGTCGCTGTCAGTTGTCACACGTCCTCAGCATGCCGGAGCACATTTACAGCTTTTAAGTTATAATTTAGAAGCTGTGGAAAGTGGTGAATATATATGTATATATATATATAATATATATATATATATATATATATATACAAGTATATACATATATGTATATCTATGTGTGTGTTGTATAATAATTATACGAGTATAATAGCCCGGAATATCCCTCCTGCTCCCAACACTCCCCCAATTTTGGAAGTCATTGGTTTGAATCAACAAGAAATCGAACTCCCGACCTTCCGCTCGGGAAGCCTGCGCTCTACCGATTCGGCCACCACGTTCGGTCTGTACTGTAACATGTTGGGTTCATTTCGCTTAATTAATCATCATATATAACTTATAAGTAGTAACTACATGATAACAATAGCAAGAGTGCTTGTTTATTTATGTGGGACCTATAATAAAACAGTATCCGCTGTCACGGACTCGCTTGTTGTTGTTTTACATCCTAGCAACATCTAAGGTCATATCAGGACGGGTACCGACTTGTGACAGTGTGCACTCATGCCGATTTCATATTGCTGCCCAACTGGGAAACCAGGACACTAGCACCATGACCTGATATCCTACTCGGTCACATTATCCTGACACTGAGCCAACCAGTCCTTGCCCTATCATAATAATGCCGAGTGCCAGGCTAGGAAGCTTCAAGTATCAATTTTTAAGTCATTGGTTTGACTCGACCAGGATTTGACCCCACAAACTCATGGGTTCTGATCTCCTGATCTCCCAGAACAGGAGATGGACGCTGACACAGACTGAGGCAATTGGGAGCGGGGATTGTGGTGGACGTTCAGTGGTAGAGTGCAAAGTCACACTGGGAAATAGGATTGAGAAGCAGACAAAATTGGTTATTTATGTGCGCTAAAATCAATTATGTGAGTATAGAAAAGATACCCGGAAAACCAGTCCTTGCGCTATCCTATTAATTTTGAGTGACAGGCTAGGTAGAGACAACTATCAATTGTGTAAGTCATTGGTTTAGCTCGATCTGGGCTATCTAAGCTAGGGTTACCTGAGTTTTCCATTAGTATATAGATTAGGCACACAACGCTAGGCGCAGGGCATTACTAGGACAGGGCAAGGACTGGTTAGGTCAGTGTCACCATAGTTTGACAGAGTTGGGATATCGAGTCATGGTCCCAGCGGACTGATTTCCTAGTGGGGCAGCACTATAAAATTGCCATGAGTGTGCACTGTCATAAGTCGGGACCAGTCCTGATATGACCTATGATGTTGCCAGGATGTAAAACTCCAACAACCAACCAATCTTTTGCAGTGTGTTACTGTTAGTCGCAAAACTCTATATCGTAGAGGAGCTGTTGTTAAGACGATCCATGCCCATAGCTCAAAGCCCTTCCACCCACCTCAATCCTCCCACCGCTCCCCGCCCCTTCCTCTGCCACCCCTCAACATCCCTTCCCCTCACTCCCATTCCTACCCCTTTCCGTCCCACCCTAACACCCTCCCTTCCCATCTTCCCACCCCTCCCTACCCCTTCCCTTCTCACCCCTCTCCACCCCACCCCTCCCACCCCTCCCTTCCCACCTTCCCACCCCTCCCACCCCTTCCCCACCACCCCTCCCACCCCTTCCCCTCCCATAACCTGCTCTCATCCCTCCAACCCACTCCCCTCCTCACCTCCTCCCCATCCCACTCCCATCCCCCAGCCCCTTCCCCGCCCACCCCCTCTATCATACCCCTCCCCTCCCACCCGCCTTCCCCACCTCCCTCCCCACACCACGACACATCCAGATACCCCCATACAGAATCGCACACCGGACGGGGGCGCCCAGTGTCAGTAAATCCCCCTGTAGCGACCAGCATTACTTACAGTTGAAATGGCCGCATATTGTCACAAGGCCATACCTGTCGTGCCGCGTTAGGGGTGCCCTCGGACGCCTAGTACCACGCCTGGCCACCAGGTGCGCCACCCCGCGCTCCACCCACAATGCACCCCTTTCTGCCGCCATCTTGTGGGCCAATTTTCCGTTTAGTGCCTCTGAATGGTGGGGGCCAGCTCGGTGTGTCCTGTTCCATTAGCGGTAAGGCGCTGCCTTTACCAGCGATGCCGCCCCCTGACGGCTAGTCCCGGAAACTCCGACAGTAAGTCGGCTCGCGTCAAATGTCGCAAACTCCGATACTACGTTGTCATTTTTTTTCCTGAGATTTTTTTTTTTTTTTTTTAATAATTAAAGTTGCATAATCCGATGAAAACATGACATTTTCTAAACCAAAGCAATTTTCTCAATTTGATTCTACATATTTAACTTAGACATTGGTGCACTTATTCAACGTTTGTCGTCACATAGAAGGGATTACTGAGGCAATTTAATAGAACCTGTTACCCCAGATGCCTATGGTGTCAGAGTTTTGGCATGCTTGGCAAAACTAATTTGACTAGTTTGTACTTCAAATATCTCAAAAGTTAGACATGTAAAATAAAAGTTACTTCAAACTAAAGTAAGATAGGTGATGATGATCAAAGGGTGCTAAGCAATATGTGACACAATTTTGTCCATTGTAACAGTCAAAATATTATCTCCTTATGCATTTGCTCAGGATAAACTGATTTGTTTTTTACACAGTATTTCATAATCCCAATAGAATACATATTTATTTGAAGTAAATGTCCTTGTACTTTCAGTGTAACCATTTCTGTGCTGTTTTGTGTCAATCATTACAATGGAAAAACAACTTTTTGAGACAGGCTCATTTATCTCAGAAAATGACAACAATTCAAAACCATCGGCCTACGCCACTTTGCAAAAGATATTTTTATTTTGTTTTAAAATATTTAGTTCAGCTTGATCAATAACACAAATATAAGGATTATTTCTTCCAGGATGTGTCAGTCAAGGAATATGTTTGAATTTTTGCTATTTTTGCCTTTTTTTTTTATAGCTAAACCTGTATAGTGTGCGATGAAAGCATCAACCTTTCCAAACCAAAAAAATACCCAGATTTGATCTTACATATCCACCTTGCATACCAGCGCATGTGTTAAGCATGCGTTCCTGCAAAAAAGGAATAGTAATCTAAATTAATCTAATAAGTTGCTGCTTAATCCTATGGTGTCAGAATTGTGATCTGCATTCCAAAGATAATTAGGCAATTATCCCTTCAAAGTATTATTTTAAAAAACAATTAGATAAACTTACTTCAATCTAAAGAATAGTCGATTATGACAAGTAACATAGTCTATTAAAATTTGATAAAATAGCAGAAACCATTGGACTATGAAATGTGTAAGCTGCATGAATCTGATGAGTGTGAACCACATTTCTAAACCAATGGCCTGATTTCCCTTGAAGATTTATACTGCGTATCATGGATAAGTCTGAATAGACTTGTTTTCACCATTAGACAGTTTGTTGATAGAAAGCCCGAGCCTACACTTTTACCGACCCAAGGGATTTTTAATCTCCCACACCACATAGACATGGTCTGAGAGCAACCGCCCTTTGATGACACTGTAAGTTATACACAGCGGTGGGAATCCAAATTGGCAGAGGTTGGGGCACAGGGAATCGAACCACCAACCTTCAGATTAGGAGTCCAACCTCGAAAAAAGTCAGACACTCTAACCACTCTGCCACAGAGAACACCAGTAGAGCAGCACTATAAATTCGCCATGAATGTGCACTGTACCCAAGTCGGTAGCCATTCTGATATGACCTTAGATGCCGTCCTTATATGACCGTAGATGTTTCCAGGACGTAAAACTCCAACAACCAACCATCTACAGGTGAGGTGATGAGCTGGCTACAAAGGCACTGGCCGCCAAATCTTCGCGTGTAACTTGTTTCTAAGGCGACATTTGCAGTCAGTAAACATGGCACTGCTTTCTCTGTGATCTGTACACGCGGATTTACATTGACACCAAAATACTTCCCACTACCTCCCCATTATCGCCCACCCGTCCAGGCTTCCCCATTATCGCCCAGCCGTCCACAATGGCCTGTGAGTGAGTCTGGTGGCCCGTCCGAGACATGGCTAGCGCTGACCGGACCGATTCGCCTGCCGCAGAAATTGGCAGTCGGCAACGACGGAATCTGATCTGTGCAATGTCAGTTACTGTTGACACCGTTGTATTAGACTCGAATCACCTCTTCTATTCCAGGTGAACAGACGGGATGACCGGATGAGTTGAGCATCCGTTTCCCGGTTTGGTAGATTGTGCGATTCGAATCCATGTGTTCGAACCCTGGTCGAGTCAAACCAATGACGTAATAGTTGATACCTGTTGTTTCCTAGCCAGGCGCTAGACATTATTAGGATAGGACAAGGACTGGTTGGGTCAGTGTCAGGATAATGTGACTGAGTGGGAAATCAGGGCATGGTGATGGTGGCTTTGTCTCCCACTGGGGAAGCACTCTAAAGTCACCATGAGTGCGCACTGTCACAAGTCAGTGCCCATCCTGATGTGACCTTAGATGTTGCAAGGACGCAAAACTACAGTGACAAACCCAACATGAGTGCACACTATTACAAGTAGGTAGCAGTCTTGATATGACCTTGGATTTTACCAGGACCTAAAACTCTGACTACAAACCAACATGAGCGCACACTGTCACAAGTTGGTACCTGTCCTGATGTGACCTTAGATCTTGCCAGGACGTAAAACTCCGACAATCAACCAACATGACTGCACACTGTCACGAGTTGGAACCAGTCCTGATATGACCCTAGATGTTGCCAGGACTTTAAACTCCGACAACCAACCAACATGAGTGCACACTGTCACAAGTTGGTACCTCTCCTGATATGACGATACATGTTGCCAGGACGTTAAACTCCAACAACCAACCAACCAACTTCACTCTTTCACCAAATCGGGCTAGTTAACGCTAGGCATAACACACACACTCACACACAGACACACACAACAAAACAACAAACCAACAACAAACCAACAACCAAACTGCACTGGCGGATTCATAGCATTAACTCATGCATGACTCCGGCAAGGGTCGGGGCGGGGGCGGGCGTCACTCATGCATGACTGCTGCAGGGAAGTTCTTGCGGGACATCAAAGCATGCAGCGTCTTGGACAGAGATTCGCACTCTACCGGGTCTGGCCTGGGCGCGTCCGGCCTGGCGGACACAAAGCCGGTGATTGGCCAGATGCCGCGCCCCCTAGCGGAACCATGCGCAGGGATTCTGCGCACACAACAGGATCTCACAAAGAGGCTCTTCGGCCTCCTCGACAAACGGCCATTCAAAGGCCAGGTGGTCAGGTGGTGTTGCCACAACCCCGTTACCTCTGTTCGGCAACCCCTCTCCTTCCAGCCGGCCCACACACACACTTTCTTTCAATTTTTTCTTGGTGTTTTCTTCTGACACACAAATCATGCATCTTCGGTTTTTGGTTAGGAGGTTGATTGAGGTTGAGTGAGGTCACTGTCGGATGTTGACGGAGGTTGACGGAGGTTAGGTGAGGTTGACGGAGGTTAGGTGAGGTTGATGGAAGTTGGTAGTGACTGATGGAGGAGGGTGGAGATAATGGTGGAGGTTAGTGGATGCTGATGGACTGTAATATACTGATATAGTCGGACGGATGCTGACGGAGGGTGACAGAGGCTGATGGAGGCTGGGGGAGGTTGACGTAGACGAACTGAGGATGACGGAGGATGACTGGAGCCAACTAGGGCTAGCGGAGGCTGACGGATGCTGACGGAAGCTGACAGATGCTGACGGAAGCTAACAGAAGCTGACAGAGGTTGACGTAGACTGACGGCTTCTGACGGATGCTGCGGGAAGCTGATGGAGGCTGACGGAGGCTGACGGAAGCTGACGGAAGCTAGTGGAGGCCAACGGAGACTTAGAGAAGCTGATGGAGGCTGATGGAGGCTGGCGGAAGCTGACAAAAGATGTTGGAGGCTAACGGAGACTGATGGAAACTGACGTAGGCTGACGGAGGAGGTCAACTACAGTTGACACTTCCTTTCATCCTCCTACCCCCTACCCCCTACCCCCTACTCTCTACCCCTACCCCCTACCCCCTACCCCCTACCCCCTACCCCCTACCCCTACCCCCTACCCCCTACCCCCTACCCCCTACCCCTACCCCTACCCCCCACCTCCCTACCCCTCTTCCCTACCCCTTACCCTACCTACCCCCTACCCCCTACCCATACCTCCATACACCATACTCCCATACCCCATACTCCATACCCCATACCCCATTACCCCATACCCCATACCCCCTAACCCCATACCCCATACCCCATATCCCTACCCTACCCATACCCCATACCCCTACCCCATACCCCCTCTACCCCTTACCCATGCCCTACCCTACCCCATACCCCTCCCCATACCCCATACCCAATACCCATACCCCTCTACCCATACCCCATTTCCCATACCCCATACCCTCGACCCTCGTACCAAATCCCAACCGTCCACTTGACCTCCGGAAGCAAAAACAAAGGTCACCTGGCAGCGTTGCGCGCGCATGACTCGACTGACCGCTTCCGCCGTGGCCGCTTGACCTGGCTGCCGAGATTCAGTGTTGCGAGACCCGGGTGAATGGTCTCCGGCCCTGTCAACAAACCCCCGCTTGGACGAGTGTCAGAAAGGAGCACGCATGCGCAAAGGGCCTCTTGCCGGCAACGGGCCAAAGGGGTGACGAGGGAGGGGGATGGGGAGGGGTGTGTGGGAAGGGGAAATTTGGTTGTTGTGCTTTGGTTGTTGTGTTTCGGTTGTTGTGCTTTGGTTGTTGTGCTTTGGTTGTTGTTCTTTTGTTGTTGTGCTTTGGTTGTTGTGCTTTGGTTGGTGTGTTTTGGTTGTTGTGCTTTGGTTGTTGTGTTTTGGTAGGTGTGCTTTGGTTGTTGTGTTTTGGGTGGTGTGCTTTGGTTGTTGTGTTTTGGTTGTTGGGTTTTGGTTGTTGTGATTTGGTTGGTGTGCTTTGGTTGTTGAGCTTTGGGTGGTGTGCTTTGGTTGTTGTGCTTTGGTTGTTGTGCTTTGGTTGGTGTGCTTTGGTTGTTGAGCTTTGGGTGTTATGCTTTGGTTGTTGTGCTTTGGTTGTTGCACTTTGGTTGTTGTGCTTTGGTTGTTGTGCTTTGGTTGTTGTGCTTTGGTTGTTGTGCTTCTCAAAGGCCAATATTCCTAGGCAAATGCCTAAAGTTGCATAGTCCGATGAATCATCAAATTTTCAAAAAAAACGAGACAATTATCTAGGTTTTATTCTATGTGTCTAGTTTAGAAGTTAGATACTGATGCACTTATTAAAGCTGCATAATCCCATGAAACATCACATTTTCAAAGACGAAACACTTGTCTAGATGTTATTCTACATGTCTAGCTTAGATACTGATGTACTTATTAAAGGTGCATTGTCCGATGAAGCATCAAATTTTCAAAAACAAAATATTTATCTAGATTTGATTCTACATGTTTAGCCTAGATACTGATGTTGCATAGTCCGATGAAGCATCAACTTCTCAAAACCAAAACAATTATCTAGATTTGAGTCTGCATGTTTAGCTTAGACACTAGTGCCCTTATTAAAGTTGCACAGTCCGATGAAGCATCAGATTTTCAAAGACCAAAGCATGTATCTAGATTTGATCCTACATGTATAAGTTAGATACTGACGCACTTTTTAAACATCGCTCGATACGCAAAAAGGGATTCTGAGGCAATTCAATAGAATGTGTTACTGCAGAAGCCTAGGGTGTCCGAGTTTTGGCTCGCATGTTTGTACTTCAAATATCTTAAAAGTTGGCCATTTAAAATAAAAGTTACTTCAAACTAAAGTAAGGTAGATTATAACAATTGATTTAATATATTTATTTCTGTAGAAATGACAAAAACTCAAAATCATCGGACTATGCAACTTTAAGCTTTGGTTGTCGCATAGAAGGGAATAAAGACAAACGCCTATGGTGAGATATTTTTGGCATGCTTGCCGAAACTAATTTTGCATGTCTTTACTTCAAACATCTCAAAAGCTAGCCATTTAAAATAGAAGTTATTTCAAAGTAAAGTAAGGTAGATAATAACAATTAAATTAATATTTGTCTCAGAAGAAATATTTCTTTAAAAACCATCAAAACCTTTGAACTATGTAGCTTTAGAGTGGGATAGTCCAGTGCTTTAGAATTTCTGCCATTTTCAGAGATAAATAGATTAGATTGATCGTTATAATCTATCGTGCTTCACATTGAATTAACTTTTATTTTAAATGGTTAACTTTGGAGATATTTGATGTGAAAAGAAAATTCGAAATTGTTCTTTTTGCAAGCACATAGTTATTCTGACACCAATGACTTCGGCAATAACAGCTTCTATTAAATTGACTTAGTATATGGGTCATTCTTTAAAACTCGGCACAAAACTGTGACATGGAAACCAAAAGTGAAAACCTTCCAAATAATAGCAAAAAACATTCCAAATAATAGCCTAATCAAGGTTTGTATGTTGTGCATATGTCAGAGTTGAACGAAATGAATTTCACTTTTTGAATTAGCACTTATACAAATTGAGCAATACATTAATATCACTTGTGTAACATGAAAATCAAAGACACATCCAGAACCTCATTTTAACATATACAACATAGTCAAACAACATTTTATTGATTACTCTTAAGGAGACATGGTTATGAATTACAAGAGAAAACATGAAAATAAGTTGAAAAAAGTTTGGCTATATGCAAAGTGTAAATATGTAAATTTTCACCTTTTTCATATTAGCACAAAATCATATAAGTAAACTTTTAATTTCTTTCTTGGGATAGCTTCAATAAATGTACTATTGCTAACATACTTAATACACAGAGGATACAATCATTATTTGACTTGCAATCAATAAAGAAATGAACAAATTATCAGCATCGTAAGGTGGAAACCAAATATGTGGTGCCCAGTTTTAAAGAATGACCCACATATCCACTCCACCTCGGGAATAATAACTAATGCCAAAGTTGCTTCAAACCCCAGGGCGTTGCCTGCTTTGTTCCGTCAAGGTCAGAATAGAACTGACATGTCACTGCCGAGCCAACACTAAAGAAAAGACATACAGATATAATGAACTAGGTTTGGATTCATTCAGAGATTGTAGTTGTATTCCCTTTCTCCCCATTTCTTTTAAAACAAATTGCATCAAATGATGAATAAATAAAATTGTCGAAAGCAATACCTGGCTTCTAATTATCCTCCATATCTAATTGAGACACTGATTAAGTCATTAAATATTTATTGATGCATGGAAGGAATATTTCATCAATATACCGTTGCATAGTCCGGCGGTTTTGAGCTTCTGTCATCTTTTAAAGTAAATATTTTAAGTTGATCGTTATAGTCGACCTTTCTTTAGTTTAAAAGTCACTTTAATTTTAAATGGCTAACTTCCGAGATATTTGAATATTATAAATTAATTTTGAAAAGCACATCAAAACTGACAGTATAGGCTTCAGCTGCCACAGCAACTTCTAGTAAACATACCTATTATTCGCTTTTATTTAGAAATACATATTTAATAAGCGCACCGGTATCTAAGTTAGATATACATAATCAAGCCTAGAAAAGGACTTTGGCTTAGAAAAGTTGTTTCCATCGGACTATTTCAGATTTTAAGTTGCAGAGTCCGATAAAAGATCACATTTTCGAAAGAAAAATACTGATCTTAATTTGAACCTACATATCCAACTTAGATACTGGTGCACTTATTAAGTATTTCTTTCTCTATATAATGGAATACTTAAGACAATTTAATTAAACCTCTTATTGTTGAAGCCAATGGAGCCACAGTTGTGTCGAGCACACCAAAATTAATTAGCATATTTGCACTTCAAATATCTCCAAAGTTAGCCATATTATATCAAAGTTCCTTTGAGTATGCGTAAGGTAGATTATAATGTTCAACCTCATGTACTTATCTCAGATAATGATAGAAACTCAAAACAATCGGACTATGCAACTTTATTAGAACTAATGAGGAGTTCAGGCGCAAAACCAAGTAAGTCCACCCGACCTCTTTTGTTTTAAAATCAAGATTTGTATATGCCCATAAATATAATTCTCAGTAATTCCACTTTTCTTTGTATTATAGGGTTATGGGCAATGAACAAAATACTATGAAAGTGATAAATGAACCTTTATTCCAAAACTCATTAATTAATCAACTTTTATTGATTTTTCTGCAAAACCAAGTAAGTCCACTTTCGGTTTGTTTGCAAAACCATGTAAGTCCATTGTCAAAGACTAATCTTATGGAAATCTTGCAGAATCAAAGAACACACAATTTCCACCATAAGCTTACTCATCATCACCACTATCCTCATCAATTGCATCATAGGTTTCCATCATAAACGTCGACAAATCACCCGAGGCAAAAAAAAAAAAAAATGTGACCTGACACGCGTAGCTGATTGGCCAGCTACATCTTACGTGGTTTTGCAGACAAACTCGAATGGCGCTTACAAGGTTTTGCAACCAAACCCTATTTTAAGGCCAATTTAACATAGGACTTACCAGGTTTTGAAACAAAACTGATTTGCTCATTGGGTAATAGGGACTAAGAAGTGGTGTCTCCATTGGTTATCTCACTTTTCATGAAAATGGACTTACTTGGTTTTGCGCCTGAACTCCTCGTCAAGTTGTGCACTAAAACTGGGTAAAAACAAGACACCTGGGTTTGAGTACAGCTGTGAATTACTTGCTCTTCATGATTTCACCCTAATTGATATCCAGTGGCTTTCAGTTATCCGTACATTTGGTGTACCTGTCATATTATGTTCTACTTACAGATGGGTAAATGAATTGAAACCAATGGTGTCCAACATTTTGGTATGCATGCAGACTTTCCTCTTGCATGTTTTACCTACAAGCATCTCCCAAGTTACCAATCTGTATAATACACAACACTCCAACGTAAAGAAAAGTACATTCAAACATTGAACCAAATATACTTATCTAACATTTTCAGCAGGAACTCAAAAAATGATCAGGTTATGTTATGAAATCCTGTTATGCTGGCCCCCGCACGATATATGCGGGCTACAGAATGATATTGATGGCCGATCCCGTTAGGTGGTACCTGGAGGTTATGGTTACTGTCATTATGTTCTCTCATGTCATTAGCTGTACTGCTCAACAAGGCTATACTGCCCTGATATCCCGTGTAATGTGTATGGTTCATAGCTCCCCTTTTCTCTTCTCTCTTATATGAATTATATATCAGAGCTTACCCCATAGTAGATACAACACATGACACAACACACGATCCGAGTTCAGCACCAGCAGAAGTATAGATAATAGATGATGATAGCAGACTGAATGCTTAGTTTTATTCACTTATGTAATAAGGTTTTCAGATACATACAACAGTGGATGTTATAGACCTCCTTATTGGCTATTACAGTCATGCACACCAGTCATTCCTCTCCCGTATGGTCTCTCCCTAACATAGTTCACCATTGGCTGCCTTCAGGACCCACCCCCCGCCCACCCAGCTCCGGCCAGCACCTAGCCATCCTGGGATTACCACATAACATGACGGTGACCGTGTGGCTGGGCGAGGTAAGGGGGAAGGATTCTGCTTAAAGGGGCACTTCTTCCCTCCCCCAGTGTGAGCATTACAAAGGGAGTACTGTTTCCCATTTAGCCATCTCGATACTCAATACATACTTAATCGGAGAATTTTACAATGTGACTTTGCGAATATGACATCTGAATTCTAGACAATTAGTTATTGGTTGGTTGTTGGAGATTTACATCCTGGCAACATCTAACATCATATCAGTACCAAGCAAGACCTACCTGTGACATCATACTCATGGCAATTTTATAGTGCTGTCCCACTGGGAGACCAGGATGCCAAGCACCATGACCTCAGTCACATTATCCCGACACTGAGCCAACCAGTCCTTGCCCTATCATAATAATGCTGAGTGCCTGGCTAGGAAGTGACAAGTATCAATCTTTAAATCATTGGTTTGACTCGACCAGAGTTCGAATGTATCTGTTATGATCAACCAAAATGAGAGACTGACGCTCAACTCAATTGGCCATCCGGTCTGGTCCAGACAATTAGTTGTACTCAGTCCACTGCGCTATAGGTTGGCATGTTGATGTGGCATGGTCTTTGTGCACAGTGTGCTGGGAGGAACTATCCAAGTGTTAACATTTATTTGATACAGAGCCAGCCAGTCTTTGTCCTATACTAGTAATGGCAAATACCAAGCCAGGTATTGACTAACATTGTGTAAGCCTTTGGGTTGATTAGTATATAGTAAAACCTCTCTAATTCGACCGACCAACTGACCGACTTTAAATGGTCCAGTTAGGGAAGTGGTCGGTTTAGGGAGTTTGTTTAATTGTTACAATCGTATTGTATGAGCGACCGTTTGGGACCCAAATAAAGCGATCGATATTGGGGAGTGGTCGATCTGTGGAGCTGGTCGGTTAGAGAGGTGTTACTGTATTTGTGATATTTGTGTGGATTTTTAAATAATTGCAACATCTAATGTCATATCAAGGTCATACTAAGACTGGTGTAAAGATTTCAAATTCCCCCCATATTCAAGTTCCCCCCCAGGAACTTGAAAACGTTTTCAAATTCCTCCCAGGGGAATTTGAAAACGTTTTCAAATTCCCTCCCTCATTTTAACTTTCCCTCCCCCCCATTTTTGGGGAATTTTCTTTATTTTTGTAATTTTTTGTTATTTTTGATTATTTTTCATGACAAATATTATAATATACAGAGAATAGCATAATGGAAATTATTACTAGTACAATAAAACATATTTAACCACAAATTACACAAAAAGTCTCCAAGATGGTTAAGAAAAAAATATTATAGGTCTGAAATTTAAAACGTTTTTTAAAGTATTTTAAGCAATTTTAAATTCCCGGAGGGGGGAATTTGAAAATAGGGGGGGGAATCTGAAAACTGTTTTTAAGTTCCCCCCCAGGAATCTGAAAACGTTTTTAATTTCCCTGGAGGGAAGTTAAAAACGTTTTCAGATTCCTGGGGGGGAACTTGGGAAGGGGGGAAGTTGAAATCGTTACACCGGTACCGATGTGAGACAGCACAAACTCCTGATGACTTTATAGTGCGACCCCAACTGCTTGCACCGCGACCCAATATCCAACTCAGTCAAATTATTCTAATACTTAACAAATCAGTCCTTGCCCTATCTTACTAAGGCCGAGTATCAGACTAGGTAAGTACAAGTATCAACTCTGTCAATCATCCGTTTGACTGAGGCGGTATTCAGCGCTCTTACCGATTCGACCACCGCATGCGGTAGTCAAATTAGACTAGAGATCGAACTTATGACTTTCACAGGTGAAGAAGATTGTTTGTTTGATTGTTTGTTGTTGTTTTATGTCCTAGCAACATATATGGTCATATAAGGATGGGTACCGTCTTGTGACAGTACGCACTCATGGCAATTTTATAGTGCTGCCCCACTGGGAAATCAGGCCGCTGGCACCATGACCCGATATCCTGCTCAGTCACATTATCCTGACACTGAGCTAACCAGCCCTTGCCCTATCCTAATAATGCTGAGCACCACGCTAGGAAGCGACAAGTATACATTTTTAAGTCATTGGTTTGACTTGACTGGGAACTGAACTCGCGAACTCGCGATTTTCCGCAGGCGAGGCCTGTGCTCTACCGATTCGGGCACCGCGCCCGCGAAGGTGAAGAAGAAGGATGTCAATTGACTCCTTCTGGTAGTTTGATTCCAATGATGTTGTAGTTAGTTATATTACAGTCATGTTGATGCACCCACACCGAAACCAGGATACAGACTAACATGAACGTTCACACACTAATATCCCCATGACACCAAACTAGTTCTCACTACATTCTTGAAAATGTTTCGGAACGGACGCAAACTATGTGTGAACTGAATGGACATAGTATCAACTTTTTACAGTCTTTTTATGAACGGAATGGACGGGCTAGAACCGAATGGTGCTCCAGAACTTTGAGCATGCCCATATTTTTTTTGCAGCCACATTTTACCCCGACCACATCCCATTTTAAAACGTTGTCGGATGTTTTGAGAACTAATTAGGTATGATGGGGGGGTTACGCAGCTCTAGTTACACACACCAACATAGACATACCATCACTCACTCACTACTATGAAGGCATACCTATAAGAATGTTCCCACTAGTAACCCCACGGACACCTTTTCTCGTTAATAGCCCTGTCACACTACGACGTATCTCGCCGGCATGCCGCCAATGCGCAAAATCACTTTTAATCGTCGAGACTCGTCAAACTTTCGGCATCAGCGCAATGTATTGGTAGCATGCAGCCGACGTTGTGGTAAAAGTTTGGCGCACCGTCCTGATATGACCTTAGATGGTCCTTGGACATAAACCAACAAAAAGCAACAGTTTGGCGCATCGTGTAGGAAAGACCCTCACATGCGCGAGGTGTCTGCCTAGTGTTCGCATAACGTTATTCCAGCGATCTCGACGTGCTCCTAAAGTCGCCATAATATTGGCACCCGCGCGTTGTCGCACATTGTCGGTCTTCGAAAGTTTTGTGCAAGCACAAAACTTCGCCGATCCCCTAATGCGCGCCGCCGACCCTCGTCGACCATCGCCGTCCATCAACATCTACCAACGCGTGCCTAACACGTGCGTAATGCTTCCAGACGTCTCCCGACATTTCACCAAAAAAGTACACACGTCGACGCGCGTTGGCGAGAAACGTCGTAATGTGACAGCACCATAATGCACTACATTTAATAAAGCTGCATTGTGTGATAAAATCATCAAATTTCGAAACCAAAGCACTTACTAAGATTTAAATATATTTAGAACTTAGTAAGTGCTTTGGTTTCGAAATTATATATAAATACAGTAAAACGTCTCTAAATTGAATGACATTGGGACCGAATTTAAGTGGTCCATTTAGGGAGGTGGTCGGGATAGAGAGTTAGAATGTCCTTACAATGGTATTGTTGGGACCCAAATATAGCGATCGATACAGGGGAGTGGTCGATCTGTGGATGGGTCGGTATAGAGATGTTTTACTGTATGTATATATATAATAGTTGACCTACATAATGAACAAGAGGAAGACATGACACACATTCTTGGTGTTAAGTGAGTAGGACAGTGAGCAGGAGAGCGGTGGCGCCACCATCGGAGTTGAAGCCTGAGCAGTAGATGAGTAGTCCGAGGCTCAACCACCCGATTACTGGTGGGTGGGTGTTAGGATAGTATAAAATTCCGGGTTATTATACTCATATAATTCTTATACAGCATATATATATATATATATATATATATATATATATGTATCCGGCTTAAAAACTGGTGCACTTAACCCAGTGTTTATTGTTGCAGAGAAGGGAATACTCAGTCAATGTAGGAGAAGCCGTAAGTACTGCTGAAGCTTATGGTGTCCAACATTTTGATGTGCATGCCAAAACTTAATTCAGGAGGTTTTCACTTCAAATATCTCCATGTTAGCTTGATTGATGATTGATTGGTGGTTGCTTTACACTGTGTCGGCAGCATAGGCCATATTCATGGCAAGAAATTTTTGTTTTGGTTCAAAGCATCGCTTTTACATGGAAAAGCAGACAATCAATTAATTAAATTAGAAAGCTCACAATCATATATTTGTGGTCCAGGGAAACAAATTCCCATAGAAAAAGAAAAGTTTTATTAATAATTGATAGAATTTATTTAGTAAACTAAATGAGGTGGTACAGTCCAGCTTCCCTCAAAAATGCTAAAATGTTTTCTTGTTTTACTTCAGTAAAAAGGTCATGCATACTGTCTGCAGAGTAGATTTGTTGGTGCAAGGCCAAAAGATCAAAGCAACTCAGTAAAATGTGTTTGAGTGTCAGTGGGGACTGACACCCAATACATTCAGTGGGAGGTTCCCTCTTGAGCAGACAAGCATGTGTAAGCCACGAGTGGCCAATACAGCAGTGGCTAAGGACCAAAACATGGGTGAAGCTTCAACACAGATTTTATGAGTTCCATTGGTCCTGTGAAAGATCTGAAGCTGCAACCCAGTATGCCAGGTCGTAGACTCAGCTTACATGGTGCAAGTTGAGGTTGGTACCACTCCTATGGATCTCATGCCTATTAATGTTCTTGATGCAATTGACATATATACACAACTCAGAGTGTTCTGAATTAATGTAACTTCTCCATCAGCTCTACTAAGTGTTATTAGAGACTTTTAATGACATATCTATTTTACAGCAAAACCACGCCCCACACAACACCACGCCCCACACAACCACGCCCCACACAACCACACAACACGCCCCACTCCACCACAACAATCAGTTCTTGGTAGTTATCGAGTGGAGGGAATTGACTGATGGTCAACAACAAAGATGTCCCCACAACATCGCCTGCCTTCACCCCTACCCGCCTACTACCCACACCCACACCCACACATCCACACACCCACACATCCACACACCCACACACCCACACCCACACAGGTCCACACACCCACCCACCCACCCACACACACACCCACATACCCACACACCCACACACACACCCGCACACCCACATACCCATACACCCACACTCACACACACTCACACACACCCACAGACCCACACACCTATACACCCACACACCCACACACCCCCCACACCCCACCACACCCACACACCCACACACTACCCACACACCTACCCAACACACCCACACACCCACAACCCCCAAACACCCCCACCCACACACCCACACACCCAAACCCACACACCCACACAACCACAAACCCACACACCCACACAACCACATATCCACACACCCACACCACCACATATCCACACACCCACACCACCCGACACCCACACACATATCCACACCCACACCCGCAAAGCCACACCCACACACCAACACCCACACACATCCACACATACACCCACACACACCCAAACACCCACACACACACCCACACCCACACCCACACACACACACACACACACACCCACACCCACCTACAAACCCACACCCACACCCACACATTATCCATACAAGAGCCAGCAGCTGCAGGCCGGTTTACCGGTTTACCGGTCGGGAAGACTTTCACTCAGATCTAACCAAGCTGGGAATCAGTAGAGGTTTCGATGTTCGGAGGGGGGGGGGGCGAACTAGGTGGGGCAGGGGTGGGGGAGAGGAGAGGAGGGTGCGGTACATGATAGGGTGGTGAGGTGGGTTTGCTAAGAAAGAAAGAGAGAGAGCGAGAGTGAGTGAGTGAATGAAAGAGGGCGTGAGTGTAAGAGAGGAGGAGTAAGCACCCAAACCCCAACCACCTGACCTACACACACAGAAAGCGGTCGACCTTGTGGGTGCACTATTGCCTTATTGTGATACCAGAAACAAGACGACAAAAAGCCGCCTGACCACCGACGTGGAAGCAGACCGGCTTCATGGGTCTTCTACTCCCCTCCCACCCCCTCACACCCGCTCCAACCCCATCCCCTTTTCTCACCCCCTCCCATCCCCTCCCACCCCCTCCCACGCACTCCAACCCCATCCAACCCCATCCCCATCCCTCCCCCCTTCCCACCACATCCCTCTCCATCCCCATCCCTCACCCCCTCCAACCCCCCAACCCTCCCCGTCCTCCTCTTCCCCTATCCTCGCTCCCTCTCCTCCGCCTCATCCACCTCATCCATCTCATTCCCCCCTCCCCCTCCCCCACTCCCCTGTCTACTTCTCTCCCCTGCCTCTCCTGCCCCCCCCCCCCTTTTACTCTTCATCTCCCTCCTCCCCCTTTTCCCCCTCCTCCCATTCTTCCACATTTTCCTACTCTTCCTTCCCACCCTCGCTCCCCTCCTCCCCTCCTCGCCTATTCTCCTTCCTTCCCCTTTTCCCCTCGTCCTCTCCCCCCCCTCATCCCCGTCCTCCCCGCCTCCACTCCTCCCCCCCTCTTCCCACTCTTCCTCCCACTACCCCCCCTCCCTCTGCGCCCCTCCCCCCCCCCTTCTGCCCTTCCTCCCTCTTATCTCCACCCGCTCCCCCTCACCCCTCCTCCCCTCGCACCAACCCCCTCGCACCCCTCCCCCCCCCCCCCTCCTCCCCCTCCTATCCCTCCTCTCCACCTCCCCTTCCCCTCATTCCCCCTTCTCCCCCTCCCCCTCCCAACTCCCCACTCCCCACCCTCCCCCCTCTCTCCACCTCTACTTCCGCCCCAGGGCCCCTATCAGTGGAGCTCGATTGGTCAGCAATACAAGGGCCGGCAGAGGGCGCCGTTGGGTTGTAGCTCAGTGGTGCCCCCTGGTGGAAGGTGTGCGCATTGTTCTAGCGGGTGGGGGTTCGTCTGTGATGACCGGGCGGAACTAACTCTCAGTCGCCTCGCTTTGGTTATTAGTTGGCGGCCGTCGGGCAGGGAGACTCGGGCAGCGCAGTGGGCGATAATAGGGGGAGGAGGCCTGAGGTGGTGAGGGGGGTGGGGGGCTGTGTGAGTGGGAGTGTCGGGTGTGTGGTGAGCGGGTGTGATGGTATGTATGTGATGTGGGGCGGGGGGTGTAGGGTATATAGTGGGGGCGGGGGTGTTGGATTTGGTTTGGATGGTATGTGTGTGATGTGTGGGTGTGTAGAGCGGGGTTTGGGGGGGGGGGGGCGTCTGGGGTGTGGGGTGGGGAGTGGGGATGGTTTGTGTGTGATATGTGGGAGTGTAGGGTGGGGTTTGGGGGAGGGGGTGTTTGGTGGGGTGTGGGGATGGTATATGTGTGATGTGTGGGGTGTAGGGGGGATGTGCAGCGTGGGATGTGGAGGGTGGGTGGTGTGTGTGCGATATGTATGTGTGTGTGGTGGCGGGGGGGGTGGGGGGGAGGGGGTGCGGGGGGGTTATCTGAAGGCAGCAGTTAAGTAGTAAGGACAACATAATTAACCAGCAGGATTCGAATTCGAAAGCATTCATTTGTCACTTTGTGTTCGGGTGTGTATAAAGTGATACCCGGCTGTTGATTGAGATGTCATGGATGCCAGTTGCTTTGTTATGAACGCATATATATATGTATATATATATATGTATAGTTTATCTATATATCATATGTATATACAGTATAACCCGGTTAAACCAAGCTCGGTTAAACCAAACGATCAGTTAATCCAAATTGTTTTAGCGGCATCGAAAAATACTACCATTTATCATATGGAAAATTTGGTGAAACCAAAGTTGGTTAATCCAAATTTTTGGTTAATCCAAGCAAAATTGCCAGACCCCAGGCCACTTCCAGTATGGTTAAACCAAACATTCATGTGGTTATAAGGTCATCTGAGACCCCACCAAATTTTTTATATGATAAATGGTAGTATATTGCCGGGCCGCTGAAAAAAGTTTGGATTACCCGATTGTTTGGTTTAACTAAGCTTGGTTTAATGGGTTTATGCTGTGTATACATAAAAAAACAATAATCAAAGTGTCCACATACATTGTATATTACATGTGCAATACACACTTACTCAAAGTAAAATCCAAAGCTCGGTTAAACCATTGATCGGTTAATCCAAAACTGTGGCTATTTGCAAAGCTAAGAGGCTACATGACACAAGAAATGTCAATAAAAATCTTTAAGGGCATGGTGCTCCTCTATTTTGACTATGGCGATGTAAACTACATGGGTGCAAAAAAAGAACTTCTAAAAAAACTGCAAACACTATAGAACAGAGCCCTGAAAATCTGCCTCAGATTAGACAAGCTGCACCCCACCTATGACATACACAAAAGAACCAAAGTAAAATTGCTGGAAAATAGGAGAATAATTCATCTGAAAACATTAGCATACAGCAGTCAAGACAATAAACTCCTAACAAAACCACAAAGGGCTACTAGAGCAAATAATGCACCACTACTAAAGCAGACCAGAAGCCAAATAAAAGCTCATGAGAGAAGCACGCTGGAAATGGCTGTCAAGGTGTGGAATGCCCAAACAGTCAAGGAATGACAAATTCCTGACCTAAAAACATACAAAAAAATATGTGTGCAAAATAAGGCTAGGAAACTCCCACTAAGCTGCACCACAAAGGGGCATGTGATATGTCACGGCCCACAAGCGGGACACCCAATGGAACCATGCCAAAAGTAGCCAGATAGCACACCACACAGCTACGTACAAGCCTATGATATGTAAATAGGAGTAGGCTAGTATAGTAGTAAGAGTAGACAAAATAAAACACATATATGCCAAGAAAATCCAAAACAATTAACATAGACTACTAACCATACCAACCAACTATCTATCTGCTGCTGAAATGCAGGCAATCAAATACCTTATCAGCAGCTACTGTGTGATAAGATAACACCAACACTACAGCTGGCCAGCATTGACAACAAGCCTGGATACCCAGCATTATATGCTATGGACAGTATAAATACAGCCTCAATAAAAATAATTAAAATTAAAAAGAAGAAATTTCTAGGGTCCCTTTAAGTTTGGTTTATAGGGGTTGGTTATACTGTATTACATATTTGTGATGTCTTGATATCATAAATATATTACATTATTAAGATATTACAAAAGGAGGACTTGAGATGGTAGAGTGCAGGCTTCCCATGTAGAAAGTCAATAGTTTGAATCCCAGCCGAATCAAACCAAAGACTTATACAAATTGATACTTGTCAGTACTTAGCCTGGCACTCGGCATTACCAGGATATGACAAGGCTGCCTACACTAACCTACCCCATCATTGTGCACATCTGCCATAGCGGAGGACGAAATTCCTCAGGCGAGTTTACCTTCATTGAGTGGGCTTCCCAGGCAGGCCTCAGCCAGAAGACGACCAGCACGATGTCCTAGGAGGAGATGACCAGCCTGCCAGCCCTCCTAGCAGTCAACAATGATGGCTTTGCCATGCTGGACATATCGCGCAGTCAGCGCGCCCTCCTCCGAGTCGAACTCACCACCCTGGGGAACCAGACATTCCAGGGCAGCACCAGTCATGGGTGGGGGGAGGACAGCCAGCCCACCCCCATGCAGGTCGATCACACCGCAGTGGCCGACCGACAGCATATCACGAAGAAGGTGCGACAGGAGCGCCATGCAATACTCGAAGCGGGGGTGGCGTTCGACCAACTCTGGGCCTCTACAGTGGCTGACAGGGTGCTCATCCTGGTGAGCGGTGAGACGCTGGCATGCCAGGGCATGCCAGGCCCGCCCCCAGAGGTACCGCGGGATACATAGCACCACCCTCGCCCCCACAGCTTGCGCCACCCGACACGGTCTCGGCCCCGACCCACGGCACAACCTCATGATATGCACCAAAACCAGCAAGGCTCTGAGTATCATAGAGTATTTGCCCCGCACTGTTCACGGGCGTATCGCAAAAAAGCAGAAGGAGTACCTCCAGGTAGTGGACACTCCCTCGGGCCTGGTCCAGTTCAAGAATGAGGAGGACAGCTGTGCCTGTGTATACCTGATGCAAGGAGAGTGGGGGGGCGGCCAACCAATGCCTCTTCGCGCACCTCCTCCAGCTGGGGGACCTGGCTAGGGAGGACGTGGAATATTACCTGGCGTACACCACCAGCATCCACAACTTTGCGGCACATTTTGAGTGGCAGTCTATCGTGGAGTATGACACCGAATACTGTGAAGTGCAAGCCGAGCATGGCACCACCTGGGGTGTGGCTGTGACTTACCAGGATATACAGCTCCTCATCTCCAGGCAGCGACCAGCCCCTGGGATCAAAGGGCGTGATGCACACACCACCAGCAATGCCCAGCATCACAACAGGGCGGGGCCTACCGACTCCACTTTCACCGCAGCAAGCAACAAAGTGATATGCCGGCTGTTCGCCAACACGCCGAAGTGCCTGTACTCTCCGTGCAAGTATGAACACACCAAGAGTGAATAGGGGAAGTCGTGGGGAACCCTAATACCAGAGGCCTGGGAGAGGTTGCCCCACCCCCACTGACACCCCTGCGCATGCGGAGATCATCGCCGGAGTGCGCGATGGTTTCCGCATCACCAGCTCACCCATATCCGATACACCGTCGCACCAACCTAATCCCCCCTCAGCCACCCGCCCCAACCTCCGGCCAGCCATAGAGAGCCAGATACTGGCGGAGCTCACCAACGGCCGATAACTCAAGCGCACTGGCCCAGCGCACATCACCAGTGCACTGGGAGCCATCCCCAAGGAGGCAGGTGGTATCTGGCTGGTACATGATGTATTGTGCCCCCAGGGTGGCGCCATCAATGACTACTCTGAGGGTGCGGGTTACAGCTGCTCTACCGTAGATCAGGGTGCCACCATGGTGCGGTGGGGCGGCTACATGGGCAAAGCGCATATCAGAGTGTCTGCATCCACCTGGAGGACTACCCACATACGGGCCTTCAGTGGACATTCATGGGCCACAGCGCCCCCACTTATATGTTCGACACCTGGCTTATGTTTGTGCGCGGTTGAGCGCGATAGTGTTCAACCAGCTCACAGAGGCGACTATTGCGATAATGCATGCGCGGAGTTGGCGCGACCATGTGGTGGTCTATTGCGACAATTTGTTTGTCACACACCCCTGCCACAATACTTGCCGCTGCATTATGGATGAACTCATGGCACTGCTGTGCAAGCTTGGCGTCACCATCAACTATGGGAAGTTGGTGGGACCCTGGACCAACATCACCTTCCTGGGTGTGGCAATCAACACAATCGATTTCACACTCACTCTCCTGCTCCAGGCCCTCATAACGGAGGCTGAGGCAGCTTCACAACACCGCAGCCTCACCATGCGAGAGCTGCAGTCAATATCGGCAACCTAAATGGGCCACCCAGGTAATGGGTGCCCTCAACCGCCCCGCCCACCACGGTGTATGTCTATCTGCTCTGGTGGGTCCTGTTCTCCCAACACCACAATGGGAGCGCGCCCATTCTCGATCCTGCCCCCACTATGCCCATCTCCACCGACGCCTGCCTAGACGGAGCAGGGGGTTACTACAATGGCACATGGTTCTGTCTGGCTTTCAACGAAATGGCCAAAGAGCACGCTCCTATCTATAAACTATAAGGAAGTGCTAAGCCTAGTTCCGGCAGCGCACCTCTTGGTGCACACCTGGGAGAAGAAGCGCCACACACCGTAACGCATATATGAGGTTCGGCGCTGCATTGGGCTGCCCGCCAATCCCCGCATCCACCACCCTGCTTTGCCAATGTGTGGCGCACCTGGCGCGCCACATGTGTTACTCTTCCATACAGCAGTACCTGAACCTCATACGTATCCTCCACCTGGAGTGGAACCTGCCTAACCCACTAGAGGGAAATTACCACATCACCATTACCCCCTGGGGCATCTTCCGCAAGCACGGCGATTCCACCGACCGCAAGGCCCCCATCACAGCCGCAATGCTGCAAGCGATACTGCGCAGCATCGACATGCGCAACCTCGCCCATGTGGTGGCCTGGGCCATGGCCCTTGCAATGTTCTACGGGCTACTCCAGCACTCAAATGTGATGCCCACAACTGCGGGGGATTTTGAACCCTCACAGGACTTGTGCCGCCTGGACGCCCAGTTCGCGTAATTGGGGGTCAGCCAAAGACAAACCAGTACCGTGGCCCAGCGTGCGTCATCCCACTACCGCGCAATACCGCCGACTCTCTCTGCCCTCCTCTGGGCCTCTACAACGCCTGCCTGCTGTCCCCCGAGGGCCCTCCTCAGGATAGGGAGAGCCTGGGGGGTAGGTTCCGCCCTCACCGCACCCTTTTCTGGGCCATAATCAGGGGTGCCCTCCAGCACGCCGGAAATGCGCCGGTGGACTACGGCATCCACAGCTTCCGGTGGAGGGCTGGTGCACCTTCTTCAACACAGGAATACTGGAAGCACACATCCACGAACTGGGTGGTTGGGCCTCGAACGCCTACACAGCGTACGTGATCTCCGACACCGCAGGCATCGGGTGCGCCACCAGTGCCTTGGCCGCCACACTGCCCCGCGCCTGAGGCACGCTCCCCTGCAGCCTCAATATGCACACCACTACAACTACTGCCAGCTGGGACTTGGGACACTGGGCATGCAGGGGGAGGGCATGCCCCTCGCCAGCCAGCGTGCGGGCATGCCGGCGCGCAACATCTCACAGCAGGTGGCAAGTGTGTCGGGACATTAATTTCAATTAACCCGGACACTACAAACAGACTGCTTTCACGCATACTCCCCACAGGGGCAGCGCACGCGCACAATTGCATTCATATTAATTTGACTTTATTCCATGTTTATTGCTGTCATGTTGATATGTTTATTAGTTTGGACTTTAATCAAAAGTCCTCTTTACTCCCTCCGAGTGTTCGCTTTCATTTAATTATGTATATATATATTTAGATATGTGATATATAGGCCATATATGCATCAATGATATATGTGTATATGGGATATATATATGTTTTGCTTTTGTAATTGTGATGCTTCATCGGACTATACTGCTTTAAAAGGAAGAACAAAAATGTCAGATATATATATAATTTTTTGTTAAGGAGGGTGTGATACATCCCATCCGAGGGACAGACACTCCGTCGCATTCTATAGGCGCAACCATTCAGGTGGCTGAACCTAAAACTGACTTGGCATTCATGAGGTTCATACAACAAACATGTCACTGTGCACACACTCTGTGTATCCATCCCTCTGAGCCTACCCACAAGGAGGCGGGGCAACTTTTCCCACGGCGGGCCCCCCTCTCTCCCCTAAATACTCGCGCGTTGGGACGGGGGTAATGGTGGGCGCAGATTTAGGAGTCCGTCCTCCTGATGCAACTCATGAATATCAATATGTGGATGGGTTTACACGGGGGGGGGGGGGTAGAGGGAGGTGTGAGTAAGAGGGATAGGGAGAAGGAGGGGGAGGGAGATTGGCGAGGGTGAGGGAGAGGAAAGTCGAAGGGGGAGGTAGAGGGAGAGGAGAGGGGAGGTGCGAGGGAGAGGGAGGAGGAGGAGGGTAGGACAGAAGGAGAGGGGAGGGAGAGGGAGTCTGGAATAGATGGAGGTAGAGGGAGAGGGATAGGGATTGGGGAGGGGGTGGAGAGGGCCGAAAGGACAGGTGAGAGGGAGAGGAGGAAAGGTAGGGGAGAGGGAGAGGGAGAAGCAAGGAGAGGGGGAGAAGAGAGCGAGAGGGAGAAGGAGAGAGAGAGGGTCTGGGAGAGGGTGACGGATGGGAGAGGGAGGGGAGAGGGAGGAGAGGGAGAGGGAGAGGAGAGGAGAGGGCGAAGGAGGGGGAAAGGGAGGGGGAGAGGGAGAGGGGGAGGGAGCGGAGAGGGAGAGAGAGGAGAGGGAGAGGGAGAGGGAGAGCGAGAGGGAGAGGGAGAGGGAGAGGGAGAGGGAGAGGGAGAGGGAGAGGAGAAGGAATGGGACAGAGGGGGAGGGGGAGAGGGAAGGGGTGCTGATAGGGTCGCGGGTAATTCATCAATTCTGCAAGGCTGAGCCCTTCCCCGCCCGCCCACACAAACACTCACACCAACTCACCCACACCCACACGCTTAAATCCCAGGTGCAAATCCCCCGCCTGCCCCAACTATAAGCCCTCACGCGGTGCGCGCGCATCCTTGGCCACACACGGCCACCTGGCGGGAGAATCGGCGTCACTTTGCACGGGCGCTGAAAGCCCAAGGGTCCCGATGTATAAGCAGTTTGCTGATGGGGTTTCCTTCACTCATTTGAAAAGGTTTTTTTAGCGATGTCCTTTCACTCTCCCTTTATCGCGTTCTGTCACTCTGTCACTCTATCACTCTGTCACTCTGTCACTCTGTCACTCTATCACTCTATCACTCTGTCACTCTGTCACTCTGTCACTCTGTCACTCTGTCACTCTGTCACTCTGTCACTCTGTCACTATGTTACTCTGTCACTCTGTCACTCTGTCACTCTGTCACTCTGTCACTATGTCACTATGTCACTATGTCACTCTGTCACTATATCACTATGTCACTATGTCACTCTGTCATGCTGTCGCTCTGTCCCTCTGTCACTCTCCTTTGCTCTTGTTCTCTCACTCTCTCAATCCGTCACTCTCGTGTTCTGTTGTTATTTCGCGCTCTCAATGTTCCGTCACTCTCTTGCTCTCCTGTTCTGTCACTCACTCATTCATTTGCTTTCTTTTCCTCTTCTTACCTCACTCTCTCATTGTGCTGCCCTATTTACCATTTGCACTGACCAGACGGGATGGCCGAATGAGTTAGAGCGTCCGTCTCCCGTGCTGGTAGATCGTGGGGTCGTGGGTTCGAGTCCCGGTCGAGTCAAACCAATGACTTTAAAATTGATACTTGTCGCTTCCTAGCCAGGCGCGCTCGGCATTATTAGGATAGGGCAAGGACTGGTGTGCTCAGTGTCAGGATAATGTGACTGAGTGGGATACCAGGTCATGGTGCTGGCGGCCTGGTTTCCCAGTGGGACAGCACTATAAAGTTGCTATGAGTGCGCACTGTCACAAGTCGGTACCCGTCCTGATATGACCTTAGATGTTGCTATGACGTAAAACAACAACAACAAACAAAACCATTTGCACTTATGCTATCTTTATCTTGCTCTCTTTTTCATCTCCTTATTTTGCCTTTGGTATGTTGCTCTCTCACTATCCAGCTCCTTCACTTTAAACTTTTTCTCCATTCTCACTCTGTTACGTTCTTTTTCTATAACTTTTATGTATAAGTTAGTATAAGGTCTCTTTTACTCTCTTTTGCTGTTCTCTTTCATTGCTCCGCTCCTTTCATTGCTCCGCTCCTTTCTGACTCACTCGCTCTGACTGCCTTTCTCCCTTACTGCCTTACTCTTTCAGTATCATTCATTTACTCTTTGACTCGACCAGACGGGTTGGCCGAATGAGTCGAGCGTCCATCCCCTGCTTTCGGAGATCGGGGGATCCGAACCCATGAGTTCATGGGTTCGAACCCATATCGAGTCAAACCAATGACTTAAAAATTTATACTTGTCGCTTCCAAGCCTGGTGCTCGTCATTACTAGGATATGGCAAGGACTGGTTTGCTCAGTGTCAGGATAATGTGACTGAGTGGGATATCAGGTCATGGTGCTGGTAGCCTGGTTTCCCAGTGGGGAAGCACTAAGAAGTTGCGACGAGTCCACACTGTCACAAGTCGGTACCCATCCTCATATGACCTTAGATGTTGCTAGGATGTAAACCAACAACAAACAAACAAATGCTCTTTGCCTCAGTAACAGCTGGGCTCGAATTGCTGGCAAGTGACTATTAACACAAGAAACCCATTGAGATATATATCTCAAAGTGAGTATATTGCAAGTATTGTTAGCTCAAATTAAAGTTGCATAGTCCGATGAAAACATAAAATTTTCAAAAACAAAACACTTATCTACATTTGATTCTACATATTCAACTCAGACACTGGTGCACTTATTAAGCATTTGTTGCTGCATAGAAGGGCATAATAAGTCAATTAATAGAAACCGTTACCACTGAAGTCTATAGTGTCAGAGTTTTGGCGTGCTTGCCAAAATTATTTTGGCATGTTTTGATGTCAAATATCTCCAAACTTAGCCATTTAAAATTAAAGTTACTTCAGACTAAAGTAAAGTAGATTATAACGATCAGTATAATATATTTATCTCAGGAAATAGTAAAAACTCAAAAGCATCGGACTATGCAACTTTAATACATTTACAGTAAAACCTCTCTAAATCATACGACCTTGGGTCCGACTTTAAGTGGTCCATTTAGACGGGTGGTCTGTTTAGTGAATGTACAGAATAGTATGTATTGTTG
>CM059189.1:111559221-111709440 GCA_030323885.1 Branchipolynoe longqiensis | reverse complement strand
CACCCCTCCACCCCTCCACCCCTCCACCACTCCAACCCTCCAACCCTCCACCCCTCCACCCCTCCATCCCTTCACCCCTCCATCCCTCCACCTCTCCACCCCTCCACCCCTCCACCCCCCACCCCTCCACCCCTCCACCCCTCCACCCCTCCACCCCCCCACCTCTCCACCCCTCCACCCCTCCACCCCTTCACCACTCCACCACTCCACCCCTCCACTACTCCACCCCTCCACCCCTCCACCCCTCCACCCCTCCACACCCTCCACCCACCACCCCTCCACCCCCCTCCACCCATCCAACCATCCACCCCTCCACCCCCCACCCACCCTCCACCCCTCCACCCCTCCACCCCTCCACCCCTCCACCCCTCCACCCATCCACCCCTCCCACCCCTCCACTCCGCCACCCCTCCTCTACCCACCAGCACCAATCATACGGTCGCCTCTATTTGCCAAACATGATTCCGTCAAAAGCAACTTAAAGTATGTCGCCTCCCTCGTTATTTCTACCTCCATTTTCCCAGCCTCTGACGAGCGTATGCGGACAGGGGCACTCAGTTCGTGACCCCCCACCCTTCCCCCCTCCCCCACCCCCACCCCCAACCGCCCCTGGGCTGTCCGCCGTACACTAGGTGGTAATTTTATTGTTAACCCCGATCAGCGGATGCAATAGCCTATAGCGACAGAGTGTCTGTCTACTTTCCGCACCAAACGTCATGGTTGTGACCCCCCAGCCCAGTCGCTGTTTGTTGATGTTTATTTGGGGCCCCACTGGGATACCAGGCTCCTGGCACCATAACCCAATATCCCACTCAGTGACATTATCCTGATTCTAAGCTAACCAGTCCGTGTTCTACCCTAGTAGTCATGCCGAGCGCCTGGCTACGTAGCGGCATCACCCAATGAAGCTTCAAATTTTGAAAAACAAAACATCCACCTAAATTTGATTCTACATGTCTTACTTTTATACTGATGCACTTATTAAACTTATGGCGCAACAGAGAAGGGCACACTGGGTCAATTTAAAAGAATATGTTATTGCATAAGCCTATCGTCTCAGAGTTTTATGTGCTTGCCAACATTAATTTGGCATGTTTGCACTTCAAATATCTCAAAAGTTAGCTACTTACAATAAAGTTTACTCTAGATTATAGCGATCGACCTGATATATTTAGCTAAATAAATGAGAGAAACTCAAAATTATCCGACTATGCTTTGTTGTTGTTGTTGAAGATTTATACTGCCTATCATGGATAAGTCTGAATAGACTTGTTTTCACCATTAGACAGTTTGTCGATAGAAAGCCCGAGCCTTCACTTTTACTGACCCAAGGAATGTTTAACCTCCCACACCACATAGACATGGTATGAGAGCAACTGGCCTTTGATGTTGCTGTAAGTTATACACATCGGTGGAAATCCAAATTGGCACAGTTGGGGGCATGGGGAATTGAACTACCGACCTTCAGATTAGGAGTCTGACCTAGAAAAATGTCAGACACTCTATCCACTCCACCACAGAGAACACCACTATGCAACTTTAATACCAAGCAGAATCCTAGGGAGGGATCAATTTTGCAAGCCATTGATTTGGCTCTGGCAGGGCTCGAACCTACACTCTCCTACAAAGAAAGCCAGCCAGTGCTCCTATTGAATTCGTCCATCCTGTTTGGTATCTCAGATCTTTTTAGAATAAACTAAAAACCAACAAAGATAGTGTAGTGGTCTGCATTGATCTCTCAAGCAATGAACCGCATAGACAGGTAGGCTTGGGTAGTGTGGTGACATCAGGGAGCCTAGGTGATGTAATGGTTAGCACACTAGCCTGGAGTGCAAAGAGATGTGGGTTTGAGTCCCGCTCTAGGCACAATATTTCCCATTTTCGTCACCCCCACGACACTGGTTGCTGTGACCAGGATCCTGTACAAGCTAAGCGCTGTATAGTTGTTGAACCTACCCTGTGTATGTATGTGTAAGTGCACTGCCTGTATGTATGTAATTGTAAGCATTAAAAGACTTACAATTCCAGGGGGATGAGTCTATTGGTCTGCACTGACCTCTGAGGCAAGGAGCCGCATAGACATGTAGGCATGGGTAGTGTGGTGACATCAAGGAGCCTAGGTGGTGAAATGGTTAGCACACTGCAAACTAGTTGAGTCGACTCAGCCCTAATTCACCTCAGCGGGGTGTTCAAATGCACATTTTGAGGCAACTTAGATGAGGCGAACTAGTTGAGGCGACTTATATCAGTAATTCTTTTCACATGAAAAAGGAGAAAGCAGAAGTACAATACTTATGAGGTGCTTTCCCTCTTTAAAAATAATACAGATACATTGCTTACACCATAGAAATAATTAATAGAAAAATCAAAGTTAAAGTATATCAACATTACCGTCAATACTGTAAATTACATCTCAATATTGATGTACTAGACTACCATGTGTTTTCCCTCTGGTAAAGCTTAAATATTTTCTTTTTATACATTCGTTGAAAGATATAGATGTTTATTGAACATTTGATATTATCATCAAGTGAATTCCTTATTTTTATGCCACATATAGATAGATATACATTGAGACTTTAATGTTGTTCTTGCAAATACTTGTCTGAGGTTGTTACTCTGCCTTTTATCATGCCTACTATCTGAACTTATTTTGAATAAAGACTAGATTTTTTGGCAGTAGCCCTTTGTTTACATTTTAAATTATCATACTGGATTTGATCTTAATCAAGTCTATTATTTTTAATACATGAAGATCAAATAACAGCTTATTAGTGTGCTCTCGATATCCAATGTTGCAAACAATTCTCACTACTTTCTTCTTGTGTGAACGGGGCTTAACAGAAGTATGGGGAGTGGAATTATTATATTCCAATGCAGACTAGATAGTACATATGACCTTACATCACATTCATATAAAAGTATTCACCATACCTTGTATACAACTTCACCATACAGAGTACCTGTGTCATTAAATGTGTTATTCTTCAATACATTGGTTTCAGATTTACATTTGTTACTTACTTTTTTGTTTGTTTATTAAGTGATTATTCATATATAATTAAATGTGTTCCTAATTGCAATGCATACATATTTGCCATCTGACAAGTAAACTATGCCAACAAACACATGCATTCTACTAGGTACCGGCAGCGCCATGAACAAATTATTGAATGGTGCTTCTTTCATCAATATTCACAGGGTCATAACTATTTCTTTATATAGTTGATTTGGATGAAATTGTATCGCTTAGAAGATCAACATATGTTCTATCTGATGATATTGTTGGGTTAAATATATAATAAGTTTGTATTTAAGTAAAATCCATTTGTATGATGAGTGTATTTAATTAATATTCCTTCATCACTGGCGTAAATGAAAACAACTCCGAAAGCAGGTTATGTTTAAATTGGCCTGGGCTCCCTTGCACTACATCGTAGAAAGTCATGGATGATACCAACAGAAGCGCCGTATTTCTATACTAGTCCGACCAGTTTGTTGCAAGTGAGTTTCCCTGGACAGACAACCAGAACACACAATTTCTTTCAAATCAGATGGGACAGCCTTTTGCCGCGGCCAATGCAGCTAGAGAATCGCTCCCCCCCCCCCCCTTCCCCTCCCGACCTCCCCCTCCACCTCCCCTCCCCACCTCCCCCACACCCCCTACCCCACCTTCCACCCCTCCCCGTCCGCGCCCATTCCCCCTCCCGACGCAAGCCATATATATACAAGTCCTGCCGCCTCTCCCCCCCCCCCCCCCTTCCCTTCCCACCTCCTCTTTTTTTATTAATTTTTTTTTTATTGAGGCTGAATTTATACTGTCCATAGCATATAAGCCTGGGTATTCAGGCTTGTTTTCAATGCTCGCCATCTGTAGTGTTGGTGTTATCTTATCACACAGTAGCTGCTGATAAGGTATTTGATTGCCTGCATTTCAGCAGCAGATAGATAGGTGGTTGGTCTGGTTAGTAGTCTATGTTAATTTTTTTGGATTTTCTTGGCATATATGTGTTTTATTTTTTCTACTCTTACTACTAGACTAGCCTACTCCTGTTTACATATCATAGGCTTGTACGTAGCTGTGTGGTGTGCTATCTGGCTACTTTTGGTATGGTTACCTTCCATTGGGCGTCCCGCTGGTGGGCCATGACATATCACCTGCCCCTTTGCAGTGCAGCTTAGTGGGGGTTTCCTAGCCTTATTTTGCACAGATATTTTTTGTATGTTTTTAGGTCAGGAATTTTTCGTTCCTTTACTGTTTGGGCATTCCACACCTTGGCAGCCATTTCCAGCGTGCTTCTCTCGCGAGCTTTTATTTGGCTTCTGGTCTGCTTTAGTAGTGGCACATTATTTGCTCTAGTACTAGTAGCCCGTTGTGGTTTTGTTAGGAGTTTATTGTAATGACTATAGCTGTATGCTAATGTTCTCAGATGAATTATTCTCGTATTTTCTAGCAATTTTACTTTGGTTCTTTTGTGTATGTCATAGGTGGCGTGCAGCTTGTCTACTCTGAGGCAGATTTTCAGGGCTCTGTTCTGTAGTGTTTGCAGTTTTTTTAGAAGTTCTTTTTTCACACCCATGTACACCATCCCTCCCGCCCTCATCCTCGCTTTCCCCTTCCCCTTCCCCTCTCTCAATCCCTCCTCCTCCTCCCTCCCCTTCCGTTCCACTCCCCTCCCAACTACCGCCTCCACCCCCCCCCCCCGTTCTCCCCTCCTTCCCCTCCCCATCCGCTTCCCCTTCTCTCTCCTTCTCCTTCCCCACCTCCTCTTCTCCTCCCCTCTCCACCCTCTTTCCCCTCCCCCCCACACCTCCTACCCTCCACATCCCTATCCCTCCACAAACAAAAAAACAGCACACTAGCCAGACTTGAGTATTAAGCTAAGATTCCATATATGCAGTATGCGGCATGGTTTCGCATCCGCACCGATCGATACATTGAGCGATCCACTTTGCCATCCACGCATTCGCATTCGTATTCGCATTCACAACTGGACATATGGAAGGAAGCAGAACTGTGCGTTTCCACACTTTTCCATGCTTTGTTGCATTACTATTCGCATTCGCATTCTGCATACCACGAATATGGAATCATAACTTTACCATTACCAGCCGACCGACCACAGTTGTCAGGCCATCGGGAGTTTGTTTGTTTGTTTGTTGTTGTTTTGCATCCTAGCAACATCTCAGGTCATATCAGGATGGGTACCGACTTGTGACAGTACGCACTCATTGTGATTTTATAGTGCTGCCCCACTGGGAAATCAGGCCGCCGGCACCATGACCCGATATCCCACTTAGTCACACTATCCTGACACCGAGCTAACCAGTCCTTGCCCTATCCTAATAATGCCGAGCACCAGGATAGGCAGTGACAAGTATCAATTTGTTAAGTCATTGGTTTGACTCAACTGGGAACCAAACTCATGAACTCCTGATCTTCCGCACACGAGGCCTGTGGGCGGTCGGGGCGATGTGGCTAGCGAAGGCTAGACTGGGACAGAATGTTTCAATGCTGTTTGTTTGTTGTTTTATGTCCTACCAACATCTTAGGTCATATCAGGATGGGTACCGACTTGTGACAGTGTGCACTCATGGCGACTTTATAGTGCTGCCCCACTGGGAAACCAGGCCGCCAGCACCATGACCTGATATCCCACTCAGTCACATTATCCTGACACTGACCCCACCAGTCCTTGTCCTAACATAATAATTCCCAGCGCCAGGCTAGGAATCGACAAGTATAATTTATTAAGTCATTGGTTTGACTCGACCAGGATTCGAACCCACAAACTGATGGGTTCGGATCTCCCGATCTCCCAAAACAGGAGACGGACGCTCTATTCATTCGGCCATTCCGTCTGGTTAAATGTGTCAATGCAGGGCGCTGCTGCAGAAACAGTGCAATAACTGACAAGAGGCATGTCACCGTTATTAGCACTGGCAGATATAATGACCACTTGCCCCGCTAGGTGGCGGCCAGGCGCAAATTGTATGTGTAAGTATTATTGATGGTGCGGCCAGGCCGGCCATTACCTGATGGGCATTGTATTATTGGTGCGGTCGAACAGCTGGTGGCAGGTCGGGGGTGGGTGGGGGGTGGGAAGGGAGAGGGGGAGAACAGGGAGTAGAGGGAGAGGGGCGGGGCGGGAGGTGGGAGTGGAGAGAGGGGGGGAATGGGGGGAAAGGGTGGCTGAGTGAGAGGTGGGGCAGGGGAGAGGGAGGGGAGGGGGGAAATTGGGGAGAGAAGGGGAAATTAAGGAAGAGGGGAGGAAGAAGAGAGGTGTTATGGGGAGGGTGGAAGAGTGGGGGAGGAGGCAGGGGTGGGGGAGTGGTGGGATGGGATGGGGTGGGAGAAAGGTGGATGAATGAGAGCAGGAGGGGAGAGGGGGGGGACAGAGACGGGAGAGGGAGGGGAGAGGGAGGGGAGAGGGAGGGAAGAGGGAGGGAAAGGGAGGGGAGAAATGGAAGAGAGAGGGAGGGGAGAGGAAGGAGTGCGGAGGGAAGAGGGAGGGAAGAAGGAGGGAAGAGGGAGGAGAGAAATGGAGTGGAGAGGGAGGGGAGACATGGAATGGAAAAAGGGAAACTAATGAAGAGGGGAGGATGATGAAAGATAGAAGGATGGACGAGAGAGAGGTGGAGAGGGGAAAGGAAAGGAAGGGAATGACATGGAAGGGGGGAGGGGAGAAAGGGAGGGTAGAACGGGTGAAGAAGCAAGAGGGGGAGAAGAAAGAGGTGGGTATTGGAGTGAAGGTGAGGGGGCCTTGTGGGGAGAGGACGAGAGGGAGAGATGAGTGAGAGGACAGAGGAAGGAGAATAAATTAGAGGGGAGAGCCGATGAAGGAGGGAACGGGGGAGAAGAGCGGCAGGACGGGGAGAGGTGGAAGGGAGGGAGAAGGAGAAAGGAAGCGGTAAGCGAAGGGGAGGAGACGGAGGGGACTGGAGGGGACGGGGAAGAGGAGGGGACGGGAGGGGACGGGAGGGACGCGAGGGGACGGGAGGGGACGGGAGGGGACGGGGACGGGGGGAGGGGACGGGAGGGGACGGGAGGGGACGGGGGGACGGGAGGGGACGGGAAGGGACGGGAGGGGACGGGAGGGGGCGGGAGGGGACGGGAGGGGAGGGGGGGGGCGGGAGCGGAGGGAGGACACGGAAGGGGAAGGGGAGGCTACTGGAGGGGACGGGAGGGGTAATGAGACGGGGAGGGGAGCGAAGGAAGGGGAAGGGGAGAATAGCAGAGGGGGGTGGGAGATGTGGAGAGGGGAGAGAGGGGGCAGAGGAAATATGCTCACTAGAGATTCCATTTTCAGGTGTGATGTGGGTAGACAGGCCGGTGTGAGGTGGTGGTGAGGGGAGTGCGTGTGAAGGGGAAGGGGTGCAAGGGTTTCCAATGTGTGTAGTGGTGAGGGAACGGGTTGATTTGTATAAGTAATAAAATAAAATAAAATAATGAGGAGGTTTACAACATTATGCATGTGACTGCCCCCCCCCCCTCCCCTCAAGTAATACTAACATCTGACGACTCATACATCATGATTCATTATATGTTGGTTGTTGGAGTTTTACATCCTGGCAATATCTAAGGTTATATCAGGATGGGTACTGACTTGTGGCAGCGCACACTCATGGTGACTTCATAGTGCTGTAACACAGGGAGACCAAGCCGCCAGTACCATGACTTGATATCCCACTCAGTCACATTATCCTGACACTGAGCCAACCAGTCCTTGCCCTATCCTATTAATGCTGAGTGCCTGGCTAGGAAGCGGTAAGTATCAATTCTGTAAGTCATTGGGTTGCCTCGACGGGGAATTGAACTCGTGATCCCCCGCGCAGGAGGCCCACGCTCTACCCACTCGGCCTCGGGACCTGGTGAGATCCATTAGATGTTTGTTTGTTGTTGTTTTACGTCCTAGCAACATCTAAGGTCATATCAGGACGGGTACCGACTTGTGACAGTGCACACTCATGGCGACTTTTATAGTGCTGTCCCACTGGGAAACCAGGCCGCCGGCACCATGACCTGGTATCCCACTCAGTCACATTATCCTGACACTGAGCACACCAGTCCTTGCCCTATCCTAATAATGCCGAGCGCCTGGCTAGGAAGCAACAAGTATCAATTTTAAAGTCATTGGTTTGACTCGACCGGGACTCGAACCCACGACCCCACGATCTACCAGCAGGGGAGACGGACGCTCTAACTCATTCGGCCATCCCGTCTGGTAGATTCACTAGATGTATGAAATCAAATCATAATGAGTTTGCTGACTATCTTAAAGTTGCATAGTCCAATGGTTTTGAATTTCTTTATTTTTTCTGAGATGAATATATTAGATCGATCAATAGTATCTACTTTACATTAGTTCAAATTTACTTATATTTTAAATGGTAAACTTTTGAGATATTTTGAGTGCAAACATTGAAAATTAGTTTCGGCAAGCTTGTCAAAATTCTGACCACATAGACTTCTGCAGTAACAGGTTCTGTTAAATTGACTCAGTATTGCCTTCTACGCAGAAACAAATGCATAATAAGTGCATCAGTATCTAAGTTAGATATGTAAAATCAAATCTAGATAATTGGTTTGGTTTTGAAAAATTGATATTTCATCGGACTATGCAGGTTTAACTATGTGCTTGCCCTGGGAGCAACACACAACCAAGTGTCCATTCAAATATGACGAGTGATTAGATCCATATATGGAATCAAAGCAGAGTAAGGTGGGTGACTACTGGTCACTAACCAATACACAAACACCTGACCACGAAAATATATCAGTATTCATTAGATGTTGGTTGTTGGAGTTGTACGGCCGGGCAAAACCTAAGGTCATATCAGGATGAGTACTGACTTGTGACAGAGCGCACTCATGGCGACTTTATAGTGCTGCACCACTGGGAAATCAGGCCAACAGCACCATGACTCGATATCCCACTCAGTCACATTATCCTGACATTGAGCTAACAAGTTGTTGTCCTATCATTTTAATTCCCTTTTCATTAGATGTATGGAGTTAACCCATAATGATGTTCCTTTTCTCCAACCCCTTAACTTCCACCTTCCCCTACCTTAAAGCATTTTGACTGCCCACTAAACAACAGAGACACAATCTCAGCGCTCAAACATCACAATTCACTAATTGCGCGCAGTCATAAGACTCCCGAAACCAGGTGTGGTGATCAAATCGGTAAAGCACGGGTTAAGGGTGCGGAAGTGTCGGGAGTTTGGTTCCTGGTTGAGTCAAACGAATGACTTATATACATTTATACTTGTCACTTCCTAGCCAGGCACTCGGCATTAATAGAATAGGACAAGGACTGGTTAGTTCAGCGTCAGGATAAAGTGACTCAGTGGGATATCAATCAAGTCATGGTGCCAGTGGCCTGATTTCCTGGTGGAGTAGCACTATAAAGTCGCCATGAGTAGGCACTGTCACTAGTCGGTACCCATTCTGATATGAACCTTAGATTTTGCCAAGATGTAGAACTCCAATAACCAACCAACCAACAACAAGCACGACTCAGTCGATTGACTAGACCAAAACGGATGGCTGCATGTTACTAACACGCGCCCCCCGTGACCTCTAGCTGGTCGAGGTCACGGCGCCTCTCTACGGGGATCCCAGCCCCGCGCCGCGCCTGCGCAGATGGACCCCCAACCGGAAGCAATTAGCCGCCATGGTGGCGCCCTCTGTGGCGATCCGCCGTGACAGGCGGGCCCGCAGTGTGCCGGCAATTTGCACAATTTGATGGTCACTAAAATCGCCAAAGCCTTTCAAGTCAAAGGGCAAAGTTTGCACGGCCTTGCACCTGCAGAAGATTAGGTGGGTGGGGATAGGGGTGGGGGTGGGGTGCGGGGTGAGGTCCGGCCGCAGAGAGATACAGAGAGATGGAGAGGCGGTAGTGGGGGGGGGGGGAGGGGAGGAATGGGGCATATCAGTGCCCCTCTGCAATATATATATATATATATATATATATATATATTATATATAGGAGGAATGGCGCATATCAGAGTCACTCTGGAAATATATATATATATATATATATAGATATATATATATATAGTCTATGGTATCTATCTATATGATCTATGGTATATGATATAGACAAATATATGATATACAAATAATTTTGCAGAGGGGGTTGATATGTGCCATCCCTCCTATATATATATATATCATATGATAATCCTCCGGTGCGACTGACAATGCCGACCAGGTGGAGGGGTGGGGGCGAGCGCAGGAGGCGCCACCTGTCAACTGAAGAGTCTTACGGAGAATAACAATGGCATTGAGTAATATAATAATATATATAATAATAAGGAAACAATTCCCTTCGTGTTGTTAATGTTATACTCTCATAACACGTTATACACCACATATATATATATATATATATATATCTATATATATACAGGGTGGGCCAAAAGTGTCCATCCATAGGGAAAATGCCTTTACAAGCACAACACCAGATGTGTTAAAGAGTGGCGGAGGCGTATTCAAATCTGTTTGAATAATAATGCCAACCACGTGGAGCATCTTTTTATGAATAAAAGCGAGTTTTCACAGAATTGTTTATTACTTCTATGTATGGACCATTTTGTCCCACTCTGTACATATATATACTTATATATATACATACTATATAATTTATTATGTGGATATAAATAACGGCAGCCCCTTAAATGTTTCTCAGTAACCATCTTATCTTCCATGTTATTTGCTGCGGAGCGAGGCATTGTCCACTCCCCCATCCTCCTATACCGTGAGCCAACTGTCACTCTGCTCACTATATAGCTTTTCACAGCTACTGGAAGAAGGAGTAAAGAAAATAATTGTATATTACAAATTAAAACTTACAATCAAGTTGATCAACTATTACATTATCTTATCTATATATTGCATAATTGAGACCCAGTGCCTGTCAAAATGCAGTACTACTAAGTAGTATACTATTACTAGTAATAGTTGGGTACTTATGTACTTGGGTAGATGTGGGTGGGTGTTGGTGTGGGTGTAGGTGTAGGTGTGTTGGTGGAGGGGTCTGATAACCAATCACCAGGGCTCCAGAATGATTTTGTAGGGTTGCTATCTGACATATATATATTTCATGTGTCAGATATCAACCATATAAAAATATACTTATGATATACATATATATGTTGTTTTACATTTATTATATATAGAACTTTCATTTTAAATCGTTCTTGAGTCTAACTTTCAAAAGACAACAAAACAACAAAACAACCCCAAAACAAATGAATTGGCACAAATCGCGGACATTGGGGTATGGTGAGTTTCTCGCCAATTGCTGAAATCCCAAGTGCTGCCCCCCTAACGTGCGGTTAGTGCACCTCGCAGCGCCCCTGGCGGGACACTCTGTCACGGCTCGTTAGCAGGGGGAGCCACCAGGCTGATGACACTTGATGGCCCCGCCGCCCGACCTGCCCCCTATCGGACAGATCATCTGAGATAACTTCAACTCCCATTTGGAATTAGAGCAGCGGGCAAAGCGATGTGCACGCCTACAGGGAGTATGTGTGTGTGTGTGTGTGTGATGTGTGTGTTGGGGGAGGTGTGTGGGGGGAGGTGGGGGAGAGGGTGTGTGGTTGTCTGGGGGTACGGGGGCGTTTGGGGGTGGGGGCGGACAGTGTATATAGGCGTGTATATGTACGTATGAGTGGAATGGGGGCGGGGCAGTGTGTGCGTGTGTGTGTAGGGAAAGGAGGGGCAGAGCAGTGTGTGGGCGTGTGTGTGCGGGTGTGGGGGGCGGAACATGTACGTGTGTATCAATCAATAGTTCCGTCCTCTAGTCGAGGGTTGGATGCAATGGTTCTCCACTTGTCCCGATGGTGTGCTGTTCTGATAGACTGTGAATAATTCAAGCCTGTCCACTGTGAAATATTTGTAAACCATGATGTTCTTGGTCTCCCTCTCCCTCTGCTGCCATTCACCTTCCCTTCCAACAATGTACGGTATATTGAACTCTGACAAATGATGTGGCCAAAATAAATAAGTTTCTTTGTCTGTATAGTGGCAAACAAGCTTTTCTTATTTTTAATTTTTCTGAGAACTTCTTTGTTGGTGATCTTCTTTGTCCATGATATTTTCATCATCCTTCGATAAGTCCACATCTCAAATGCTGCTAAACGTTTGTACATTTTCTTAGAGATTGTCCATGTCTCAGCCCCATACATTGGTCGTAATGCGAAGCATTACGCTTGATGCGAGGAGAGGAAGAGACCCTCCCCCCCCCCCCCCCCCCACCCCCCCCCCCCCCCCCCCCACCACCCCCCCCCCCCCCCCCCCCCCCCCCCCCCCCCCCCCCCCCCTCCCCCCCCCCCTCCCCGGTCGTCGCGCAGCATTCTCACCTCGCGCGACGTCCGCCTCTCAGCTTTCTTCCTCCCCCCCTCCCCCCGCCTTGCTTTCGCACCTCACCTGTCATCCGCCCTCCTGCCCTCCCTTATAAGGCCGCCCGCCGGCCTCCCTCAGTCATTCACTTGCTATCCGGACCGCACCTCGTCCACACCTCTCTCTATCACCTCTCCGCCGGCCGGACACCTCCTTGATATGTCTGAAAAGAGTTCCAGGAGGGGGTGCCTGCCGGCATTTTCACTTTCTACCCTTACTCTGTCCGTGTCTATGGCTCGCCGGTTGGTCACCATAGGGCAGATAGGCACGGGCCTTTGACTCAACTCTCCTCATTTCTCTTTCCTAGATCTGCCCACTCGATTTCCCCCAGGCTCACTTCTTCCCCTAACCAGGGTTGATGTGTTCTTGGGGGGGGCTCTTGACCTTTTTTCCTTTCTCTGACTGGTTCTTGTTGCTGGAACGACCGCTGCTACCACCTTTGCCCGCCTTCCTCACACCCCTGCGACGGATACGAGTGCTCCCCTACAGACACCATACAGATCACTACAAACAGACGGCACGGAGAGATCCGCTGCCACCCGACGCCCCGTCGTCACCACGTCTTGAAGGATGCCCCCAGCCTTCACAACACTTCCTCTGAGACCACTTCACCGCAGAAGACATGTCTTAACCAAAGACTGGGCCGATTTATCGGAAGCCTCTCTACAAATGTTGCAGTCCTGCAACCGGTAACCGTCGTAAGGTTACGAACACCCCATACAATCACCCCTCAGTCATTCGCCTTCCAGCCGTCCTCCACGCTCTGCCTTTTTCCTCCACCCACCCACCCAACTCTCTCTTCCTCTCCTCTCTTGTGTGTGCATGTGTGTGTGGGGGAGGGAGGAAAATGTATGTGGGTTTATATATGTCAGTATGTGTGGATTGGGGGCGGGACTGTGTGCGTGTGTTGTGAGAAAGAGGCTGTGCAGTGTGCGCGTGTGTGGATTGTAGGTGGATCGCTGGCTGTGCGTGTATGTGTAGATTTCTTACTGGTGGGGGGGGGGGGGGCGCACTTTGGATTAAGGGGGTGAGGCAGTGGTTGTTTGTGTGTGTGGATTGAGGGTTCAGTGTGTGTGTGTTTGTGTGTAGATAGAGATTGCGGGACAGCGTGTGTTTGTGCGTGTATGTGCGCATGTGTATGCATGTGGATCGGGAGCAGGTCAGTCAGTGTGTGTGTGCATGGATTGAGGGCTTGGTGTAGGTGTGTGTGTGTGTGTGTGTAGATAGAGATTGCAGGACAGCGTGTGTATGTGCGTGTATGTGCGCGTGTGTCTGCATGTGGATCGGGAGCAGGTCAGTCAGTGTGTGTGTGCATGGATTGAGGGCTCAGTGTCTGTGTGTGTGTTTCTGTGTAGATAGAGATTGCGGGACAGCTTGTGTATGTGCGCATGTGTATGCATGTGGATCGGGAGCAGGTCAGAGTGTGTGTGTGTGTGTGGATTGAGGGTTCAGTGTATGTGTGTCTGTTTGTGTGTAGATAGAGATTGTAACACAGTGTGTGTCTGTGTGTAGATGGAGATTGCAACACAGTGTGTGTCTGTGTGTGTATGTGCGCGTGTGTCTGCATGTGGATCGGGAGTGGGTCAGAGTGTGCGTGTGTGTGGATTGAGGGCTCGGTGTATGTGTATGTGTTTGTGTGTAGATAGAGATTGCAGGACAGTGTGTGTATGTGTGCATGTGGATCGGGAGCGGGTCAGTCAGTGTGTGTGTGTGTGTGGATTGAGGGCTCAGTGTATGTGTGTGTGTTTGTGTGTAGATAGAGATTGTGGAACAGTGTGTGTATGCGTGTGTATGTGTTCATGTGTCTGCATGTGGATTAGGAGCGGGTGGGTCAGTGCGTGTGTGTGTGGATTGAGGGCTCAGTGTATGTGTGTGTGTGTTTGTGTGTAGATAGAGATTGCAGGACAGTGTGTGTATGTGTGTATATGTATGTGCATGTGTGTCTGCATGTGGTTCAGGAGCGGGTCAGTCTGTGTGTGTGTGGATTGAGGGCTCAGTGTGTGTGTGTTTGTGTGTAGATAGAGATTGCAGGACAGTGTGTGTCTGTGTGTGTATGTGCGTGTGTGTCAGCATGTGGATCGGGAGCGGGTCAGTCAGTGGGTGTGTGTGTGTGTGAATTCGGGCGAGGTGGAGTAGTGTGTGTGGATGGGGGTGGGGCCGGGTGTGATTGGTTGTTGGTTGTTGGAGCTGTGCGTCCTGGAAACATCTAAGTGTGCACCCATAGCGACTTTATAAATCATAGTGCTTCCTCACTGAGAAATCAGCACCATGACTCGATATCCCACTCAGTCACCTGATCCTGGCACTGAGCTAACCTCTCCTTGCCATTTCCTATTTAATGCCGAGCGCCAAACTAGGAAGCGACAAGTATAAATTGTGTAAGTCATTGGTTTGACTCGACCCGGGATCGAACTCCCTGATCTCCCGCACTTGAGGCCTATGCTCTATCAATTCGGCAGGGTGTGTGGAGGTGGGGGCAGGGGGCGGGGGGAGTGGGGCAGGGGGGACGGGTTGGCGGGGCTCAACTAGTTATCACATCACTCACGCCTCTGCCTGCTGGTCACATATCATACCTGGAAAAAAAGTACTAACATTAAGAAATGAACTCCCACAGCGCGGGTATATCGGCCAAGTGGGGCGTGGCGCCACCTACCTAAATCAACTCAGCTAGTGCTGATTGTCAGCAGTTACTCGAAATTAGGAGCCCCCTCCTAAATCCCAGTCAATCACTTTAACTGTTTAAGCAGCAAGTTAGAAATTTCAGGATCTGATAAGTTTTCAGGATCCGCCATATTATTTCAGATAAATAATTATATTACTATATATGTGGATTGTTACATTGATTGAGTTTGAAGTACCTGTGCATGTTATGTGATGTATAACGCATTGTGCGAGTATAAAGGCGCGGAAGGGAATTATTTCCTTATTATTATTGTGTGTATTATTAATATTACACTATATACTGTACTGCCTCCTTCGTGTTCATGACTGGTGGCGCCACCTCCGGCGCTCCTCGTACCTGCATACCCCAAAACATCACTCGTTAAAGTTGTATAGTCCGATAAAAACATCAAATTCTCAAAATCAAAACACTCATCTAGACTTAATTCTACATATTCACCTTAGATACTGGTGCACTTAGTAAGCATTTTTGTTGTTGCGTAGAAAGTCATTAGAAGTCAATTTAATAGAATGTATTCATACTGAAGCATATGGTGCCAGAATTTTGGTGTGCTTGCCAAAATTAATTTGGCATGTTTTGACATTAAATATCCTCAAAGTTAGCCATTTAAAATAAAAGTTACTTCAAACTAAACTACAGTAGACTATAATGATTAGCATAATGTATTTATCGCAGAAAATTGCAGAAATTCAAAAGCATCGGACTATCCAACTTTAACATCTGAGAACGGTCATTCGAGTCCGCCGTACTGGTGATATGACCTTAGATGTTACCAGGACGTAAAACTCCAACAAATATTAGGGTCAAATGATGACAATACTAAGTAATAGTCATAGCTTGACTACACTGAGTCTCACTTTGATTGCCCTAAATACCTTTCTTTGAAAAGGGCGTTTCAAGATGTTCAAACTCTTACAAGTATTAACAATCATAAATACTCACGCTAATTGTTAATGAGTAAAATTATGTTGGTTGTATTGCTTGCTCTTTAAGTAAAGTTGTATTGGTCGTGTTGCTGGCTCTTTAAGTGTTTATTCCACAAGTGAGCTACTTTGGTGCCGTTGTTCTGTTTTCTGTTATGTCCAATGTCATTAGAATAACACATAATTAAATGTCGAAGTAATGGCATGAGATTCAAATGAAGTACACATAATGACAAATAATTAAATGTCTTAGTGGATGTTAAATATATTTAGAAAAAGAAGAAAAAAACGAAAAGAAAATCATGTGTGGTCCGTCCCTTTATTTTATTAATGTGACGTTAATCCCTGTGGGTGTGGAGTGTGTGCGGGGGGCTGGGCGGGGTGGGCCCGCTGTAGAACCCTGTGTTTAACTAATAGTGCAATGATTGCTGTTGTGGGAGAGGGTGTGTACGCGGAGGAATGGGGACGGGAGGGTAGGAGGGGTGGGAGGGGTGGAGGAGAGCGAAGGGGGGAAAGAAGGAAGGGAGAACAGGTGGGGAAGGAAAGGAGGGCAGAGGACTGGAGGGGGGGTTGGGGGGGGGGGAGCGGAAAGACTATGGACGAGAAGGGAGGGGAGAGGAGGGAACGGAAGGGAACGGAAGGGGAAGGCGAAGTCGAAGGCGTAGGGGGAGGGGAAGGGGGAGGGGAAGGGGAAGGGGAGGGGTAGGGAAGGGTTGGGGGGATGGGATATGGGAGCAAGTGATGGAAATGAGAGTAGACAGGAAGGAGAGTAGAGGGATGTGTCAGAGGTGGGGTGGAGTAGGGTGGATGTGAGGAGAGGGGTGGTGGGGAGTGGAGAGGAGAAGAGAGAGGGAAGGGATGGACAGGAGAGGAGAGGGGCGGGGAGGGATGGGAAGGGAGGGGAGGAGTGGGGGGATGGAGCGGAGGGGAGGGACGGGAGGGGACGGGAGGGGAGGGGAAGGGAGGGGAAGGGGGGGAGAGGGGAGGGGAAGGGAGGGGTGGAGAGGGGAGGGGAGGGATAGGCAGGGCGGTGTGTACATGAAAGGTAACAAATAAGGGGTGTTCTGCGTGTACACCTGCCGACTGACACATACATCTCAATTCGCCATTCGCCATTCGTAGTAATACAACAAAGCCACTTCACCGCCACGACGTCACGACGCGGCCATCTGTATCACTGCGCGCGGTCAGCAAAATGTCTGTGTCAGGTCGAATCTATTTCCGTGTAAATGTCGTCTGCTGCTGCGCGTTTGAACGGACGCCGCCACCCCTATTCTACCCACTTTTGGGTAAATGGTGTTTGCCGCCCTACTACATCACCTTGTGGTACACATTGACTGGTGCAGTCAGATCTACTTTGTGTGAAGCGGTGTCGGCCAACCCACACCCATCGCGGGAGTAAATGTCGTCTGCTTCTTATCTGTGTATATAAATGCTACAGGTGTCAGATCATATCTAGCTAGACACAGCAGAAATGGATGCAGAAATAACACCTCAACAAAGTCGCTGTGGGTCGTTAATATTATTACTATACAGGCATACCCTGTTGGCAAATAATGTATACAAGGAGTGACAAATGACACTTACACTCATCAATTTATATGCAGGTTATTGCAAATTACATTTACCAGATGATTATTTAGGGAACAAATTAAATATGAATATGGGTAGAAACGGCGAGGGAAATTGATATAGTTTACATGAATTTCAAATGTCATTTACACAGAATAGATATGAGTGACAAATGACACCCACATACGCAATGTAAAGATGAGTGTAAATGACATTTGCACGTCTTAACAATGGGCGATTACTGATATCTACACCAGGTTGGTATTAATTGATGGTGAATTTATGCTGTGTCGGGAACAAAGACCTTATTCATAGCGAGAATTGATTGACTGTTAATAAATATTATTGTGTCATTTACACAAGGTAATTAAGGTGCGACAAACGGCATTTACACAAGTTAAATCCGGATGGGTGTTGACATGTCTACTAGCCTACTAGTAGTACTACAACTTTTTTAGTACAAGGATATATATGAGACTGTCTCAAAAGGTGCTAAAGGCCCTGTCACACTACGACGTTTCTCACGAACGCGCTTCGACGCGTTGCGACGTGTTGCCTTTTTGGGCAAAACATCAGTACACATCCGTTACGTTACCGGTGCGTTACCGGCGCATTACCAGTGCATTACCGGCGCGTTACCGGCGCGTCGGTACACAATGAGGGGTAGCAACGTGTGAATCAACACGTCGGCGGCCGTCGGCGCGCGCCGATCGTTTTGTGCTTGCACAAAACTGTTGGCGTGCAGCAACGCGCTCCAATGGGTTGGAGGGCACGTTACGAACGCGTTACCAACATGTCGATACACTTTGCCAGTGCGCTGGCGGAACGCTGGCAGAACGCTGATCAACATCGCTTAACGTTGGCCTTTTTGTCGCCAAAATGCGACCGTTCCATCGCCGTGTCGGCAACGTCCCATCGACGGGTAGTGGGCGCGCCATTGGCATTGCTCCAGCGTTTCTCGGTGCGTTGGACGTGTTGCCGGCGCGCCTGGATGCGTTGGCGGCGGGTGTGGACGTGCTGCCGGCGCGTCCTGACGTGTTGGTGGCGGGTATGTACGCGTTGACATGCTACTAACACGACACCAACGCGCCATCCCCACGCCGTCGGCACGCCGATAACACGCTGATGGCATGCTGGGAACCCGCTGGTGGGACGTTGACACTTTGTTCCGCTGCGCATCGAACCCCGTTGGCTGCGCCCTCATAGCACACTACTAACACGCTGCACCCCATCAAACTTTCTCCCAAAGCGCCGAAGAGTTGGACGTGTGTCGACGGGTTGCAAATATTTTGCGCGTTGCTGGCGCGCCGGTGAGAAACGTCATAGTGTGACAGGGTCTTTAGCAATATGGGACAAAACTTTGTCCATTGTAACGATCAAAATACTACCTGCTTATGCATTTGCTCAGGATAAACTGATTAGTTCTTTACATGGTGTTTCATAATCCCAATAGAATACATATTGATTTGAAGCAAATGTCCTTGTGTTTTCAGTCTAACCCTTTGTGTGCTGTTTTGTGTCAATTGTTACAATGGACAAACAAAAAAAGAGTTATCACCTTTTGAGAAAGGCTCATATACATATATATATATATATATATATATATATATATATATATATACCGAATGCAATGTATACGGATTAATAACCGCGGTACTCAGCTATTCAATTAAATCATTCCATTTCTCAATATTACACATATATGCGCTATGTAATGTTTTATGCAAAGATACATAGTAATGTTACTCATATACTATAGTCAATTGTATAATTCCATTTCACAATATTACACATGTATGTGCTATATTATGTGTTATGCAAATATAAGTAGCAATTATATTCACATATTCAATTATATTATTCCATTTCACAATATCATGCATACATGTGTTATATTATAATATTGTAGTGGTCTGCACTGACCTCTCAGGCAAGGAGCCACATAGACAGGTAGGCGTGGGTAGTGTGTTGATATCAGAGAGCCTAGGTGGTGTAATACTTAGCACACTGGCCTGGAATGCAAAGAGATGTGGGTTTGAGACCCACTCTAGGCGCAATATTTCCCATTTTCATCACCCCCATGACACTGGTTGCCATGACCATGATCCTGTACAAGCTATGCACTGTATAGTTGTTGAACCTACCCTGTGTAATTATGTTGCATTGCCTGTACGTATGTAATTGTAAGCATTAAAAGACTTACAATTCCAGGGGGACGAGTATGGTGCTCTGCACTGACCTGTCAGGCAAGGAGCCACATAGACAGGTAGGTGTGGGTAGTGTGTTGATATCAGGGAGCCTAGGTGGTGTAATGGTTAGCACACTGGCCTGGAATGCAAAGACATGTGGGTTCAAGTCCAGCTCTAGGCGCAATATTTCCCATTTTCATCACCCCCACGACACTATACTATTTGAATATAAATAGCAATGGTATTCACATATTCCGTTGTTTTATTCCATTTCACAATATCATGCATATATGTACGCATAATATATTATGCGAACATAAATAGCAATGGTGCTAAAATATTTAATTATATCATTCAACATCACAATGGAGGAGTTCTGAAAAAAAACACCATAAAAACCAATCTGAATATTAAGATGAACATTGCTATCAACCCTTCGAAAGGTAAAATTGTTACATTCCTGTATTGCCTAGGGTCTTACTGGGGTGTAATACTACACCAACCACCCAACCTCCCCCGGCCCTCTCAGAGGACTGTGGTTGGGTTCTTAGGTTGCCTTTTTCCTCCCTCCCAACCCCCAATTTCTCTAACCACTACACATCGGAAGCCAACTGCCGACTACAAGGGACCGCTTTCCGCAGTGCCCATTCAGTGCTGCAGATTTGCAGCCTTCAGTGCACCAATGCGACTGAAAACTCCCCCAAAAACAAACATTACTCCATAAACATTTCATCAGGAGTAAAGTGGAATTTGTGAGAATACAAATTATGTTCAGGTCAAAAATCTTTTATTTTAATTGAATTTGTGGATTATCATTTACAGGATCTTACCCCTGAAGTCTTCTTCACATGTTGTCATGTTTCGATTGTTGCCACCTGGCGCCCCATCCGCGAAACTAAGCAGCGGCATGTTCAAATTCAACTCAGCGGCAGACGACAATTGGCAATTGGGCCGCGGAGACGCTGGTGACAGACGACATTTGGGCGGGCGTTGGCGAGCTGACGAATGGGGCGGCGCGGTGTGTGGCGGGATCTGGTTACGCACGCCGGCTCCCAGCGGAGGGGGGAATTAGAGGCGGGAAATTGGGGCAGGGTGCCCTGGGGGCGGGCGGTGTTGATAGGGGGTTACGGCGGGCGGGTTGTTTTTCTTGCTAATGTAACTTAATGGCCGCTGACAAAAGTCCCTTGTGCACTGACTTGAGCAATGATCTGACACTTTAAACCCCCGAGCCGGCAATGGTCTCGAGGTAAGATCACAGGAGTGTGATCCACACCCACACCCACACCCACATCCACATCCACATCCCGACCCACACACCCACACCCACACCCCCACCCCCACCCACCCCCACCCACACTCACACCCACATCCACATCCACACCCTGACCCACACCCACACCCACACCCACCCACACCCACACCCACACACCCACCCCAACTCCCACACCCACACCCACACCCACACCCACACCCATGACCACCCCCACCCCCACCCCCACCCCCACACCAACACCCACACCCAAACACACCCACCCACACCCACATCCACACCCACACTCATACCCACACCCACACTCACAACCACACGCACACCCACACCCACTCACAATGCACACACCCACACCCTCACCCTCACCCACACCCACACCCACATTCAGCATCACACCCATATCCACACCCATGCCCACTCACAATGCACACACCCACACCCATACCGAGGTAAGATCACAGCAGTGTGATCCACACCCACACCCACATCCACACCCCGACCCACACCCACACCCACCCACACTCACACCCACACCCCCCCACCCCAACTCCCACACCCATGAGCACCCCCACCCCCACCCTACCCCCACACCCAACACACACCCACCCACAACCCACACCTACACCCACACCCACACCCACATCCACACTCACACCCACACCCACACCCATGACCACCCCCACCCCACACCCAAACACACCCACCCACACCCATACTCACACTCACACCCACACCAACCCCCACACCCACTCACAATGCACACACCCGCACCCTCACCCACACTCACACCCACACCCACATTCAGCATCACACCCATATCCACACCCATGCCCATTCACAATGCACACACCCGCACCCTCACCCACACTCACACCTACACCCACCCACATAACTCAGACCACACACAAACAGATCCCCCCACACTCAGGTCCCCCACACGCGCACCCCCCACCCAACACCCACCCATGTTCACACATTTCCAACAGTCACACCCACAGTTACACCCATCCATATAACTTAGACCACACACACAGCTTTCGTCCCTTTCACACACCAACTCACGCCCACACCCACACCCACACCCACACCCACACCCACACCCCCACCACACACACTCCCCCCAGATTCCTCACACACTCAGACCCCCCCCCCTCCCCACCCACACACATATAACCTCCTCACCAGACACACCAACACACCCCACAGACCAGCACACACATACACACACAGGTGCGTTCAATTTATAATTTACAAAGAAAAATCAGAAAAAACACCCACAACAACACACATTTAAAAGACCGCACACACTAAATATTAGGTGTGTGATACACAAATCGTCACATAAACAAACACCGAACAAAAATACCACAATGATTACCCCCTCACCCCCCACCCCGCCCCTCCACCTCACCAAAATAAAGCAACTCACCAATCACCCACAATGCACCAGAACACAACTGGGTGGGCTGCTGGTGATGTGCGGGAGAGGGGGAGGGATCTAAAGAGTGTACAATATGACGGAGATATTATTGTGTTTAAACGGACATTTTTCTTGTTGAATTAGCTTAATTTCCGGGTTGCTGTTTTAATACGTGGAATTTTGATAAAAGTATCTAGCTGTATCCAGGCGTGTGATACAATGTATCTATGTCCGTGTCGTCCGCGTGTCGTATGTGTCGTACGTGTGTACATACCATCCGTATTCATGTGTCTGTGTGCCCATGTGTTTGTGTCGTCTGTGTGTCCGCGTGTACATACATGCGTATCCGTGTGTCCGTGAGTTCATCTGTCCGTGTGTCCGTGTGTATGTGTCTCCGTGAGTCCGTGTGTCCACGAATCCGTGTGTCCGTGAGTATATGTGTCCATGTGTCCGTATGCCCATGAGTATGTGTGTATGTGTGTCAGTGTGTCTATGTTGATGTATTTGTGTGTCCGTGTGTCCGTGAGTCCTTGTGCCCATGTGTCCATGTGTACACATGTCTGTGCGTCCGTGTGTCCGCGTGTCCGTGTGCCCCTGTATCAATGTATCCATGTGTGTGTGTGTGGGTGGGTGGGGGGAGGGATGGGGAGGGGAGTGGGAAGGGATGAGGGAGGGTTGCAGATAAAAGAACAAAGAACCATCTGTGGTTTCCCTGACAACAAGAAGCCATCGCTTCTTCGCCAGACGACATTCGAGTGCCGCCCCGTTCTAGTTTGTGGTTTACTCACTAGGTGTCTCCCCGCCCCGCCGTCCTCTCCGAGACTCGCCCCGGCCCGTCACCGCACTTCCCGCCGGCGGCGACCCCAGACCTCAGACTGGCTGGTTCCCGGTTCTTCTATAACATTCTGATAGTTTGCCTCTGCTGCGATGATATTTGCGCCGAATTATGCGATCTGATTGGTTATTTGGCTAATCGTTCCAGCGTCAATTGATATCATGTCAAGATTTGTTTGTTTGTTGGGAATTAACGTCCTAATCCTAGCAACATATAAGGTAATATCAGGACCCATCCCAACTTGCGACAATGTCCACTCGTGGTAACTTTATAGTGCTGCCCTACTGGGATACCAGTAATAACCTATCCTATTTGTATATGTGGCTTCTTGTCTGTGAGGTTAGTACAGACTAGTAGTACTACAGTAATAACCTATCCTACATGTATATGTGGCTTCATGTATGTGAGGTTAGTACAGACTAGTAGTACCACAGTAATAACCTAACCTACTTGTATATGTGGCTTCTTGTATGTGAGGTTAGCACAGACTAGTAGTACTACAGTAATAACCTATCCTACCTGTATATGTGGCTTCTTGTTGGAGTATCCTAGAGTACTACAGTAATAACCTATCCTACTGTATATGTGTTCTTGTATGTGAGGTTAGTACAGACTAGAGTACTACAGTAATAACCTATCCTACCTGTATATGTGGCTTCTTGTATGTGAGGTTAGTACAGACTAGTAGTACTACAGTAATAACCTATCCTACTTGTATATGTGGCTTCTTGTCTGTGAGGTTAGTACGGACTAGTAGTACTACAGTAATAACCTATCCTACCTGTACATGTGCCTTCTTGTATGTGAGGTTAGTACAGACTAGTAGTACTACAGTAATAACCTATCCTACCTGTATATGTGGCTTCTTGTATGTGAGGTTAGTACGGACTAGTAGTACTACAGTAATAACCTATCCTACCTGTACATGTGCCTTCTTGTATGTGAGGTTAGTACAGACTAGTAGTACTACAGTAATAACCTATCCTACCTGTATATGTGGCTTCTTGTCTGTGAGGTTAGTACAGACTAGTAGTACTACAGTAATAACCTATCCTACCTGTATATGTGGCTTCTTGTATGTGAGGTTAGTACAGACTAGTAGTACTACAGTAATAACCTATCCTACTTGTATATGTGCCTTCTTGTATGTGAGGTTAGTACAGACTAGTAGTACTACAGTAATAACCTATCCTACCTGTACATGTGCCTTCTTGTATGTGAGGTTAGTACAGACTAGTAGTACTACAGTAATAACCTATCCTACCTGTATATGTGCCTTCTTGTATGTGAGGTTAGTACAGACTAGTAGTACTACAGTAATAACCTATCCTACCTGTATATGTGGCTTCTTGTATGTGAGGTTAGTACGGACTAGTAGTACTACAGAAATAGCCTATCCTACCTGTACATGTGCCTTCTTGTATGTGAGGTTAGTACAGACTAGCAGTACTACAGTAATAACCTATCCTACCTGTACATGTGCCTTCTTGTCTGTGAGGTTAGTACGGACTAGTAGTACTACAGTAATAACCTATCCTACCTGTATATGTGGCTTCTTGTATGTGAGGTTAGTACAGACTAGTAGTACTACAGTAATAACCTATCCTACTTGTATATGTGGCTTCTTGTATGTGAGGGTACAGACTAGTAGTACTACAGTAATAACCTATCCTACATGTATATGTGGCTTCTTGTTTGTGAGGTTAGTTCAGACTAGCAGTACTACAGAAATAACCTATCCTACATGTATATGTGGCTTCTTGTCTGTGAGGTTAGTACGGACTAGAAGTACTACAATAATAACCTATCCTACTTGTATATGTGGCTTCTTGTCTGTGAGGTTAGTTCAGACTAGTAGTACTACAATAATAACCTATCCTACTTGTATATGTGGCTTCTTGTCTGTGAGGTTAGTACAGACTAGTAGTACTACAGTAATAACCTATCCTACATGTATATGTGGCTTCTTGTATGTGAGGTTAGTACAGACTAGTAGTACTACAGTAATAACCTATCCTACTTGTATATGTGGCTTCTTGTATGTGAGGTTAGTACAGACTAGCAGTACTACAGTAATAACCTATCCTACCTGTATATGTGGCTTCTTGTATGTGAGGTTAGTACGGACTAGTAGTACTACAGTAATAACCTATCCTACCTGTATATGTGGCTTCTTGTATGTGAGGTTAGTACAGACTAGTAGTACTACAGTAATAACCTATCCTACATGTATATGTGCCTTCTTGTATGTGAGGTTAGTACAGACTAGTAGTACTACAGTAATAACCTATCCTACTTGTATATGTGGCTTCTTGTATGTGAGGTTAGTACAGACTAGCAGTACTACAGAAATAACCTATCCTACCTGTATATGTGGCTTCTTGTATGTGAGGTTAGTACAGACTAGTAGTACTACAGTAATAACCTATCCTACCTGTATATGTGCCTTCTTGTCTGTGAGGTTAGTACGGACTAGTAGTACTACAGTAATAACCTATCCTACCTGTATATGTGGCTTCTTGTATGTGAGGTTAGTACAGACTAGTAGTACTACAGTAATAACCTATCCTACCTGTATATGTGCCTTCTTGTCTGTGAGGTTAGTACAGACTAGTAGTACTACAGTAATAACCTATCCTACCTGTATATGTGGCTTCTTGTATGTGAGGTTAGTACAGACTAGTAGTACTACATAATAACCTATCCTACTGTAATGTGCTTCTTGTATGTGAGAAACAAACACACCAGAGGTTAGTACAGACTAGTAGTACTACAGTAATAACCTATCCTACCTGTATATGTGCCTTCTTGTATGTGAGGTTAGTACAGACTAGTAGTACTACAGTAATAACCTATCCTACCTGTATATGTGCCTTCTTGTATGTGAGGTTAGTACAGACTAGTAGTACTACAGTAATAACCTATCCTACTTGTATATGTGCCTTCTTGTATGTGAGGTTAGTACAGACTAGTAGTACTTCAGTAATAACCTATCCTACTTGTATATGTGGCTTCTTGTATGTGAGGTTAGTACAGACTAGTAGTACTACAGTAATAACCTATCCTACCTGTATATGTGGCTTCTTGTATGTGAGGTTAGTACAGACTAGTAGTACTACAGTAATAACCTATCCTACTTGTATATGTGGCTTCTTGTATGTGAGGTTAGTACAGACTAGTAGTACTACAGTAATAACCTATCCTACTTGTATATGTGGCTTCTTGTATGTGAGGTTAGTACGGACTAGAAGTACTACCGTAATAACCCATCCTACCTGTATATGTGCCTTCTTGTATGTGAGGTTAGTACAGACTAGTAGTACTACAGTAATAACCTATCCTACCTGTATATGTGCCTTCTTGTATGTGAGGTTAGTACAGACTAGTAGTACTACAGTAATAACCTATCCTACCTGTATATGTGCCTTCTTGTATGTGAGGTTAGTACAGACTAGTAGTACTACAGTAATAACCTATCCTACCTGTATATGTGCCTTCTTGTCTGTGAGGTTAGTACAGACTAGAAGTACTACAGTAATAACCTATCCTACCTGTATATGTGCCTTCGTGTATGTGAGGTTAGTACAGACTAGTAGTACTACAGTAATAACCTATCCTACCTGTATATGTGCCTTCTTGTATGTGAGGTTAGTACAGACTAGTAGTACTACAGTAATAACCTATCCTACTTGTATATGTGGCTTCTTGTATGTGAGGTTAGTACAGACTAGTAGTACTACAGAAATAACCTATCCTACTGGTATATGTGGCTTTTTCTATGTGAGGTTAGTGCAGACTAGAAGTACTACAGTAATAACCTATCCTACTTGTATATGTGCCTTCTTGTATGTGAGGTTAGTACAGACTAGTAATACTACAGTAATAACCTATCCTACTTGTATATGTGCCTTCTTGTATGTGAGGTTAGTACGGACTAGAAGTACTACAGTAATAACCTATCCTACCTGTACATGTGCCTTCTTGTATGTGAGGTTAGTACAGACTAGTAGTACTACAGTAATAACCTATCCTACCTGTATATGTGCCTTCTTGTATGTGAGGTTAGTACGGACTAGTAGTACTACAGTAATAACCTATCCTACCTGTATATGTGCCTTCTTGTATGTGAGGTTAGTACATACTAGTAGTACTTCAGTAATAACCTATCCTACTTGTATATATGCCTTCTTATATGTGAGGTTAGGACAGACTAGTAGTACTACAGTAATAACCTATCCTACCTGTATATGTGGCTTCTTTCCAGTAATGGTGAGGTCAGTACATACTACTACAGTAATACCCTATTACACTTGTATTATGTGGTTTCTTGCCTGTTACAGTGAGGTAAGCACAGGCTACAGTAAAACCTCTCGAAATCGACCGACCATGGGACCAACTTTAAATGGTCTATTTAGGAAGGTGGTCGCCTTAGGGAGTTTTGTTTAGCATTACAATGGTATTGCATGGGCGATCGTTTTGCACCCAAGTAAAGCAATCGATATAGGGCAGTGTTTGATTTGTGGAAGTGGTCAGCTAAGACTAAGAGAGGTTTTGGTGTATTACAGTAATAACCTATGCTACTTGTCTATGTGGCTTTCTACCTGTGAGGCCAGTGGATATTACTACAGTAATATCCTCTCAGTCTAAAGCTGTGCTCTTATCATTTCATAGTTGAACCCTATCAACTTGCATAAGTACTTCCTGAATCGTCATCACCTTTCCTGATCTTATCACTTGGAAGGACCATTAGTGCTGAGGTCCCCACCCCACCCTCCCACCCATCCACCCACCCACCCACCATTCACAGCGTGATTCTAGCTGTCCACAGCCTCGATAAGACCGGAAATAACTCACAGGGGGACAGGTAGTTTCAAAATGTGGAAAACTACACCACCACCTACCCTGATATGCGGCATTAATGACAATGGACAAGAACTGGTTGGCTCAGTATCAGGATAATGTGACTGAGTGGGATATCGGGTCATGTTGCCGGCGGCCTGGTGTAACAGTGGGGAAGCACTATAAATTCACCATGAGTGCGCACTGTGACAAGTCAGAATCCGTCCTGATATGCCATTAGATGTTGCTTGGGGGCAAAACCCAATCAAGAAAATATTATATGTGTGCAGAGTAATTATGTGATATTCATTATGTGATATATACATTATTGTGATATATACAGTAAAACCTCTCTAAATCGACCGACCATGGGACCGACTTTAAGTGTTCCATTTAGGGAGGTGGTCGGATTAGAGAGTTAGAATATCCTTACAATGGTATTGTTGGGACCCAAATATAGCGATCGATATAGCGATCGATATGTGGAGGGGTCAGTATAGAGAGGTTTTACTGTAATTCTTTATGTGATATATAATTTATTATGTGATATACAATTCATTATGTGATATATAATTCATGTGATATATAATTCATGTGGTATATAATTCATGTGATATATAATTTATTATGTGATATGTAATTCATTATGTGATATGTAATTCATTATGTGAGTATGAATAACGACGACACTAAAAAAAAGGAAAGAGCACATAGATTGTTATCATTGGCTATTGGACGTCAAATATATGGTCATTCTGACATATTTCTTTGGAGGAAACCCACTGCCGCCACATAGGCTACTCTTTCTGATAAGCAGCAAGGGATCTTTTATATGCACTTTCCCAGAAACAGAATAGCATATACCGCAGCCTTTGATGAACCAGCTGTAGACCACTGCTTGGAGCGGAAAATAGCCCAAACTGCAAATGGGTCCACTGAGCAGGATCGATCAGATGTCCCACACCTTCACAACTGGACACTCTACCGCCTGAGCTATGTCCCGCTCCACAAAGGTACTCACACATTGCATGGTATTGCCTTATACTTATACTGTCATTAATGATGTACGCCTGTAATTGTAACTAATATCACTTGTTCTATTTCACTTCAAGTTGGTCCGTTCTGATTGTCTGCACTACTGGCGCCACCTGCATGGTTTCGCACCAACTACCCATCTCTACCGGACGGACACTTGAGTTGAAGTCAGGCTTCAAAAGGAAAAGTTTCCCATTAAAGTGAGTTTTATTTGGGGTTTTTTGTAGAGTATTTATTCATCTGAATATGACAATTGTCAGTGCCGGAGCACTGGTCTTCCGGCCATCTTACTATTGGAATTGACAGTCTAAGTAATCTAAGTTTGATCAGTGCTGTATTAGTTACAGCACCGATCCTGTAGAATTAAGGGAGTGGCTCCTGCTGTATAATGTACAGCACCAGTCACTGTAGTTCATGCAAAAATGGGGAGCAGCACCGAGTAGAAAGTGTACACTCAGGGCAACTCAAACAATTGTTGGGGGTTACATTTTGTTCTCTTATAAAACAAGATAAGTTTATAGTTTACAAGACATCTTTTCTGTCTTATATAATGTTCAATGTGTTTACACAGGTTGATAGTTGTGTAGGATGTTTGGTGTTGATGGTTTGTTCATGATGGTTAAGGGTGGTTGCAGTGGAGGGGGCCCATTGGGGTGCGTGGTGGGGGGGAACCCCCACAGGAGAGCAAGCGAGGATGTGGGGGGGGGGGGGGGGGGCAGAAGCTCAGGGCTTTGCTAGTAATTACTGCAGTAGACATTCAAGGGCCTGAATAACCAGGTGGGCTATATATGCATTTTTGAAGGCAAGTATTGTTTGTGTTTCTCTGACTCTGGTAGGGGGGTCCTTCCACATGACACTACCTTTGTGGATTGGTGCTCCAATATATTTATTTGTTGAAGGGTGTGGTACATTGAGGAGAGTGGAGGCCCCTTTTCTTGTTCTATTTGTGTGGTCAATGAATCTTTCATCTTTTGCCCGTTTGTGCATTAGTGCCATCAGGTGTAGGTCCCTTCTCTCTGAGAGAATATCCAATTTGGCATTCTTGTGCAGTTCAGCCACATTGAGTGGCTTGCCTTGGTAGACTGTTCTCAATGCTCGGTTCTGAATTCTTTGCAGTTTGATATTTTGTTGGTTTGTTAAGCACTCATATATGATGTCATTGTAATCTATAACAGGTAATATTGTCGTCTTGTACAGGAGCAGTGCAGTGTTTTCACTTATCAATTTTCTTAATTTCATCAAATTTTTCAGGTTTAGTGCCAGTGTTTGATTCAGTCTTGCCAATTGTCAGTTCCCATTTAATGTGGAGTCAAGAGTTGTGCCCAGGTATTTGTAGGAGTCCATTTCACGAAGTAAGGTTCTACCCATTTGTAGTTGGAGGTGCATCAATATTCCCAGACGAAATGACACTGTCACAGGTAGACGGTTGGGGGGGGGGTGCATCAGGAGGCCTATAAATTATAACTTTCATCCAATCAGGGCTAATGTCATTACCATTAGCATATAATTTTAGTAAAATAATAGGGTAATGGTAATGCCACTAGTAGTTGATTGGATAAAAATGTTGGTTTGATTCCTGATATAGACACGATGTCTCCCATGTGATTAGTTACGAGACAAAATATATGTCATATATAATGTATTATCCAAGTATAAATGCGTGGAAGGGAATTATTATTGTTATATACTTCATTATTGTACCGATTATTTGTGTTCTGGGTCCTCCACACCATTTGGGACCGGTGGCGCCACCATCACCTCCCCCACTTCACCCCCCAATGGGCGCAGGAAACCTCACTCATACCACGGAGGATTTTTTCTCGCTACTAAGGTAATATAGGTATATTTTGTTCCGGTGAGAATATATTACATAGCCCACCAACAGTTTAAAATCTTACCATTGATACTGGTCGTGAAGCGATAATGACTATTCGCAGGTGGCGCCGTTGTGGTCACTGCGGGAACTAAGCCCTCGAGCAGTACACAGTAGCTAGGTTAAAGCTGCATAGTCCAATGAACGCATCACATTTTCAAAACCAAAACACCCGCCTAAATTTGATTTTACCCATGAGAGAGCACACATATGGGTGTGTATATTGTATATATATATACTGTATAAGCCATTATACAAGAATAATAAGCCGGAAGGTCCATCTACTCCCCAGCCACTAAGTCATCCACTGGTCATCTATTTCTTATATTGGTACGTCATGACCTCACCATGTGGCGGCACCTTCTCACCCATGACTGAGTGGTCATTATCCTCACTCACTGTACCACTGAAGATCTTCTATATATGTTGTGGGTGTGATGAAAATAGGAAATGATATGCCTAGAGCAGGAGTCGAACCCACATCTTTTGCATTCCGGGCCAGTGTGCTAACCACTATACCAGCTAGGCTCCATGATGTCATCACACTATTCACACCCACCTGTCTATGTTGTTCCCTGCCTGAGAGGTCAGTGCAGTCTACTATATGTATATAAATATACTTAAATGTGTATGTGTATATACCCGCCAATCCAAAATTCAGGTAAACATTGGAACTAAACCTTCAAAGAGTAAATTTAGTTACATCCCTATTATTTTGTCCAATGCTCCATAATCATTTCATCACAGGAAATCTGGAATTAGTGAGAATAGAAATTACTTACAGGTAGAAACCTTTTATTTCAATTAAATTTGGATTGACATTTATGGGATTTTGCACCAGAACTCCTCATATATATACATATATATACATATATATAAATATATATACATATATATATATATATATAATTTGACTGTTCCGATGGGCCTATAGGCGTTAATGGCCAGACGCAGCTGGCATACAGTGCCTAGAGCCCCTCACAGGTGGCACCAGTGTGGCCCATGTCATACTACACAGAGTCAGTTAGATAGGATACAGTGCTATACTATTACATAGGGAACTGAAGATAGGTAGTGTTCTTGTTTATAGTCCCATAATGGATTATATAGCACATATATACACATATATACATATATATATATATACATATTTACATATATATACATATATACACATATATATACACATATATACATATATATATGTATATACATATTTACATACGCATTGAAAGTGAGCAGTGTGACAATTGGCTCACAGTATAGAGGAGGCGGTGAATAACATGGAAGTTAAGGTGGTGAGAGAGAAACATTAAGGGGCTGCCGTTATTTATATCCACATAATACATTATTTAGTACATATAAGGAGTAGCCTGCACTGACCTCTCATCTTAAGCAAGGAACGATGTAGTGGTTAAAACACTGGCCCGGAATGCATAAGATGTGGGTTCGATATATAGATATATATATATAAGCACTCAAGATAACTGATTGACTGGTGGCCCTCGTGTCAGCCCACACATGACGGCTGGGCGCCCACCACTTCACACCTACCCGGGCAGTCCGTTACGCAAAGACGCCAACACGTCAGCAACAAGATGCATTGTTTGCGTTAGTTCCGGCCAGCGCCGAGTGGGGGCGCCATTGTCAGCGAGCAACAGTTAGAGCGCAGTCGCAGCCACTTCCGGTGAAGTGGCAGATCCTCACTACTCACCCGTCTACTGGGCAGGTGACCTAGTGACAAGATGGCGGCTGGGGTGGGGGTGAGGGGGGGGGGGGGGGGGGTAGAGTGTGCAGGTGGGTGGTGGGGGGTTGACAGGCCAAGACTATTTATTAAAGGGGCAGTAACATGACCAGCATAACTTTAGTTATTCACAATTGTAATGATCGAATATGAAAATGTTTACTTGTTTGTGGTTGTTTTACATTCTAGTAACATCAACGGTCATATCAGGACGGATATGATAATGTAGTAGTCTGGACTGACCTCTCATTGTCTCAGGCAAGAAGGTGCATTGACAGGTAGGCGTTGCTAAGGTGGTGACTTCATTGAGCATATGTGGTGTAATGTTCAGCACATTGGCCCAGAATGCAAGAGATGTGGGTTTGATTCCCGCTCTAGGCACAATATTTCCCATTTTCATCACCACCCTGATACTGGTGTCCGTGGCCATGATGTTGTACAAATTATGTCCTGTATGGTTATTGAACCTATCCTGTGTATTTACATATGTAAGTTCATTGCCTGTACGTAAGTAATTGTAATTATGTATATACTTGTGTGTACATAATTGTAAGACTTACAATTCCAGGGGGATGAGTGTAGTAGTCTGCACTGACCTCTCAGGCAAGTAACCACATAGACAGGTAAGTGTGGGTACGGTGGTGACATCAGGGAAACAAGGTGGTCTAATGGTCAGCACACTGGCCTACAATGCAAATTATGTGAGTTCGATTCCCGATCTAAGAACAAAATTTCTCATTTTCATCATCCCCCACGACAATCATCATCATCATCATCATGCTGTCGGTTGGGATGCGACAAAGACTGCTTTCATTACTTGGCTGCCACTCTCCATTTAGCTCTCTGCTGTGAGAATGATGTCCATGAGTCGGTCTTTACATTTCATGAAAGCTGCCTGCAAAAGTGTTGAAGTGCTGCTGGCTTTTGCAAGTTACCAGCAGCACTCTCTCGGGCAGCAAATAGAGGTCTCACACCGGCAAGAACATGTCCAGACAGGCGCAAAACTATTTGTCCCTGCAGTGGTTGGTCAGGAGATGTTGGGAGTTCCATACATCAACCACCCTTGATATATAATTTTTCTGGTTTTCTGTTCAGGGTTTGCTCCCTTAGCCTTCGGTTCTGTCAAGAACCTGTACCACAAGGCAGTGGTTTACAACTCTGCAGGGCAGGGGCGTAAAACTCCCTGAGGTATTGCAATACCTGCACACCAACCCATGACAATAAGCATACATATTTAACTCATTGGTTTACCTCGGCCAGAATTTGAACTCGTGGGTTCTAGTCCCACGGCCTACCGAAACGGGAAGTGGATGGATGTTCACCTCATTCATCCATTTGTAACTTCTTTTTTTTTAAACCTCTCTATGCAGAAAGAAGTAAAAACACTGAAACAGATGTGGACTCATGGATCAGGAATTGTATAGAAGGATTATAAAGAAACATGTTATATAGCATTGGAGTTCCCCAAGAAGATCGGTTCAAAGCCTACTTTGAATAAGAGTGAATTTTAAACCCAAGGTTGACACAGTACTAGTAGATTCTCTGAAATTGAGTTAATACTCCTTCAATACTTAAATAAATTGTTAATGAGTGAGTGCACAGTGGTGCACTAGTACCTAAGTTGAATATGCAGGATCAAATCTAGGCAATTCCTTTGGGTTAGGAAATGTGCCTTCATCGGGTTACGCAACTTTAACTCCAGACATTACTTTGCTGCTGAATGGATTGTTTGCCAACTGGACGAACGATTGCTAGCTGCATTATGGACTTATTTAAGACCTAGTTAAAGTCATTCTCACATGGTTTTACTATGTATTCCTTGTATCCTAACACAATGTTTATATCCTACAGAGGTCAATTGCATTGAACTTAGAATAGGCTTTTCGAGCTTGGATCTGCTAGGGGTTGATTTGTCCAGCACCATTAGATTGGGGATCAATATCTTTGTTGAAGATTTATACTGCCTATTCTGGATAAGTCTGAATAGACTTGTTTTCACCATTAGACAGTTTGTCGATAGAAAGCCCGAGCCTACACTTTTACCAACCCAAGGGATTTTTAACCTCCCACACCACATAGACATGGTATGAGAGCAACTGGTAAGTTATACACAGCGGTGGAAATCCAAATTGGCAAAGGTGGGGGCACGGGGAATCGAACCACCAACCTTCAGATTAGGAGTCTGACCTAGAGAAAAGTCAGACACTCTAACCACTCCGCCACAGAGGGCACCACTCTCATGGCTTACTGTGAGTATTAAATATTGCATTCCCTTCTCAGTGTGACGTCACACAGGGAAGGGAAGGATGGAGTTACATATGTTATAAGGCATGCATAAAAGGCTTCAAATTTACTTTAAGTAAAAGTCTGGTTTGCGCTACTTTCCAAGTCTGTAAATATACGCTGGCCTATGTCACTGTTATACTTAATAGCTGAGCAGGGACATTATGTCTAACTTAAAACAATGGCCGCCATTTGACCAGAGAAAGTTATAGACCATTATTCAGCCTTAAAGTTAAAGCTGCATAGTCCGATGAAGCATCGCATTTTCAAAACCAATAAAATTATCTAGACTTTTTTTTTGTGACAAGTTTTTTTATTCTGCCCATAACGTATAAGCTCCCGTGAGATTTGATTCTAGATATATGTAAGTATTTGGCGCTGCAGAGAAGGGAATACAGAATCAATTTTATATAGCATATTACTGCATAAGCCTATGATGGCAGAGTTGTTGGGTGTGCTTGCCAAAATTAACTTAGGATGCTTCCACTTAAAATATTTCAAAGGTTTGCCATTTAAAATAAACGTTACTTCAATCTAAGCTGAGGTAGATTATAACATTAACAATCACTTCGATATATTTATCAGAGAAACATGACTAAAACTCACAACAATCAGACTGTCGAGCTTCAAATATCTCACTGAGGTTAAAGTTGGATAGCCCGATGGTTTTGAGTTTCTATCATTTTCTGAGATGAATAAATCAGGTTGGACATGATAATCTACCCTGCAGTAGCTTGAAGTACATTCGATTTAAACTGGCTAATTTTGGAGATATTTGAAGTGGAAACATGCCAAGGTAATGTTGACATGATTGCCAAAATTCTGACCTAATAGGCTTCATCAATAGGTTCAATTAAATTGATTTAGTATACCATTATACGTAGCAACAAATGCGTAATAAGTGCACCAGTCTCAAAGTTTGACATGTAGATTCAAACCGAAATGAGTGCTTTTCTTTCGAAAATGTTATGCTTCTACCTGACTATGCAGCTTTTAATTGCATCATGCTATTGTCGTGGGGGTGTTGAAAATGGGAAATATTGCGCTTAGAGCGGGACTCGAACCCACATCTCTTTGAATTCCGGGCCGGTGTCCTAACCATTACACCAGCTAGGCTCCCTGATGTCACCACACTATCGACGCCTACCTGTCTATGCGGTGCCTTGCCTGAGAAGTTAGTTCAGACTACTACACTACTACACACAATTGAGCATGATAATAATGACCATGTGAAAGTAAGTTGATTATGTTGCAATGCTCCTTTAAGACCAGTTTATTGGATTTGGGTTGCTGGGTAGTTAGTCAAACATCCACCAGGAGTGGGTTGGTGCAGGTGTGAGCCACTTAGAGGCGAGGAATGCCATTGCCACGCAGGAAGTCAAGGACTTTAATAAAGAGACCAGGCCAGCCCATAATAGTCAGCTCTCCTGTAGTCTGGAGCGACTAGAGACAACCGACGACAAGTTATGTAATAGACATTCTCAGACATTTTTTATTTATTGTTGGTAAAGTATTTATTCATCTGAATATGACATTTGTCAGTGCCGGAGCACTGGTGTTCCGGCCATGTTACTATTGGAATTGACATTCTAAATAATCTAAGTTTGGTCAGTGCTGTATTAGTTACAGCACCGATCCTGTAGAATTAAGGGAGTGGCTCCTGATGTATAATGTACAGTACCAGTCACTGTAGTTCATGCAAAAATGGAGAGCAGCACCAAGTAGAAAGTGTATACTCGGGGCAACTCAAACAATCGTTGTGGGTTACATTTTTTCTCTGATAAGACAAGATAACTTTATAGGTATAGAAATTTTGTCTGTCTTATATGATGTTCAATGTGTTTAAACAGATTGATAGTTGTGTAGGATGTTCGGTGTGTTGATGGTTTTGTTCATGATGGTTAAGGGTGGTGGCAGGGGTGAAAACTGAAATGAACCAATGGTGCAGAGGAATTCGTCACTTCAGAGATACCAAAGTCAGCGTCCACCAAGCCACTAGTCAGTGCTCCGATCTGGCCGTGCTATGGTCAATGTGAAGTGCGTATCAGAACTGTACACTGCTGCGCATGCGCACAGGATGTGGTGTTTTATTTAAAGTTGCAGAATCCGATAGTTTTTAATTTGAGTTTCTGTCATTTTCTTAGATAAATATATTAATTTGATTATTATTATAATCTACCTTGCTTTAGGTTATGGTAACTTTGATTTTAAATGGCTAACTTTGAAGATATTTGAAGTTAGGACCAGACGGGATGTCGGAATGAGTTAGAGCATTTGTATCCCTTGTTGGTAGATCATGCGATCGTGCATTCAAACCCTGGGCGAGTCAAACCAATGACTTGAAAATGGTATACTTGTTGCTTCCTAGCCAGGTGCTCGGCTTTATTAGGATAGGGCAAGGGAGCAGTGGAATGAGGAAGACCAATCATCTGCGATTGAAATTTCACCTGCTTAAACAACTAATGTACACCAACAGAAAAACCTGCCAAAATAACTCTGACAAACATGCCAAAACTCTGACACCATAGGTTTCTGTAGCAACAGGTTATATTAAATTGACTTAGTATTATCTTCTATGCAGCAACAACTGTTTTATAACTGCACCCATACCTAAGTTAGATTAAGTGTACAATTAAATCTCGATAATTGTTTTTGTTTTGAAAATTTGATGTTTTCAGCGGACTATGCAGCTTTAAGCATTTGTAAAGATTTTTTTTAATAAACAACATCTCAAGAGCACATTGATTTTTACCATCATCTATTGTACGTCAATTTTAAGCATTTCTTGCTGCATAGAAAGGAATATCAATCAAGTTGGGGCCAGCCAGTCCAGGCAACGCCTGGCATCATCTATAGCAAAATGGCATTATATTGCCTTCAAGACTTTGTCACCTCTGTGACAAGAAGTAGCGTCAATATTAATGAATAGGACCGAGCAGCGAACACTGAACACCAAACACCGAACAATAAATGGAACACCGAACGCCATGTCCACCTAGCGGCAGTCGCATGCCAGCCTGGGATTACTGACGCAGTTCGATCACTTTACCTTTAAAGCTGCCTGATCCACTAGTTTTTAACGACTTGTATATGTTCGCATTAAAGCTGCATAGTCCGATAAAAGCTTCAAATATTTGAAGTGCAAACATGTATAATTAGTTTTGGCAATCATTGTTTTCTAGTGGTGGAATGATCACGGAACAATTAACAAAGCAAATAGGAATGAAGTAAAATGATTTTGTTGAAGGTTTGATTCCGATATTTATCTCAATTTTTGTATTTGCGTTTAGGGGGGTTGGCGCCGGAAATCCTCCTATTTATCTCAGAAGGAATTGACAAAACCTCAAAAGCATGGAACTATGCCACTTTAAATCCTTCTGCACAAACCTCAGCCACTTAGTCAGTGAACACATGTTGACCTCCAGGTTGTACCTCCATAGACGTGTTGACTCCCAAACCGAGGCTCGTACCTGAAGCCTCAAACCCCTCCATGTACACGGACAAAAATAAAACTTGGCCAGCTACCAGATGTACCACGGGATCAACGCTTTTCATTGTAACTTACATAGTTCAATTGAAAGAAAAAGTTTGTTTTATTTAACGATGCATCTAGAGCACATTGATTTTCATGATCGGCTATTTGACATCGAACATATGGTCATACTGACATATTTCTTTGGAGTAATCCCGGTGCCGCCATATAGGCTACTCTTTCCGAGAAGCAGCAAGGGGTAATTTATATGCACTTTGCCACAGACAGAATAGCACATACTACAGCCTTTGATGAACCAGTTGTGGACCACTGGTTGGAACGGAAAATAGTCCACACTTCAAATGTGGCCACTGAGCAGGAGTGATCAGATGACCCAAACCTTCACAGGTGGAGACGCTACTGCCTGAGCTACATCCAGCTCCCTTATACCCCTGTCACACTACGACATAACGAGCAAACGTAAGCCTGACATGATCACGTTTTGTTATTACATTGACGTACGTTGGGTTACGTTATGATGACGTCAGAATGATGTTAGACTAACATCGAGCTACGTCACGTTACGTTGTATTACATCAGCGCGCATCAAAGTTTTGAACCTATTCAAAACTTTTGACGTAAATCAAATGTAAGTGTTTACGTTCGCCGTACGTTCTGAACATGTTCGGTGAACGTCAATGACATGAAACGGATGTTAGTCAAACGCTGCTCACTATGTTCAACTACGTTCCACTACGTTGACCCACATTAAACCTGGTGGAAACGTCCACGCGGCGTAATGGGAACGTCAGGAGAACATCAGGAGAACGTCAGGAGAACGTACGTTCAACATATGTTCAATGTATCGCCACTGTGTCATGACATATGTAACGTCATGTAACGTAGTTCTGGGATGGAATAACGTTCATAGCGTTCCGTGAGCGTAATGACGTTGTCCTCTCTCATTGAATGATGGTATCACTACGCTTTACCGACGTTACGCTCTCGTCAACTACGCTGCATCCACGTTCAACTTGTGCCCAAATTTGCATACGACGCCGAGAAGTTCAACATTCTTCATGTTCTCCCTACGCTGACGTTGTTACATCATAGTGTGACAGGGCCTTTACATAGTCCAATGAAAGCATAAACTTTTCGGATGCAAAGTAGATACTTCACTGGCATTAATCCAAGATATCCAATTTAGATACTGATGCACTCGGTAAACATATACAGTAAAACCTCTCTAAATCGACCGACCATGGGACCGACTTTAAATGGTCCATTTAGAGAGGTGGTCGGTTTAGGGAGGTTTTTTTACTTGATACAATGGTATTGTATGGGCGATCGTTTGGGATCCAAATAAAGCGATCGATATAGGGGAGTGGTCGATCTGTGGAAGTGGTCGGTTATAGCGGTTTTAATGTCTATGCAGGTATTACAACACCTCAGGGAGTTTGACGCCCCTGCCCTGCAGAGTTGTAAACCACTGCCTTGTGGTACAGGTTCTTGACAGAACCGAAAGCAAACCCTAAACAGAAAACCATGTCACTGTGACAGCATTAAGGGCAGTTGATGTATGGAACTCCCAACATCTCCTGACCAGCCACTGCAGGGAAAAATAGTTTTGCGCCTGTCTTGACATGTTCTTGCCGGTGTGAAACCTCTATTTGCTCCCCAAGAGAGTGCTGCTGGTAACTTGCAAAAGCCAGCAGCACTTCAAGACTTTTGAAGCCAGCTTTCATGAAATGTAAACCTGAAGCTGAGAGACATTAAGACCGACTCATGGATGCAACTCTCACAGCAGAGAGCTAAATGGAGCGCGGCAGTCAAGTAATGAAAGCAGTCTTTGTCACATCGTGACCGACAGCATGATGATGATGATGATGACTGACTAGCAGAATAGAAGGATTATTAATTAAATTTAAAATAAGCTTCACTGCTACAAACCGATGATGGCAGAAATTTAAACGCATGGGACTATGGAACTTTAATGAATAGGATTAAACACATACAGGTAATGCACTTGCAGACACAGGGGAGCTTCACTAACCGTTCAGTACATATATTGTACAAGATCCTGGATAGGGGGAATCTTTTATATAACCTTACTCTCAAATAACGTTTGTTTGTTGTTCTTTTACGTCGTAGCAACATCAAAGGTCACATCAGGACGGGTACTGACTTATGACCGTGTGCACGCATGGCTACTTTATAGTGCTTCCCCACTGGGAGACCAAATAGCCAGCACCATGACCTGATATCCTACTCAGTCACATTATCTTGGCACTGAGCCAACCAGTCCTTGCCCTATCCTATTAATGCTGAGTGCCTGGGTAGTAAGTGGCAAGTATAAATATTCAAGTCACTGGTTTGACTCGACCATCGTTTGAACCCACAAAGCCATGGGTTCGGATCCCCTGATCTCCGAAAACAGGAGACAGACATTCAACTCATTCGACCATCCCATCTGGTCCTACTCTCAAAAATAACTATGCATGTAACATAACAACACCTGGAGAACCAGTATGTGAACACTGGGAAAAGAATTGTTCAGAAGAATAAAATTAATTCCCCCCCCCCCCCCCACAATAAAAATTAAAATTAAATCCCGATACACAGGATCCTCTGCTCCACATCTTTTGAATGTATGACCGGACGCGGTGGCCGAATCGGTAGAGAGCAGGCCTCACGTGCAGAAGTGCGGGAGTTTGGTTCCTGGACGAGTCAAACCAATGACTTCTAATATTGATACTTGTTGCTTCCTAGCCTGGCGCTGGGGATTAATACTATAGGGCAAGGACTGGTTGACTTAGTGTCAGGATAATGTGACTGATTGGGATATTGATGGGTCATGGTGCCGGCAGTGTGAATTCCCAGTGGGGCAGCACTATAAAGTCACCATGAGTGTGCACTGTCACAAGTTGGTACCCGTCCTGATATGACCTTGGATGTCACCAGGATGTAAAACTCCAACAACCAACCAACTTTTGAATATTTTAAGCAATAAGGAACCAGAAATCATCATTCCACTCACGTCCGTTAGGGCAGACCTAATAAGCTGTCCCTCAGTGCTGGACGTCAGAGTCACGTGACATGCTTACGTCATCTGACACGGACGCTGAGTGACCGAGGAAGCTGCTGCCAATCAAGGGGAACACCCCACGGGGACCGGGGATTATGACGTCATCGGGACAATATGTCGTCCTCCCATGGAGCCCGGCAAACACGGGCCGGGAGGTCTCGGCGACAGGTTCGGGACGCGCAGCAATTAGCGGTGGTAGCCCGGGGAGACGCGGGACGGGATGGGGGGGGGGGGGGGGGGGGAGGGGCTGAAGATGTGGGGACGGGGAGGGAGAGATGGGAGAAGGGGAAAGGGGACGAGGGAGACTGGAGACGGGGGACGGAAAGGGGAGGGGGGAGGGAGGAGGAGACGGGAGGGGGTGGGGGTAGACCGGGGAACGGGGACGGGGGAAGGGTCGGGGGAAGCGAAGGGAACTGGGGACGTAAGGGGGAGACGGGGGAGGGGGAAACGGAGGACACGGCGCCGGGAGTGGGGGAAGATGAGGAGATGTGGAGATGGGGAGGGGAAGCACGGTTAGGTTAGGAGATAGAGAGGTGATAGGAGGGTAAGGTGGGGTAGAAATAGGAGAAATAGGAGGGGTATATGTGGGATGGGGTTTATGGTGGGATATGGGGTGAATGGAGAGCGGCAGTCATGTAATGAAAGCAGTCTTTATCGCACCGCGACCGACAGCATGATGATGATGATGATGATGGTGGGGTGGGAGTTGGGGCAGGCAGTGGGGAGATTGCAATGGGGAGATGGTGAGATCGGGATGGGGAGAACAGTTAGGGTATGAGATAGAGAGGTGATACAATGCCAAGAGGGCCCAAAAAAGTAACATAGGCTACTAAACGTACCAACAGTCTATCTATCTGCTACTGAAATGCAGACAATCAAATAACTTATCAGCAGCTACTGTTTGGTAAGACAACACCAACACTACAGCTGGCCAGCATTGACAACAAACCTGGGTACCCAGGCTTACATGCTATGGACAGAATAAATACAGCCTCAATAACAAAATTAAAAAATTAAAAAAGGAGCGTTGGATGGGGTTAGAACTTAGAGTAGAAGCCATAGGGGTATGTTTGCGTGTGGGATAGGGTTAGGGTGGGATATGGGGGTGTGTGGGTTGGAGGATGGGGTAGGGGTAGTAGGGAGAACAGAGAGGGAGGGGGAGAACAGTTAGGGCAGGAGATGGAGGGGTGATAGGAGCGAAGAGTGGGGTTAGATTAGGAGAAAGAGGGGGCGGGGCGTGTGGGCGGGGCGTGTGTTAAGGGGGGATATTTCATTTAGTAAATGTATCATATTCATAGAATAATGTCTTTTGTCAGTGCCAGAGCGCTGGTCTTCCAGCCATACAGTAAAATTGTTTCATACATAGATGAACCTATCTTTTCTAATGGTAAACTGCATACAATTCCAGTTCAAAAACAAAATTGTTATACTTGTGGTAAATATGCAATATGCCTACATGCCATTGCATTGTTTTGGCCGAATCGGTAAAGCACATGGTCCCTGCGGGAGTTCGAATACCAGCCGAGTCAAACCAAGGAGTTACAAAATGGATGCGTATTGTTACCTAGCCTGGCGCCGGGCATCGATAGGATAGGAGGATTAGCGCAAGGATTGGTTTGCACCGTGTCAGGATACTGTGACTGTGTGAGATATTGGGTCATGGTGCTGGCGGCCTGGTCTCCCAATGAGGCAGCCCTATAAAGTTACCTTGCGTGTGCATTGTCACAAGTCGGTACCGGTCCTGATATTACCTTAGGTATTGCTAGGATGTAGAACAACAACAAACACAAACTTTGTAGGTATTACGACAATTGAAAGTATCGGAGAGATCATATATGCATCGTGAATGCAGCAAGTTTTCTATGATTCGAAAACATCGTAAGTATCGTAGACATAACAGGTGTCATACTCATACTATAGTCATAGACTTTGTTAGCATTGACTGCATGGTGAATAATATTGGTGTTCTATGTGTCAGAGCTACCCCCTGTAGGCGTCAGAGGGTGACATCCCCTGTCACCCCCACATTATCACCCCACACCCACACACCCAGACCACTGCCAGTCCCACCGCCCTCACACCCTCACACTATACCACCAACACATCCCTAGACCACTATCACTAGCACCACCCTCACACCTTCACACCACACCATTACCACACCCCTAAACCACTATCACTAGCACCACCCTCACACATTCACACCACACCACTATTTCACCCCACACCCCTCGACCAGTACCTCTACCACCGCCCTCACAACACACCACCACTACACACCACCACACCACCACACCACCACACCACCACACCACTACACCCCCTACACCACTATCAGCCCACACACACATTGCACTATGGACAATAAGCAGTACTGGCTTCCCTATCAATTCCACCACACCACCTACCTACCAACCCTTCTCCCTCCCCATCACCCCCCCCCCCACACACACACACACATACCACAAACCACACACACATAATGCGCTATGGACAATATATCCGCCCCATCAACCCACACACATCACACACACATCACACACACATTTATGAACAATGAACAGTAAACAATTAGCTTTCCTAACAATTCCACCACCCGGCCTCCCAGCTCTCCTCCTCCTCTCAACCAACCCACAAACAAAACACACCCACATTGCGTTATGAACAATAGACAATTGGCTTTCTTGTCAATTCCACGACATCACGTCTCAGCCCCTCCTACCGCATCACCCCCCCCCCACACACACACACACCACAAACCACACACACACACATGTAATGAACTATTTTGTTAGTTTGTTGTTGTTTCACATCCTTTTTGGGGGGGGGGGGTCCATTAGTTGTTTAAGCAGGGGAAATTTCAGTCATAGAGGACTGGTCTTCCTCATTCCACTGCTGGTTGATAGAAAGCCCGAGCCTACACTTTTACCGACCCAAGGGATTTTTAACCTCCCACACCACATAGGCATAGTATCAGAGCAACCGGCCTTTGATGACCTTGTAAGTTATACACAGCGGTGGAAATCCAAATTGGCAGAGCTGGGGGCACGGGGAATCGAACCGCCGACCCTCAGATTAGGAGTCTGACCTAGAAAAAAGTCAGACACTCTAACCACTCCGCCACAGAGAACATCTAGCAACATCTCAGGTCATACCGTCCTGATATGACCTTAGATGTTGCTAGGACGTAAAACAACAACAAACAAATCTAAGGTCATATCAGGACGGGTACCGACTTGTGACAGTGCGCACTCATAGCGACTTTATAGTTCTACCCCACTGTAATGCCCTATGAACAATAGATCCTTGCCTATCAATTCCACCACAGCATCTCCTCCCCATCAACCCACACACAAACCACACACATATTGTGTCGTGAACAATGAAAAATAAACAATGATCTTCCCTAGCAATTCCATCACAGCACCCACCTCCAAGCCGTCCTCCCTATCCATCACCTCCCCCCCCCCCCCCCCCAACACAGACAGACACCACAAACCACACACACGTAATAGGCGCGTTATGGACAATAGATCCTTCCCTATCAATTCCACCACATCACCCACCTCCCAGTCCTCCTCCTCCCCATCAACCCCTCCCCCCCACACACAAACCACCCACATATAATGTGATATGGACAATGAGTCCTTCCTTATCAATTCCACCACAATAGCCATCCCCCCACATCCACCCCCCTCCCCACCCACACACACGCATCCCCACAAATACGCCCACACACCCACTCACCCCCCCCCCCTCACCCCCATTGATTCCTCCCGAGACTTGTTGCTAGCCGGGAAGGCGGGAATCTCAGTCTGAAAATGTCGTCTGCTGTCCGGCGCCCGGCAGCCTCGGTTTGGCGCGCTGATTCGCGCCACTTAGTCACGCCTTAGCGAAAGCGAGGCTGACGTCACCCAGATTACGCAACAGCGCCTGCTGGCTGACCACCTAGCGGAACACCGGGGAACTAGCAGTTTGCACACATTGAATTACGAGTTAGATCAGCCCCGATGGTTCCCGAGGTCCGTCGGGCATGAGTGAGTTTGTGAGTGATTTTGAGGTTTTGCGTCCCAGCAACGTCTGAGGTCATTGCAGGACTTGTGACCATGAACACTCATTGCGACCTCCTTCATAGTGCTGCCACATTATCGTGATTCTGTGCTAATCAGTCTTTGTCCTATCTTATTAATGCCGAGCGCTAGGCTAGGTAGCGACGAGTATCAATTTTATAAGTAATTGGTTTGACTCTACCGGGAATCGAACTCCCGGTCGCACGCACGAGAAGCCTGTGCTCTACCAATTAGGCATTCACTTTCTCAGCCTAGAAGCCAATACGAAGAGGGTATCCATTTCTTTGCAGCCTCCACACATTGGAGATAAAAAAAGAGCAATATATGGGACTCGAACCCGGGTTCCTCCCGCTGCTCTCATCCTTGCACACACGCGGGGTCCATCAAATAATAACAAAATAATCCATTGAAGCCAATTTTCCTGGTCATCCATTTTAGTCAGTATTTCTTCACAATATTGGAATATTATCTCAACCATTAGTTGTGTGTTATCCTGACCATGTTGGCGTGTTATCCTATATTTACGGGAATCGTTTACAAAGGTGTAGATCTATTTATGCTATGTTATAATGAACCCATAGTGTGCTGATTCATTTACCGCTGGATCTTTTTTTATATACAAAGATGACTAGGGCGCTAAGCGGGGCGTTACGCTACTTTGTATTATTGCCCTACAACGGTGGGCGGAGTGAAGCATGGGGGTACCACCCACCCAGGGGGGGGGGGGGGGGGGGGGGAGGAGCAGGACACTACAGAGATTAGTACACACGATAACAGTCTTATCACTATCCATATATATAAATATATGTGTATATATATATATGTAATATATATATATATGTGATATAATATATATATATATATATATATATATATATATATATATATTATATATATTTAACTGTCGGGCTATTCCACCCCCGCTTAAGGCGAGCCTACGTGTTAATATAAATGTGAATGTCTTGTGCCTCCCGTCGCCGGTTGTCCGCCTCCCTGCCAGCTTTGCCCTTGGCTAGCAATGTTCTAGGTGGAGAGTTCGACTCCTTACAGACCGTGGGGCGGAAGCCCCTTAATTAAATACATTTATGGAGCAATCAAATAGCAATATGAAGTTGACCATAGCGGTTAATAATATAAGACTGGAGAATAGTAAAGAATGCAAGGAACGTTCCAATCACTTCTTAGGAGCTCACAGCTTTATTCTTACCCTATACTAACAATAAGAGTTTAGCAATATAACGGATATGAACAAGTATATCCCCTCCCATATAATTAAGTTAAAGAAGTTTTGAATTTTGACAATGAAAGCCTAAATCTTGGCTAAAACATCGGAGCATGCCACAATAAGTCCGATGGGTCTGGGTCCGAACGCCCGACCTCCCACCCTTGCTAGCATAGTCACAATTGGCGTATCCCAGCAACGCTTTACAGCAGGGAATCCGGCCCTGCAAATGGTGGCAAATGCGAGCCTCGTGAATAGCCCGCATCTCAGAATGCGGGCTAGTCAGCCCTGCCAGAATTTCCATCGGTCGAGTAGTCTCGCCCACTTCATATGTATGTATATATACCCTCGAGTGTCATGTGAACTGCAGAAGCCATAAAGCGTCGGAATTGTGTAATTTAGTTCAATCAAATTAAATTTACCTGACTCAATGCGGTGCCTTTTGTGGCATGCCATAAGTTCAATCATAAGAACATATATATATACGCATATACATATGTGTATGTCCAGATATATATATATATGAGTCAGGATCACGAAAAGAGGCCAATTGGGGAAAGTTGTCGGCGTCGAGCATGGATGTTGGCGTCGATCGGTATAATTATAATTTAGCATTGACAGAGGTGTTGGAAAGTCCTTAAATTTATCCTGAATGTAAAGGTCGAGAAAATACAACAACCTTATTTGTTTCTAGGATAATGTAATATAAAACAAAGAAATGCACTACACTTTAAGAATTGCGATGCCGACATCTGTTAAAGTTGTCGGCGTCGATCATTGGATGTTGGTGTTGATCGGTATAAGTATAGTTTAGCATTAACAGAGGCGTTGGAAAGTCCTTAAATTTATCCTGAATGTATAGGTCGAGAAAATACAACAACCTTATTTGTTTCTAGGATAATTTAATATGAAACAAAGAAATGCACTACACTTTAAGAATTATGATGCCAACATGTTCAATTGACCACCAATTGGCCCATTTTCGTGAGGCTGACTCATACATATATATACACACACTCACCTGAACACCAGGAGCCCTAAAGCGTTTGAACTGTGCAATACTAATAGTCCTGTCTAATTAAATGTACATTACTCAATGGTGTGCCTTTCTTGGCGCATTATAAGTTCAAAGATAAGAATATATATATATATATATACATATTCCCTCATGCGAAGTCAAGAAGCCCCAAAGCGTTTTGAACTATGTAATAGTCCTTTCGAATTTAATTTACTTTCTTGGCGTGCTATAACAAGTTACATATAAAACACACACATATATATAGGCCCTATACATATACATATATATATATATGTCCTTATATGTACTGTAACGTGAACCCCAGGAGCTCCAGAGCGTTTGAAATGTGTAATAGTCCTGTTAAATTTAATTTACTTCACTAAACGCAGGACGTTTCTTAGTGTGCTATAACAAGTTACAGATAAAACACACACATATATATAGGCCCTATATATACATATATATATATATATATATATATATAAATGTCCTATATGTACTGTCATTTGAACCCCAGGAGGCCCAGAGTGTTTGAAATGTGTAATAGTCCTGTTGAATTTAATTCACTTAACTAAACGCATGACGTTTCTTGGCGTGCTGTAACAAGGTACAGATAAAACACACACACACATATATATATAGGCCCTATTTATACATATATGTCATTATATGTACTCTCACGTGAACCCCAGGAGACACAGAGCGTTTGAAATGTGTAATCGTCCTGTTGAATTTAATTTACTTCACTAAACGCAGGACCTTTCTTGGCGTACTATAACAAGTTCAAAGATAAGAACCTATACATATATATATCCATACATATATATATATATATATATATACTCTCACCTGAACTACAGGAGCCCCAAAGCGTTTGAACTGTGTAATAGTCCTGTCGAATTTCATCTGCCTAAATCAACCCTGTGTTCTCTTTTGTGCCCTGTTGTAACGGCTTTAGGCCTAAGGCATTGGGCCTCGTCTAATGGATGCAAACGAAAGGTCAATCAAGTGCAAGCAGGAATTAAAACTGAACCCAAATTCTCAGATACATAGCGAAATTGCCATTGTATTTACTGCATTGTTGTTGTTTTTTTAACAGAGAAAACAATCCCCCATATTTTAGATTTTTTATTGAATTGAGCTGCAATATGATTTGGGTGTGGGCGCATGTTTTGTTGTGTTTCTTTTTTTTCTCAAAATTCGGAGTGAATGTCATTGTGTTTCCCTTAAAGACATTACCACTGACTTGAGATGCATGTCTTTAATTGGGACAAGTGCAATTATAAAACCAGGTGCGCACACAATACTTGGGTTCAAATGGCGTGTGACTAGTTTGATTAAAGCTGCAGAGTCCGATGACAACACCAAATTTTCTAAACCAAAATAATTATCTAAATTGGGTTCTACATGTCTACCTTCGATACTGGTGCACGTATTAAACATTTGTCGCCACACAGATGGGAATAGTGAGGCAATTGAATAAAACCTGTTCCTGCAGAGGGCTATGGTGTCAGAGTTTTGGCAAGCTTGCCAACATTAATTTAGCATGGTTGCACTTCAAATATCTGTAAAGTAAAGGGCGGATTCCTTACACGCGGTATGCGGTATACGGTATGCGGCATGCATCATGCGGCATGCGGTATGTGGTATGCGAATGGCATGATTCCATACACGCGGCATGTGGCATGCGGCATGCGGCACACGACTGGCTATATTTAAAAAATATAAATAAACAAGTATACTCAATACTGCACTGTATATGACCTAATATTGCATTTATATCTATGTACCTCGTAGTACGTCACATGGGGGTTCCTCCCTTTATACTTACCAAATTATAGATAAGTATTCATATTTTTGGGGCTCTGGTAACATTTTGACCAACCCTAACCCCCACCACCACCACTACCATATGTTTCCCCTCAGCACCCTTGTGTGTGACCGTTCCGTAATGCTCAGTCACCTTTCCTCGTCTAAAACTAATGGACAAGTGTGACTGATGTTTCTATTTGCACACCGCGTGCCGCATACCACATGCCGCATATCAGGACGGGTACCGACTTGTGACAGTGCGCACTCATGGCGACTTTATAGTGCTGTCCCACTGGGAAACCAGGCCGCCGGCACCATGACCTGGTATCCCACTCAGTCACATTATCCTGACACTGAGCACACCAGTCCTTGCCCTATCCTAATAATGCCGAGCGCCTGGCTAGGAAGCGACAAGTATCAATTTTAAAGTCATTGGTTTGACTCGACCGGGACTCGAACCCACGACCCCACGATCTACCAGCACGGGAGACGGACGCTCTAACTCATTCGGCCACCCCGTCTGGGTTTTAAGAAGCAAAATATATTCTTTATATATGTTTTTATAATTACTGCTACTTTGAGTTGAAAAATATAATAAAACATCTAGTTTAGTCAGATTTAAAAGGGAAATCGACGGCGTTCTATGGCCGCCATCTTGTCTTTTTGCATTCTCTCCCATTTCACCAACTCTGTGCCGATATAAGTATCCATTTGATACTGGAGGCAGGCATTCTACTCCCTGTTCTATACTAAGACTATTTCTGCCCGTATTTACACTACGTTGTCATTCACCTGTGTACCAAAAGTACGAGGTGAATCTTTTATCTAAGTACTACTATGATAGGACAAGGAGCAGATATATCTGAAGTGTAAGCATGGCAAATGTTATGTTGGTGTGCTTGTCTGATTCCAATATGCTTCAACAGTAACATGTTATATTAAATTGACATAATATGTCCTTCTATGCAGCAACAAATACTTCATAAGTGAACTAGTGTCTAAACTCTAAGCTGGAAATGTAGGTTTAAATCTAAATCACTTTTTTCTCCTGACAACTTGAATTGTTTGTTTGTTGTTGTTTTACGTCCTAGCAACATCTACGGTCATGTCAGAACAGGTACCGATTTGTGACAGTCCGCACTCATGTCAACTTTATAGTGCTGCTCCACTGGGAGACCAGGCCACCAGCACGATGACCTGATATCGCACTCAGTCACATTATCCTGACATTGAGCCAACCAGTCCTTCCCTTATCCTAATAATGCAGAGCACCAGGCTAGGAAGCGACAAGTATTAATTTTTAAGTCATTCGTTTGACGCGACCAGGGTTCGAACCCACGATCCCATGGCCTACCAACACAGGAGACGGGCGCTCTAACTCATTCGTCCATCCCGTCTGGTTTTCCTGACAGTTTGATGCTATTATTGGACTATGAACCTTTAGCACCCATAATTTAGGACACCCTCTCCGCACACACGTATGTGACGTCACACATTACGGATATTTCAGATGCCAGTTCTCTCCCCAGAGATATTATTTAATTCACCCTTCAATGAACAATCACCGGTCCAATGAACGTTACTCGAGAATACCCAAATTAAATCTCGTTCGAATTTCAAATATGTGGTCAGTTATCAAATCTTAACTGACATTTATGAATACAAAATTATGGAACTAACTTTTAGCAGTAGTTGAACCTAAATTTTACCATTGACCTAAATAGTATTGCTAATCACTTATTTCTGCAATGATATGAAATGATTTAAGAATGAAAACTTGTAGCTACCTAGCCTGACACTTGGTACTACTCAGATATCTGAAGTATAAGCATGCCAAATTAAAGTTGCATAGTCCAATGGTTTTGAATTTCAGTTTTTTTTCTGAGAAAAATATATTAGATCAATCACTAGTATCTACTTTACATTAGTTCAAAATTACTTTTATTTTAAATGGCAAACCTTTGAGATATTTTGGGTGCAAACATGGAAAATTAGTTTTGGCAAGCTTGCCAAAACTCTGACACCATAGTCTTTTGCACTAACAGGTTCTATTAAATTGACTCAGTATTGCCTTCTATGCAGAAACAAATGCTTAATAAGTGCATCAGTATCTAAATTAGATATGTAAAATCAAATCTAGATAATTGGTTTGGTTTTGAAAATTTGATATTTCATCGGACTATGCAACATTAATAATCCCATAAACGCATTAAGTTGTCAAAATTCTCCATGCGGTGTGGGAGCTTGATGCGTGAAAAGGAAGAAGGCAAGGCGGAGGTGGGAAAAAAGAGGCGTTTATTGGGACGCCTCTGGCAACAGAGGGTAGGGCAACAGTGAGGATGAACAGAGGAGCACAGTAAGGAAACAAGCAAGTAAGGCTCATGAGGAGCAGTGAACAAGGAATAAGTATATCAAGGGCTCATAAGGAGCAATTGTCAGAGAGGTGAATGAGTTCATGTGAGGGGGGGGGGGGCGCCGAGGAGCCCTCCCCCAGCTGTTAAGAGAAAAGAGGGTAAGTAGAGAGAGTTGGGTGGATGGGTGGAGGAAAAAGGCAGAGCGCGGAGGAGGGCAGGAAGGCGAATGACTGAGGGAGGCCGGCGGGCGGCCTTATAAGGGAGGTAGGAGGGCGGTGACAGGTGAGGTGCGAAAGCAGCGGGCCCGGGGGAGGGGGGAGGAGGAAGGCTGAGAGGCGGATGTCGTGCGAGGTGCGAATGCTGCGCGACGACCGGGGAGGCGGGGGGAGGGTCTCTTCCTCTCCACGCATCAAGCGCAATGCTCGCATTACGACCAAAAATCCATTGGGTCAGTAAAAGTGTAGTCTGCAATAGATATAATGTCCAATGGTGAAAACAAGTCTATTCAGACTTATCCATAATAGGGAGTATAAATCTTCAAGAACAAATTAATAAGATATTGATTGTATTTCACTGCAATGCACATTAGAAATAAAAGAGTGGACACACTCCTACAAAGTTGAATTATCTGGAGGTATGTGGCTATAGGTGAAAAGTGAGAATAGGGTCTATAGTAATAGGTACAGCTGGGGGTGACATTAAACTCACAACTTTCGGATTGTAGGATGAAGCTGCGACCTAACAGTGAGTGAGTGACATGTTGGATTACATCTTCAGTTTCTTTCTGAGGGATCCACACAACTCAGAATATCCAGGTCGAGTCAAACCAAGGACTTGATACTGGTCGCTTCCTAGCATGTCGCTTGGTATTAATATTACATATAATATTATATATGTACATACACTTGACGGGATAGCCAAATGAGTTGAGCATCCATCTCCTGTTTTGGTAGACCGTGGGATTCGAACCCACTGTATTGAAGCCTGGTCGAGTCAAACCGATGACTTAACAATTTATATGTGTCGCTTCCTAGCTTGGCACTCGGCATTAATACTACTAATAGTAGGATAGGATAAGGACTGGTTGGCTCAGTGTCGGGATAACAGGACTGAGTAAGATATCAGTTCATGGTGCTCATGGCCTGGTTTCCCAGTGGGGCACCACTATAAAGTCACCATGAGTGCGCACTGTCTCAAGTCGGTACCCATCCTATTATGACCTTAGATGTTGCCAGGCTATAAAACCCCAACAAACAAACAGCTCTATATATATATATATATATATATATATACATATATATATACATATATCTACATACATAGATATACAGTAAATCCTCTCTAACCAATCACATCCACAGATCGACAACTCCCCTATATCATTCGCTTCATTTGGGTCCCAACAATACCATTGTAACCATATTCTAACTCCCTAAACGGACCACCTCCCCAAATCTATCACTGAATGTCGGTCCCAAGGTCGGTCGATTTAGAGAGATTTCACTGTACTAGCATAACACGCTATACATCACATATTATATAGACAGTTACTTAGACACCCCTACCATGACAATATGACTTGCTTCTGTTTACCCTAAACCTAATCACCCCTCACCCCCACCCCCCACCCCCTCCCCTGGCCTTCAACGCCACCCCAAAGCCCACCCGGCCGGTGAGACCCTACTTCCGGCGGATGCCCCGTTGCATGCCGGGTAAAAGCTGCCCAATGGACGCTGCCCAATAAGCCAATAGGGGGAAGAGAAAGAGACGCAGGCAGAGACAGGTAGCGGGACGCCGGAATCGCACCCAATTATCAACCTTCACCTCAGCACCATTGTCAAAAGTCGAGAGGACCTCCCACCTCCCACCGGCACCACTAGGTGGCGCGTCACACCTGCACACATACACACACGCGCGCACACACTCTCACCGCCCACGCCAGGGGACGCTGCGTAACGCATTATGGGATAGATGGCGCAACGCGCGGTCATTGAGGTTCAATATGGCTCCTTTGGGTGAAGAGGTACTGGAATTAGAATCGTGACAGGACACACAAATATATATATGCTGCATAAGAATTATACAAGTATAATAACCAGGAATATCCCTCCTTTCGCTCATCATTCACTCAGCTCCATGGACTGATGGAGTCTGTCCTAGTCATCTACTAGTCCAGTCTCCCCAGCCCCAGCTCCGATGGTGGCGCCACCACCCCTGTACACTGTAAACGCCACTCACTGTACCGCTGAAAAATATATATAATTATATATCTAGCATTTGTAGTTATTTACTTTGGCGGTATTCGATGTTATCAAGAGTAGTGAATTAATCGGGGGTTTGTGGGTTGTTAATGTTCTCTTCAGTATTGTTCAGGGTTCTATTTCCCCAGTTTAAGCTCACTATATTTACGCATGAAGAGTTGAGTCGCAAAACCACAAAAACACCAATCCAAAAATGTAGTGTAAATAAAAGATTTGCACCTGAAAATAATTTGTATTCTCATTGATTCCACTTTTAATATGATCACATGGTTATGGAGCAATGAACCAAAGAGTAGGAATATATTTTTTTTAAACACTTTATGATTGATTGATTGATTGGTAGTTGTTTTACGCCATGTCAGCAGCATAGGCCATATTCATGGCAAGAAATGTTAGTTTTTTGTTCAAACCATCACTTTTACATGTAAAAAGCAGACAATCAATTATGTGCCAATGGACACTCATTAAATTAGAAAGCTCACAGTCATATATTTGTGATCAAGGGAAACAAATTCCCATAGAAAAAGCAAAGTTGTATTAAAAATTGATAGAATTTTAAAACCTTATGAAGGTTCGATTCAAATGTTTATCTCCATTTTTGGATTTGCATTTACATGGTTTTGCTCCTGAACCCTTCGTATGAAAATTTCCAGTGCGCGAGTGATAGTATTCACAGCACTGGTAGCTGTGGGGAGTGGTGGCGCCACCTGTCCCACTATGAAGAGGGGGTCACCCATAAAGTAGTACCCAATATAGGGGTGGCCAATATAAGGAATCGTCCCTTCCGTGCCTTTATACCCGCATAAGTTTTATACATCACATATACATAGGATGTATACTCTATTCTGCGGATACAAATAGGTGGAGTTTTATCCCTGATTGTTATTATGAAGTATTTGGCATTATGTATATTCGCTATATATTATTAAGTCCAATCGCTGACCAACCTGCGATTGCTCTGCATTGAATACACTAGCGCCACCAACGGTGCGAGCGGCAAACTTGTCACTTTCCACAGGATTTTCAAACTTGTTTAACTGGTAAGCCTGTATTTGTGCTTTGCCAAGACGCAAAATAAAGTGTGTCCAACCCATCACCTGATTGTCCCTCTCCTTGTTTACCTAGCCAACTTTATATATAATATATATAATATATATATACGAATAATACGAGTATAATAACCCGAAATATTCCTCCTGTCCCTCATCACTCACTCACGTCCATGGACTGTGGGCGTCTCTCATAGTCATCTACTGCTCCAGCCTCGCCAACCCCAGCTCCGGGGTAGGGAGGGGCGTCGGGGCGGGGACGGGGGGGGGGGGGGGGTGCGAGGCGGAGGCGGATGCAGGAGCGGGGCGGGGCAGGCTTACAGAAGAGTGTTTCGAGGGGTGGGGTAGTGGACTAAAGAGGAGGGATTCTTGCTCGAGTGTGTGCGTGAGTAGGGTTATAGATGTGTTCAGGCGCGGGTGGTGGGGGGTCGGTGGTGGGGGTGCGGGGTGGGGGGCAGCAGACACTCCGTGACCAGCCACAATGCATGCTGGGACCACGTGCATAACGCATGCTGAGGGCTGCGTGACGGACAGTTGGGGGCGTGGCCGGCTTGGGCAGAGGGGGCGGGTGGGGCGATCCCAGGGTTCCACAAGAGGGAAATGGAAAGAGGGGAGAGGGGGAGGGGAGAGGGGAGAGAGGAGAGGGGAGAGGGAAGAGGGGGAGAGGGGAGAGGGGGGAGGCGAGAGGGGAGAGTGGAGAGGGGAGAGGGAAACGAGTGGGAGAGAGGGAGAGGAGGAAGAGGGCAGGGGGAAGAGGGGAGAGGGGAGAGGCGAGAGGGGAGAGGGAAGAGGGGAGAGGGGAGAGGGGAGAGGGGAGAGGCGAGAGGGCAGAGGGAAGAGGGGAGAGGGAAGAGGGAGAGGGGAGAGGGGAGAGGGGAGAGGGGATAGTGTTGACACTCAGTACTCCTCTGCCACACCGTAGTGTGTTCAATGGTAGTTCGCCACTGCCATACTGTAGTGTCAGGGGAGAGTGTGTGCACTGTCAGCACTCCTCTGTCACATTGTGGGACACAGTGTGTGGTGGTCAATTCCAGGTTTCCTCTGTCACGCTGTGGGGCAGCGGAGAGAGCGGACTGTCAGTTCTTCTATGCCACACTGTGGGACATGGAAGATAATGGACTGTCAGTTATTCTCTGTCACACTGTGGGGCAGGGGAGAGAGTGGACTGTCAGTTCTCCCCTGTCAGATTGAGGGACAGGGGAGAAAGTGGACTGTCAGTTCTCCTCTGTCACTTTGTGGGACAGGGCAGAGAGTGGACTGTCAGTTATTCAGTGTTAACTTGGTGGACACGGGAGAGTGTGCATGGACTGCTCTTCGCTGTTTCTTCGTGCAATGTGGGGAGACAGACGGGAGAAAAAAAATAGAAACGAAATGGCTGCCAAAATATTAACTTTTTCGCTATAATCTACAAAGTGCATTAACCAATGCTTCGTTGGCTTACACTTATGTTAACAGTTTGAGTTGAAGACTCTTGTTCTTAGGTAGCCTCGTTTTAGATGATAGCAGAGAGTGATGGCGGTTGGTGGAGGTGTGTCCAGGGGGGCGGCACTGGTGACAGAGGGGCAGGTGGAGGTTGTGGTGGAGGATGGAGGAGAGAAGGGGAGGAGGGGAGGGGTCCTAAAAAAGCACACCCATCTTACCTAGTAGCACCAAGCAACCACTCCAGTGGTCAGAACTCAAGTGTTCATCCTCTCACCCCCCCCCCCCACCCTCTCTCTCTACTATCCCCTCGCTCCTCCCCTCCTACAGCCCTTCTCCCATTCATAACAAGCCTACAAGGTGCTTTGATGTAGCTACGGAGGAAGTACGTACTTACCTGTGGCGCCGCATAATCCCAGGTGTTAGCGCAAGGGTCAGCTGAGAGGAAGGATGACAAGCCTGTGGAGGGGGGGGAGGGTGGGGGGGGGAGCTGAGACGAAGGATGACGGGTGGTTGGGCGGAGGGGGGGAGGCTGGCGGCGGTCAGGGGGTGAAGGCGGAGGGAGGAAGGGGTGAGGGGGAAGAGGGGCCGGGAGGGGCGAGAGAAATGGAGGGCCAGGAGAAGGGGCAAGAGGAGGAGAACTGGGCCCGTATGCATGGAGCGGTGTTAGCACCCTAACCGAGTTTTGGCAGGCACCACGCGGCTAACGGTGGAAAAGCTGCATGCAAGAAGTGGTGCCAGCGCTAGCCGCCGACCGTAGCCTAGGCTAAGCTACCCTGCTTTAATATCAGGGTTAACGGCGGTGTTAGGCCCAAATCTATTCAATGCTATCATATTTAACAGAATTACATACTCTAAAAGTGAAATTTCATTAAATTAACTGCAAAATCGAACTGATATTAACGCCACAGCTACATCGGCGGTGATATTAGTATTGTCGAATCGACAAATGTAAACAAAACAAATCGCCGCCGCCACCACCGCAGCAGACGCCACCACCAACATAATAACATTTTTAAAATGTGAAATTTCGCCAAATTAAACCAGAAATCGAAGCGATATTAAGGCCACCGCCAAATTTAGTCAAATTAAACTAATAATCGAACCGATATTAACGCCGCCACCGCCGAATCGGCGGCGATATTGTCAAATAGCGGGGCTCGCCAGGAACAGGCTCAGTGGGGTTCCCCAAATCTATAAATAACTACACGGTTTGCTATCCGGCCCGGTTTGGGCATTGGTGCATAAGGCTTGACCTGATTCACCAAGGCAGTGCTAGCCGGTAATAGCTACCCCAGAGCTAGCGAATAGCACCGGCTATGCGTAGCACCAGCCCATGCATACGGGCCCTGGAGGGGTCGGAGATAGGAACTGTTGAGGAAGGTGTGGCGGAGGGGCAGGGGAGTGGGATGGAGATGGGGAGAGAGGAGAGTGGAGAGGGAGGGGGAGTGGGGAAAGGCTGGCGGAGAGGGGCGGGGACAATGGAAGGGGAAGGAGAGGAGAAGGTGGAGGAGAACTGGAGGAGTCGGGGATGGGAATGTGGAGGAAGGTGCGGTGGGGGGGGGGGGGGGAGAGGGATGGAGATGGGGTGGGGAGAGGGAGGAGGAGTAGGGAAGGGGGGAATGGGTAGCAGGGGAGGGTAGGGGGACGGGTGTTGGGCGGGGAGGGGAGTAAGTGGGGAAAGGAGAATGGGAGTGGTAGGAGCAGAGGAGTGGAGGAACTGGTGGGGGGGGGGGCGACTAGGGGGGCCCGAGATGTGTAGGGGTGCAGGTGGGGGGGGGGGGGGGGGGGAAGGGAATGGCGAGGGTAGAGAGAGTGGGCGAATGAGGGAAGGGGTAGGTTCGGAGTGGGGGGTGGGAGGGTGAGGAGAGAGGAATGGGGGAGGGTGCTTGTAGGTGAACAAACATACCACCCTCGTTCTGACAAAGAAGCTTCTGGAAAAGCAAAGTGCTGTTTGTGCTTTCTGGAAGCTCCCCCACGCACCACCCCACACACCCAAGCCCCCACCCTACCCCGGCCGTGGGAAATGTTGCTGTTGTGGGTAAGCTCCATAGTCAGGCGCCTTCTTAACCTTTCCACCTCTGAGTCTGAGCTAAGAGGGAGCACCCTCCTCTCCCCCACCTTCTGCCCTATCCCTCCATCTCCTCTCCTCCCCCTCCCTCTCCTCCCCCTCCCCCTCCCTCCCCTCCCTCTCCTCCCCCTCCCCCTCCACTCCCCTCCACCGCCTCCTTCTCCACCCTCTTCCTCTTCTCCCTCCATCCTCTTTCCAGTTACCCCTTTCCCCTCCCGCCCTTGCCCTTTGCCCATCCCCCCTTCCCCTTACTTCAAACTAATAAAGGTAGGTTCAAATGATCGACCTGATATATATATATTTATACAAAATTATAAATATTTCCTCCAGAGTGTGACGCGAAGGGGGAGGGGTGCCCGCCCGGTAATGTATCCGACATCTAGCTGGTGGGGGGGGGGGGGGCACTCCACCAATGCGCACAGAGGAAATATAGGTTGTACATGTTACCCTTGCATTTATACTTGTTCAATGCGTTGTACATCCCATATATTAAATGGAAGGATCCTAAGACTACTGGATTGTCCTACTTTAATGCAACACACTAGGATTCCATTTCAGCTTTACAGGGAGGGCTCTTATTTGTCTTAAAGCTGCATAGTCCAATGAAAGCATAACATCTTCAAAACCAAAACACTCACATATATTTGAAACTACATATCAAACTTGGATACTGGTGCAGTTATTAAGCATTTGTTGCTGCATAGAGGAGAATATAATGGGGCTGTCACACTAGGACGCTTCTCTCCAACGCGCATCGGCGTGTGTCAGGTTTGGGCGAAACATCAGGAGACGTCGTGAAGCGTTACGCGCGCATTATGCGCGCGTTGGTACACGTCGGTACATGTTCATGGACATCGACAGTGGGTGAGGAACACCGGCATGCGTCGTGGCGTGTCGAAAGTTTTGGGCATGCACAAAACTTTTGACGACCGACAACGCGTGTGAACGTGTGGTTGCGGACATTATGGGGACGTTAGGCACACATCAAGGTCCGTTGGACACGCTGGAATAACGTTATGCGAACGGTATGCACACACCGTGTGCACATGACGATCGTTCCCACACGTTGCGCCAAATTGTTGCTTTGTTTGTTTACATCCTAGCTACATCTAAGGTGATATCAGGATGGCGCGCCAACCTCTTTTTTTTTTTTTTCGCCACGCGTTGACACACGTTGGCCGCGCGCTACTAACACACTGCCCTTACGTCAAACTTTTTCCCACCGCACCGAAAAGTTTGACGTTTCTGGACTTTTTGGCACGTTGGCGGCACGCCGGCGAGATACGTCATAGTGTGACAGGGCTATTACTATAATGTTGTGGAACCTGTTAAATATTGAAGCGTATGGTGTCAGAACCTTGGCATGCTTGTCAAAATTAATCCTTGATGTTCCAATTGTAAATATCACCAAATGTAGTTATTTAAGTAAAGGTTACCTCAAGCTAATGTAATGTAGACTATATAGTATAACAATCAATTAAATATTCATACGACCAGACGGGATGGCCAAATGTGTTGAGAGTCCATCTCTGGTTTGAGTAGATCATGGGGTTCTAACCCTGGTCGAGTAAAACCAATGACTTAAAAATTGTTGTTTGTCCCTTCCTACCCAGATGTTCGGCATCATTAGGATAGGGCAGTGACTGGTTGTCTCAGTGTCAGAATAGTGTGAATGAGTGAGCTATCAAGTCATGATGCTGATGGCCTGGTCTCCCAGTGGGGCAGCACTATACAGTCACCATGAGTGTGCATTGCCACAAGTCGGTATCCCTCCTGATATGACCATAGATGTTGTCACAACGTAAAAGCCCAACAAACAAACAAGTAATATATTTAAATCAGGAAATAGCAGAAACTAAAAACCATCGGACTTTGGCAACTTCAATGTGTGACTGATTCTACTGCTTCCTTAATGGGGCTGTCACACTACGACGTAACGACGTCAACATAGGGAGAACGTGAAGAACGTTGAACTTCTCGGCGTAGTATGCAAATTTGGGCACAAGTTGAACGTGGATGCAGCGTAGTGGACGAGAGAGTAACGTCGGTAAAGCGTAGTGATACCGTCGTTCGACGAGAGATCTCAACGTAATGACGCTGACGGAACGTTATGAACGTTATTCCATCGTCAGAAGAACGTTACGTGACGTTAGCTACGTCATGAGACGTTGAACGTACATTGAATGCACGTTCTCCTGACGTTCTCCTGACGTTCTCCTGACGTTGTCCTGACGTTCCCATTACGCCCCATGGGCATTTGCAGTTGGTTTAATGGGGGTCAACTTAGTGGAACGTAGTTGAACGTAGTGAGGAGCGTTGGAATAACGTCCGTTTAACGTCCTTGACGTTCGCTGAACGTGAACAGAACGTACGGCGAACGTAAACCCTTACGTTCGACCTACGTCGAAACTTTTGAACATGTCCAAAACCTCGACGTAACTTGACGTAACACGAAGTAATGTGACGTAGCTCGACGTCACTCTAACGTCATTATGACGTCATCATAACGTAATCCAACCTATATCAACGTAATGACGAAATATCACCACGTTAGGCTCACGTTGGCTCATTACGTCGTAGTGTGACAGGGGTATAACGCAAGCCACAGTGCAGACCTTACCTGATTACCCTCATCCCCTCAAGAAAAAGGAAAGTTTCTTTTATTTAACAACGCCTCTAGAGCACCTTTATTTTCATATCGGCTATTGGACGTCAAGCATATGGTCATTCTGACATATTTCTTTGGATGAAACCCGCTGCCACCACATAGGCAAATCATTTCGATAAGCAGCAAGGGGTCTTTTATATGTACTTTCTCACAGAGAGGACAGCACAGGACAACCTTTGATGAACTAGTTATCAACAGTTGGTTGGAATGGAAAATAGCCCAAACTGCAAATGGGTCCACTGAGCAGGATCGATCGCAAGACCCACACCTCCAGAGGTGCACACTCTACTGCATGAGCTACTTCTCGCTCCCCCGCATCCCCTCTAATGCAGTGGAACAATATTATTGTTGCTTAATGCTGGTGCTGCCTCTGGCGGCGATAGTTCACATACACGGCTATTCACCGCCTTCCCAATGACTGTTTGATCTGCTATCCATGCAGTGTGCATGGCTGTGGCTGAACTGTATAATTGTGCGCTTACACTGCATCGCCCGGGTTCGGTATTACCTCAAAGTAGTTGAGAAAATACTTCCTTTCTTTTTGGCGACAATGGACTTCTGACCTACATATTGACTTCCTGTTAATATGTAGGTCAGTTAACTTGTTGCCATCAGGTGCTAGGTCTGGAAGGATGGGAAATTCACTTGATGGGTAACCTTCATAACTGTCGTCTCACCTGGGAGAAATAAGAAGCAACATTTTTTGTTTGTTTCATTTTCTTCGATTAATCAGGATAATGGTCTTCCTCGTTCCATTGCTCATTGCCCTATCCTGGTACTGCTGAGGACCAGGCTACGGATACAATGGTCTTCCTCATTCCATTAATCCTTGCGCTGTCCTAGCATAAAGCATGTATATTTTAAGTTGAATGGTCCGATGATATGAATATCATAATTAAAACAATTACCTAGATTTGATCCTACATATCCTTCAAGGCCCTGTCACATCTCACCGGTTTGGGGGAAGCGGACAGAAAACGAACAATGTCCGGTTTGTGTCCGTTCAGGTTTTGAACATGCACAAAACTAGGAATGGATGCCGCCAGACGGACATCTACGGTTCTTGTTCGATTTGATTTCATTTGGTCCTTTGGCTATCCGTTCCTGTCAGTTTCATGTCCATTTCAGGTCCGTTTCAGGTCCGTTTCATGTCTGTTTGTAGACCCGATGCCGCAACACTTTGACACATGTTAATACATTTTGATACTTATCACCACAGGACTAGACAATTCTGTCCGTTGCTCAATCCGGCATAGTGTGACAGGCACTTAATGGATACTGGTGCACACACATATCAATTGGTGTTGCATAAAAAGAATAATTCTGAATCAAAAAGAACATCCTTTCAGACAACTACTGGAGGACGATAAATGTGTGAAAAACCGCTCAAAGAAATAGGTCAACCTTGTGACCTGTTAGCTCTCCTTAGTCTTCACCTAGTTTCAAGCACCATATGAGCAGCCAGAGCTAAATTGATAACGTCAGTGTACCACGTGATCAGGAAAGATGGGAAACTGTGTCACAAACTGACTTTCAGCTGATAGGTTTTGGTGCGTATGCCAACATTTATTTATTTTGAATGATTTCACTTCAAATATCTATAAAATGAGCCATGTGTCATAAAAGTTAGTTAAGGAGCGGGAAGTAGCTCAGGCGGTAGCATGTCCACCTGTGAAGGTGTGCATCAACTGATCGATGTTGCTCAGTGGACACATTTGCAGTTTGGGTTATTTTCCGTTCCAACCAGTGGTCCACAACTCGTTCATCAAGGGCTGTGGTATGTGTTGTCCTGTGTGTGGGAAAGTACATATAAAAGACCCCTTGCTGCTAAACGGAAAGAGTAGCATATATGGCAGCAGTGGGTTTCCCCCAAAGAAATATATCAGAATGACCATATGTTTGACGTCCAATAGCCGATGATGAAAGTCAATGTGCTCTAGAGGCATCTTTAAATAAAACATCCTGTTAATGAATACATATATGTGCAGGTTAAAACATTTATATGAATCTTATCAGGATGGAACCTTTCTAGTTCTACTAGTTTGCTTGTCTCGGTTAGGGTTTGAACATGCGACCTTCAGAAACGGTGCGTGTGTGTTGGTGCGGCAGCTACAGCAGCCTGGGGCGCAGCCTGCCAGCTCCGAGGTAGGGGTTTGGCGCGCTTTATCCAGCGTCCAATGCCCCCCCCCCCCCCCAGTCAGTGCATGAAAGCCCCATTATAAGTTATAATGCACCTCGATTTAACACAAATTACGAATAACGCGATGATTCATTGGACCCAGAATTCTTTAATTCAAAGGTAATTCAGTAAGCTGCGCCCCAATTTGACGTGACCCCGCTGTTTTCGTGATGACATTGTATGGACCACAACAATCGCATTATAACGGGATTTCACTGTAAATAAGTCAAGGGTGGCAACACACAGGACTGGTGTTGGGTGGGCTGTGTGGGGTAGGAAGAGGGCGGGGGAGGGCGGGGGTGGGCGGGGTCTGTCCTAGAAAGCACACCCACCCACACTTTCTGACCTTGACGTTCAGTAGAACAAACAGCATATGGCTTAGATGTTACGGGATATGGATCAGAGCGGTTCTCATCCATATTACTTTTTTGTCTTTCTTATTTTTGTTGATCCTGTGTTTGTACTGTCCATAGCATGTAAGCTTGAATGCTTGGGCTTGTTTTCAATGCTGGCCAGTTGTAGTCATGGTTTAATCTTATCACACAGTAGAAGGTGATAAGATGTTTTTGTTTCTCACACAGTAACAGGTACATGGTGATTATTTAGTATCTGTAGATGTTTGAGCTTGTTTTGTGTTGGGTTTGGCTATCCAAGGTCGATCCGAAATAGGGAAGGACTGCTAGGGAGCTGTTAGGCGTGGCAGTTAAGTGTGTTCTTGGCTCGTAGAGGTTTGAGCTTGTTTTGCTGTCAGTGATATAAAGGAGCGCTCCACTAATTAGTAATTAATCTGGTTTACCTTGACATCAGAAGTTACTTAAAGGGAAACGCCTCGGTGTTCCAGTTATTTCCCCTTTGTTTTCTTATCCCTTAATCACTTTACAGAATGACTTGCACAATTGGAGGCAATAAATTATAGCTGCTGCACTATTAACTTGTAGACCGGGCGCGGTGGGCGAATTGGTAGAGCGCTTGCCTCGTGTGCAGAAGAGTGGGAGTTTGGTTCTCGGTCGAGTCAAACCAATGACTTATCAAATTGATACTTGTCGCTTGCTATATAGTCAGTTGCTTGGCGTTAAGAGGATATGGCAAGGACTGGTTCGCTCAGTGTCAGGATAATGTGGCTGAGTGGGATATCGGGTCATGGTGCTGGTGGCCTGATTTCCAAGTGGGGCAGCACTAGAAAGTTGCCTGCCATGAGTGTGCATTTTCACAAGTCGATGCCCATCCTGATAGGACATTAGATGTTGCCAGGACGTACTACGCCAACAACCAGCCGTGGACATGTAGCGGTAGTTTTGAGTTGCAGCACTGCCCAAAACATAGGTGTGGTACCCTTCTAGTACTTGCTAATATTCTTATTACCACCTACGTTGAACATCATGTCTTCATGAGACTTGCTTGCTTGGGGTGGTTTGTAACCTTACAACGGTTACTGGTTGCAGAACTGCAACATTATAGAGAGGCTCCGATAAATCGGCCCAATCTTTGGTGAAGATTAATCTTCAGTAGGGCGGTTGTAGAAGCTGGGGACATCTTTACAACGTTGTAACGGCGAAGCGTTGGGGCGGCACCGAATCTCTTCAGTCCGGCGGTAGTTGGGCACTTGTATCCAGCAGACAGCAGCAAGGGTTTCGAGGAAGGGCGGGTAAAGATGGGTGCAGTGGTGGTTCCCGCCACGAGAACAAAGCGAGAGAAAGGTAAAGGTACATGGCCCCCACCCAAGCACACAACTCCCCTGGCCAGGGGGAGAAGTATGCCTGGGAGAAATAGAAAGGGTAGAGTCTAGGAAAGAGAAATGAGGATAGTTGAGTCAAAGGACCATGTCTATTTGCTCTATGGTGACTAACCAGCGAGCCATAGACACAGACAGAGTAAGAGTAGAAAGTGAAATGCGGCGGGCTCCCCCTCCTGGAACTCTTTTCAGACATATTAAGGAGGAGCAAGGCCAGTGGAGAGGAGATAGAGAGAGGTGTGGACAAAGGGCGGTCCGGATAGCAAGTGTTTCATGAGAGTGTACAATGTACCCTATCGATCCTCCATAACTTTGTGTTTCGGAATTAAGAAATTTCCGATTTCAAAGGTCAAACATTAACTCTGCACTAAAAAGGAAGACTAGTCATATTGAGTGGGATAAATAAATACTAGAAATAATATTGCAATTTGATGAAAGGAAATAAGTCGGTAATTATATATCATAATATATGTTCTAAGACACTTATTTGCCAAGAGAAATATTAGGTAAAACTTGAGCATATACAGATTGACGAAAACTATAACCAAGCACATGGCTATTTCTTCAGAGAAATACATAACTATTCAAATTAAGTCGGATAAATAAAGACTATAAATAGTATTACAGTTTATTTATATCATGTAAGAAAAAAAAACGTCGGTTTTCGGAGATGTTTGGATTTAAGAATTTCAGATAAGGAATTGTAGACCTATACTGGTAGGATGGGAACTATATTACATCATATTTTATCAAGTTCTAACTGAATAAATTATCTCTAATAGCCCCAATCACTAACAGTAAAATGTGTTTATGAAAGTAATCATTGAAAGGGTGCAATTGACTTTAATTTTAATGATTGAATTGTGATACCCCTGTCACATTACGATGCTTCTCACCGGCGCGCTGCCAACGCGCAAAATCACTTTTAATCGTCGAGTCACGTCAAACTTGTCGGCATCAGCGCAATGTATTGGTAGTGTGCGGCCGACGTTGTGGTAAAAGTTTGGCATGCTGTCCTGATATGACCTTAGATGTTGGTAGGACATAAAACAACAAAAAGCAACCTTTTGGCGCTAGGTGTGGGAACGACCCTCAAGCGCGCGCGGCATCTGCCTAGCGTTCGCATAACGTTATTCCAGCGATGTCGACGTGCTTCTGACGTCGCCATAATCTTGGCACCCACGCATTGTCGGTCATCGAAAGTTTTGTGCAAGCACAAAACTTCGCCGATCCGATGACGCGCGCCGCCGAGCATCATCGACCGTCGCCATAGATGAACGAATACCAACGCGCGCCTAATGCGTGCGTAACGCCTCCTGACATATCCCGACATTGTGGCAAAAAATCACATACGTCGACGCGCGTTGGCGAGAAAAGTCGTAATGTGACAGCCCCATTACTATGCAAACAACATAACTGTAATTGAGTACTTTATTTTTAATGGTGCATATTCCGATGATTTAGAGTTTCTGACACTTTTTGAGATAAATATATTAGGTTGATCATTATAGTCCATCTTTCTTTAGCTTGTAGAACCTTCACTTTAGAATGAATAATCTATGAGATATTTTAAGTATAAACATGCCGAATTAATGTTGGGGTGTTCTCCAAAACTCTAATACTGCATAGTCCAATGAAAATATCAAATTTTCAAAACCAAGATAATTATCTCAATTTGATTCCACATATCTAACTTACATACTTGTGCACTTATTAAACATTTGTCACCACACAGAAGGGAATACTGAGGCAATTGAATAGAATCTGTTACTGTAAACGCCTATGTGGTCAGAGTTTTTGCAAGCTTGCCAAAATTAATTTTGCATGGTTCCACTTCAAATATCTCAAACGTTAGTCACTTCAAATAAAAGTTACTTCAAGCTAAAGTAAGGTACATTATAACGATCAACCTAATGTATTTATCTCAGAAAATTTCAGAAACTAAAAACCATCGGACTATGCAACTTTAAGTAGTATCAAATTCTATTAGATTTACTTAGTGTTCCATTATATGCAGCAATGAACCCTTAATAAATGCACCACTATCCAAGTTGGATAATCTATGCAGGTTCAAATCTAGATAAGTGTTTTTCTTCTGAAAATGTAACGTTTTTATCGGATTTTGCAACTATAAATAGAGAAATAATCCTTGCTTAAAATCATCAACTGAACACATTATCACCTTGGAATCAAAGTATTTAATGCGATGAATAAATATTGTACAAATGCGCACGGTGTGGCTACAAATGTCTACAGATTGATTTGTGATTTGAGAACAGTCAACAAAAAAAGGTGCATATCGGTACCCATGCAATTCCACGTTTGCTATTTTACATTGTGGCCTCTGTACATTTGAGCAATCCCAGGATATCAGGAACTCTCTTTGACTCTCAAGTTGGGAATCATTTCGGTGAAGACATCGGATCAAAGTGACGATTCATTAGCTAATTAATTAATTAGTAAACTTGGCACATACTCTTGTAGATATGATGCAGTTCGTGGATATGTCATGGGCTGAGAATTAATTAGGCGTGTGTCCACTTTTCAGAAAAAAAGGTGATATCTATACATAAGACCCATCACAGAGTTGATCAATTTGATGTCCCCAACCCACAGCTCAATATATAAACCAACGAGACACTCGCTCATAATATATCACTCACTTTATATATTGAGCTGTGGGTTGGTGATATATAAATTAACAACTCCGAGATAGGTTTTATGACAACTATCTTCTTTTTTCTTTTTTTTTTCTTCTGAAAGTGGACATAGGCCTGGTTAATTCTCAGCCCACGATGTATATACACTGTGTTAAAGCTCGGGGGAAGTAAACAATTCCACTCGCAGCATAACTCAACTGTGCGGTTAGTTAATAAATACCCCAATCACACAAGAGGCTGCGTTCGCCACCAACCTCCTTACGCCCTCAGTGTCCCACTCGATAGATTGATTCAAAACCGTTGGCAGCGGGTCGGCGCCAAGGCGGTCCCAGGTCAGCGCCAAGGCAGGGCCAGGGCGGTGCCCTGGCACCGACCACACAGCGAGCGTGGCATTACATGATTTAGTGCCACCAGGTCAGCGCCAGATCGGCGCCATAACTGCACCAAGTCTATGCCAACTCGCCAACCAACAGGTCCGTTACCAGGTCAGCGCCAGGTCAGCACCAGGTCGCCAACCATTTTTAAATGGCGCTGACCGGACTGGTCGCAACGAGGTTGCAAGTGCAGCAGCTGCAAGCTCCTTGCGTCCAAAATTTCCAAAATGGACGCCGGGAGGTTGGCAACCTCGCAGCGCCAGTGCGTAAGGAAGGCGTAAGGAGGACGTTAGTAGGACGTTTTGACATCACAAACCGATCGTTGGCGAACGCAGGCCTCGTGTGACTGGGGTATTTACTCTTCACAGTGTACTGGGACATGGAGTGACAATATAAAATAGTTAAATGCATTCTTCTGACAACAAAAGGACATTATGGTATGAATGTGAGCACAATTATGGAATTCAAATTACAAATTACCAGTGACCCACCAGTGACGCAAATACAAATGTACAGTAAAACCTCTCTAACTGACCCCCTCCACCAATCGACCACTCCCCTATGTCGATCCCTTTATTTGGCTCCCAAACAATCGCCCACACAATACCATTATAACAATAGTGTAACTCCCTAAACCGACTACCTCCTTTAATGGGCCATTTAAAGTCGGTCCCATGGTCGGTCGATTTACAGAGGTTTTACTGTCACTGTTCTCTCGTCTTCCTTTATTTCTGGAAGACACTGCATAATCCAATAAAACCACCAAATTTTCTAAACCAAGACATTGACCTCATTTTTATCCTACATATCCAGGTTAAATACTGGTACCGTTATTAAATAGGTATTGCTGCATAGAACAACAAGTCAAGTTAATAGAACATCTCATTTCTGAAGCCTATGGCATCAGAATTTTGACATGAATGCCAAAATTAATTTGTATGGCTTCATATCAAATGGCGCCGAAATTGGCCATTTAAGATAAAAATTATTTCAAGCTCAGATAGATCAATATAGTTACTCGAAATGGTCGGACTATGCAACTTTAATATTCGCATAAAGTTCTAGAACAGAGAATACTATAAGAAGAGATTTTAATGCAGATTTATTAACCAATATGTGTACAGTGTACAGGCTGAATTAAAAGTAAATTCAGTAGGATTTCTAATCAGCTTAGGGGTAGTTCCAGAAATTTGGTAAGATTCATGCTTGTGGTTTTTAGTTGTGATAGTGTTTGTTGTTATTCTATTTTAGGGTTTATTTAAACAGCGAACTGGAATGATGATAATTGTAATAACTGTTTTAATTGTTAGAGTTAATAATGCCGTAGAATTTATTACATTTGAATAGCTCAGAATGTCATAGAATTTCTTCGAGTTGAATACTTCAGAATCTTCTAGATTTCAGTGAAATTGTATACCTCAGAATGTCCTAGAATTAATTAAAGTTGGATACCCCAGAATATCTTATAATTCATAATAGTTGAATACACAGAATGTCATGGAATTCCTTCAAAATAAATAAATCAGAATATTCTAGAATTAATTAAAGTTGAATAGCTCAGAATGTTCTAGAATTCCTTAAAGTTCAATACTTCAGAATGCCATAGAATTCATTCAACTTTTGAACACTTTAAAATGTAATAGATTTTGTATTAAACTGAAGAACCTTTTTCTTTTAAAAATAATGCAGCCTTGTCTCAGGGCTGCGAGAGTAACTAACCTCCCAGTGATAGATAAGAGATTCACAAAGGGAACTTATTACAAACTCAGAAGCACACGAGGTATTGATAGTTTCCAGGTCACACACAAGATATCAGTTAATTATCAGATTGAAACCTAAACCTGAATTATATATCCATCATTGCTACCTCATATTCCAAACATTGGACACATAGAATCTAGGCTTTAAGTAGCATCTCTGATTCAAAGATGGCTCTTGATTTAATAAATATGCGGTGGACCAGTTTCTATGCTACCTAGGGAATAACGAAAGACACCGAAGATGCTTCAATTCTCGGGGTCCTTCCCCAGTTATTCCACGTAGGTCAGAATAGAAGTGATCTACTGCTGCCCTGCCCAGTTTCCGGTGTGGGATGGTTGCTAGCACAATGGGCAATGGTCCAACGTAGGGACTGGTCCTGTTAGCATGCTTCTACCGACTGTTTCTCTGTTCGGCAATGGTCAGCAAAGTAAAGTCGAGACCGTCACCGTGTAGTAGTGGGGGGTCATTATGGACTACTACAGATTTAGTAATCGCTAATCAAATGTCTCTTCATTTAAAGTTGCATAGTTCGATGGTTTTGAGTTTCTGTAATTTTTCTGAGATAAATAGATCTGATTGATCATTAGTATCTACTTTACTACATTTTGAAATAACTTTTATTTTAAATGGATAACTTTTGAGATATTTGAAGTACAAGCATGTCAAATTAGTCTTGGCAAGCACACCAAAACTCTGACACCATAGGGTTCTGCAGTAAGAGGTTCTATTAAATTGATTCAGTATTCCTTTCTGTGCAGAAAGAAATGCTTGATAAATGCAGCAGTAGCTAAGGAAGATATTTAGAATATAATCTAGAAAATTGTTTTGATTTTGAAATGTTGATACTTCATCGGACTATGCAGCCTTAAGATTCAGCTTAAATTTTAATACAATTGCAAACCTGTAAAACCTTTCCTTTTTTTGTCCTTCTTTTTTTTTTTTTAGCAGTTTCTAAGAGGATGTGGGAAAATGTGATTAGTGGACCGAAAATTGGTGAACATATATTCCAAGCTGAACAGTCGTTTCTAAACACTGCTTAAAAGGTGAGATATTGCTGCATTAAATTCAAAATGCATGAGCATTTAATTTGAATATAGTAAGTGCAATTAACAAAGAATAACAGTTTGATAAAACCAGTGTTACACTTCCCTGATTGTTGTCACCCCATTTAACTTCTGTTTCCTCTCTACTGCTGCCTCCTTTTAAATTATGAAAAGGACGTTAATAATGTTAATAGCCATGCAACAATCCAAGATTTAAATGCACACACTGCCACAGCTAACTGTGGAACCGTTTCATCAATGAAAGTGTCATTTATTGTGAGTTTGTTATCCATCCACGTCACAGAGGACTGTCAACAAAGGCATGACCTGTTTGCTTTCTGACCTAACACAAATGCATGACCTGTTTGCTTTCTGACCTAACACAAATGCATGACCTGTTTGCTTTCTGACCTCACACAAATGCATGACCTGTTTGCTTTCTGACCTAACACAAAAGCATGACCTGTTTGCTTTCTGGCCTAACACAAATACATGCCCTGTTTGCTTTCTGACCTAAAACAAATACATGACCTACTAGTTTTCTGATCTAACACAAATGCACAACCTGTTTGCTTTCTGACCTAACACAAATGCATGACCTGTTTGCTTTCTGACCTAGCACAAATGCATGACCTGTTTGCGTTCTGACCTAACACCTTTGATCGTGACAGTGGGTGGGTGTGGGGGTGCGGTGGAGTGGAAGTGAGGTAGGTGGGTGGGGGGGGGGGGTTGAGGTTGGGTGGACCCAACGTCTGACATTGATTAGAAAAGTGAGGAAAATATACTTTTTTAATTAGAATAATTGTGGCATAACAGCTGAAAATTGGGTTCATGGTCATTACTTATTTAATAACTGGCATAGCAGCTGAAAATTGGATGAATAGTCACTCAAAATCAATGGCCAAAAAGAAGAGTGACATAGTAGCTGAGAATGGGGTGCAAAGTCACTAAAAGAATGAAGCCACAAAACAACAGTGGCAAAATAGCTGAAAATGGGGTGCATAGTCACTAAAAACAAATAGAATATATGTTTAGCTTTTAGACAGAGTTTGACATTTAAGCACGCATCGGTTTGCCTTCAGGCATTCCCTATTTCTTCTTCATTTATTCATTTTCTTTTTTTTTTTTTTAAAGTTCTTTCCTTCCTCCCAAGGGTGCCTGCCTTTGAAACAATCCAGGGCTCATTCCAGAAAATTAGCTTCAGATAATTCACAGCAACAACTGTTTCTAGATGCTACACCTGGTGTTTATACCTTCTATTTATATTCCTCACCTAACGATATATGCACACTATCGAGCATTTAATCAAATAAATATATAAACATGAATTTCGAAGAAGAACTGCGAGTAAGTTGCGAAGAATGCAAGAAGATCTCCGAGGGGATTTAAAAACAAACTCAGCTAAAATGGCGACAGTTGAGAAAGTTGAGGTTGAACCGTCAGGGAGAAGAAGAAAAGAAATACACACACACAAAATATCAATTATCTTACGCCTGGGAAAATATTCTGCCATTTCTAAAATCAGTTCACTTATTGTAATTGACCCATTTATCATATCTGAAATGCACGTCTGTAAAAAAAACTACGATATAAATATCAGCATGCCATTTTTTTAAAGAAATTGTCTTTGTTTAAGGTCAATGTCATTATTATGTTTAAACTCACTTGGGGCCCCATTTCTGCGAGTGAGGCGACGATCATGTTGCAATGCCCATTCATGTGAACGGGTGTAGAGTGAAATCTCCGCACAACCGGTAGTTAATTAAACTAATTAATTAATATAATGGGAGGTGAAGAGAAGGATCCCGGATGAAGATGACATGAGCAGGGATGAAGGTTTATAACAGTGAAGAATGAACTATTTACAAATTAAATAAATTAAAAACATAACAATGCTCACAACTAGTGGATGGGTCGAAGGTGAAACTGATAGCCGGACACTTCCTGTTTGGTCTTCCTTAGATCACCACTTCCGACATTATGTTATGTATGCTTGTGTCGTGCTGGGTAGTGATCATAATAAAGGTTTATACCAATGGAGTGCACAATAAATTACTGGGTATATATATATATATATATATATATATATATATATAACACATACAGGCATATACTTATTTAAATATATGCATGTATGTACATATATCTATATATATTATATATATATATGCATATACATATGTATATATATTACATATAAATATATTTTCATATTATGCATGTATACATATATTTATTTTAATATATGAGTATATGGACACATGTACATATATATGTATATATCTGCAGTATGCATATAACTATAAACATATATTTATATAAATACATAGTATATGTATATATTTATATATGTTTATATATAATACATATAAATAAATATGTATATATACAAAGATACATATATTTATATATATTTATATATGTATATCCATATTTACAGATATGTATGTAAACATATATGCATATATATATTTATTTATATATAGATATTAGCATATCTATTATATATAAATATATGATTCTCCTAGGGTGCTACCTGAAAATAATTGCTAACAAATATCATTTTATAATCTGCACCTTCTATAATATAATCATATTCATTGCTGGCACATTTATATGAGCTGAATGGATGTCAACAGGCAGGGTGGTACCGCAATTACCGAATCAATATGTGGTGATCCCTTTGATTGACAATGACTAACACTTATCATTATAAACTGAAACGAGATGGCCTAGCGGGACCTGAATCCGGTCTAATGCATCTGCCAGACTTCGTTAAGATCTAAATTAGGTCATTTGGCGGGTCAGCTTTTCTCTAAATATAATCTACAGCTCCGACAGCTGCCAAGTCAGCTCTGAGTAACTTCAATCCTGTGACCACCCAAAGCCACTTTGCACAAATGGAGATCCAGTCTGTGGGTGTAGTCAATAAAGCCTTTGATCCCGCTCAGGAGGTGGTAGTTCCCAGGGACGCCACCAGGGGGCGCCACTGTGCGTATTCTGGCACGTGACCTGCCAGGCCGGGAATATCCAAAAATAGAACTAAACCAATATTGCTGAGCATGCAGTTTTGCTTGATACAGCGAGTGGTGCCAACCATAAATATTGTCTAAAGTTTTTTGTTGTTTACATTTTGATCCTAACAACTGGACTCCATATTCATTGAATGTGAAAAGGGACAATTCTCTAAGGTGATGAGTTTTACCAATTGCACTCACTGTTCCTTAATAGCTGAACACAGTACCACGGGTGCATGTGATAGCCATACTTGACTGTCAACAACACTTGTGACAGATGAAAAATTATATCACAAGCAATTGTGGCTGTCACATATTCGCACTGTTACCAGCACAATCATGACACATATACTATCACAAGTATGAACGGCCATAGGGTCCTTGGCGCTCTGGTCGAGGTGATCATCAGCGCCCTTACAGGTATATTATTTGAAAGATTTAACACTGATGTGTTGCCCCCTAGCACGTGGCACCCCACGTGACTACCCGAGTTGCCAGTACCTTCAGCTGGCCCTGTTTACAAGCACTTGCAAGAGTTACCAACTTGTGACAGCTATGCATACTCGTACCAGTCCTTGTGACACCCACACATGCTGGCACCAGGACATGTAACACATACCTCTACCAGAACATGTGACAGCCAGAACAGGTGACAGTAATAACATATGACAGCAAGAACATGTGACAGCAAGAATATGTCACAGCCAGAACATCTGACAGCAATGCCAAATTACCATCAGAATTCATGAGAACCAAAGGCGCCATGCTATTAAATCTGTATATAAACACAATTAGGACAACTGTATTTAATTGTCTATTAATTAAACCAGCAGTTATGCTGTCTTCATCAAACAGACCCATCCACTAGCTGCTACGCAATTAGACCCAGATACAATGAAGCAGCATCCGGGTCACATACTCACATATAGATAATCCGTCATTGTATGCCATGCTCAATTATATTAGAAAATAAGTGTAAATTATATATATGAAAACGGGAAATAAAGGTATCCTTTGGTTTTTGCTGTAACACACTAAATGTGACTTATTTTCTTGGGACCAGATCCAAGTTGTCTTTTTGTATGAACATAGCACTTGTAAGTAAAGTAAGCTCTTCAGTCATGCAGTATCAGCATGCCCGATTTGGTGACCTCTAAAACCAACATCAACACTGGATTCTCCCTGACAAATTAACATTTAGGAATCAAGCACCTCCAGGGCATGCAAATATTGTTCTGCTAAAGGGGTAATTTCCTAGAAGCTTCTGCGCATGTAAGTGGGTGGTGGTGAGGCTTGGCCACTGTAACCTCCACCCACCCACAAACCCCTTTCTCTGTCCAATCCAATGCATTCACTCTCTTGACCAGCCAGGACCTAGTCTATGACCGATACCCTTAACATTCAAAGAGATTGCAATGGAACAAAGGTGAACATTTAAGTAGTCATCATAGCTTAGCTTCAGCGACACTGACCGAGTGTTCGCAAATAACATTGCTTTTGTTCGTTTTGAGAGGTCTGACATCTTTTCTATGTGAGACAATATTATGCTTTTTTGTCCGTCCTTGTTTGACCACCAGGGTTGGTGGGTGGGTGGGTGATTATGTCAGTGCTCGCAACACTTGACTTCTTTTGACTTGTTCACAATGACAGTTCCCCGAAAGTACCCAGGGTTATGACAACCAGCTACATCTGGTTTCGATGAGGGTGTCACATGGGACCTGACAATAATTGGAAGCTTCCAAATCAAAAGCACCGCAGTTGTGTTTAATTGTCAAATGTGGATGGGGTCAGGCTGTCACAAGTGTCATTGACAGGGATGCGCACTGTCACTGACACTAGTGGTGGTTACACTTGTGTATGTGTTTGTGTCAGCTACACAGACAGACATACAGAAATATTGGTGACAGCTATTCAGATAACCACTGGGATTTGTGACAGCTGAGACCATAGCCATCAGTACTTGTGACAGCGATGGATGTGGTTCTTTTTATTTCTGCCACCTACACATGCATCCACCAGCACTTGTGAGAGGTATCCACATGTACACCAGTACATATGAGAGCCATGTACGCAAAAAGCAGTAACTGTGACAGCTACCTGCATGCCCATTTGACACAGCCACACCCATATCCACCAGCAGGTGTGCCAGCTGTACATGCTGTATACATTATTAGCGATACCCAGGCACATGATATCGTGAGTGCACCATATACTTGATGGGAACATTAATGAAGGACTATCCTCACCGAACTTCTGCTCATCTCACTGCTAACCACCTACCACCATCACCCACAACCAGCACAACAGCCAGCCAGGTCCTAGAGTCAATAAAGATTCCCCCAGGGCAACTCATTGTAAGTAGCCCAGAGGCAGCAGTCTTGAGGCAATCGCCTTAAGACAGCATTGGCTTGATGCAGAAGCCTTGAGGCAACAACCTTGAGGCAACAATCTTGAGGCAGCAGCCTTGGGACAGTAGCCTTGGGGATTCAGCCTTGAGCCAGCAGCCTTGAGGCAACAGTCTTGGAGATTCAGCCTTGAGGAGCCTTGAGGAGCCTTGAGGAGGCATGGGATTCTGCCTTCAGGCAGCAGCCCTTGAAAGTCTCTAAACATCCACTAGAAGTCGTTGCTCTTAAACATGTCGACTAGCAGGCGTTCGATGGGTATCGACCCAATGGTCTTCCGAAAGAAGAGCTCTTCTATTGTGGATGGGCTGACTGTGCGCAGAGTGGGTAGCGTCAGCAGCAGCTTGCCAAACCGGAAGGGCTGTGTCGGGTAGGAAGTCTGGATGTACTTGGAGAGTGTGAGCTGAGCCTGGTCCTGGAGACTCGTCACAGTGTGGAAGTCACGCAGTCCCTTCATGTCGCTGGATGCAGTCGGGATCACTGCAAGAAGCAAACATTGCACACCATAAGGATAGGTTTGTGAGAGCAAATTTTCTTTTAGTGATCGTTTGTTTATTCTTTAATAACTGCATCAGTATTGATGAATGATATGTAGTCAAGTCTAGATAAGTGTTTTGCTTTTGAGAATTTGATACTTTTATCAGCCTATGATGAAACTGTAATGCTGAGATTACTGAGAGCCTCCCTGCCTGCACTGTTTCTAGCTTCAATTGCCAACGCCAACTTATATCGAACAAAAGTCTGGCAGGAGCATTACACAGGATTGGGGTCCAGCTAGGCCTTGTCCTTTCAGTTTATAATGACAAGTGCTAGTCATTGTCAATCAAAGAGATCACCACATACTGATTCAGTAATTGTGGTAGAGTATACAATAATTGTGGTAATACCCTGACTGTTGACATCCATTTCAACTCATATAAATGTGCCAACTTACGTCGCCCAGTCTTGAAGATAACGATTCCCTTCAGACAGGCATACTCCGTGGGGTCAATCTGCATGGCCTTGAACTTGGCGATGATCTCCTGCAGGGCCCTGATCTCCGCCATCATCGTCACCACCTTCTCAGGGGGAGAGGACTCCGTTGTGATTCCTGGGAGGAGAAAGTGGAGAAGGAACTAAGTGGTTGGCGTTTGTCACTTTTGGGGAAAAGGAGGGAATAGAATTGGTATTGTTGTCCTGATACTATCAATCTCATTTGTTTGTTTGTTTAACGACCCCCTCACCCAGCACATGAAGTGAACATCACCTATTGAGGGGTGAACTATCAATATCAATACAAAATAAACAAGGTTTTTGGCCTCCAATCAAAAGTTGGTAATCCAGACCCATGCCTGTTTCTCGACCCCCCCGGCCCCCCGCCAACCAGTTCCGGACTCCCCCCCCCCTCTTCACCCCCTTAACCAAAAGGGTAAATTAAGGGAACCAATAATGATTTGGGAAAGTAATTTGATTATTTCAGGTTGTACAATGGTTCTTCCATAATGTGCTCTACCCCATGTGCACAATGTCATGTGGATCAGTGAGCATGCATGGATGACGATAGAATACCAAAAGCTCCCTTCTACTGTGAACTTGTAAGAGGACGCAGAAATCAAGGTGGTCAGAATAAAAGGTTCAAGGACTGCCTTAAATACAAGCTGAAGAAATATAATGTAAACAATACAACCTGGGAAATAGTGGCCAAGGACAGGAGTTCATGGCGTGCTTCTATTCATAAAGGTACAACATAGTTTGAAACTGATGGTATATCTCAAGCTATGCAAAATTGTCAACAGAGAAAATGTCATCTCCTTTATCTACCAGACCCTCTGACAGCAGCTACACATGCATGTCCAGCATGCCACCACAGATTCCGAGCACAACTTTGACTCATCAGTCATCGACAAGTTCACAACAAATGATGAGTTGCTGTTGGTGTTGCCACCGATGGACAACCAAGAAGTGGTAATTGTCATTATGGCTGAAAGACCAGTGCATTAGCACCGACAAGATGTTATTCAGAGGAATAAAAGCATTTGAACAAAAAAAACTGTTGTTTTTTTAATGTCTCACCTGCGGCGGCCATGAGCGGGCCGGCGTCAATGGGCATCTGGAACTGGGCGGCGCCCAACACGAACAGCTCCCGCCAGCCTTCCTCCAGCAGGGTCGCCTGGTCGCAGAAGGGCAGTGACAGGAAGGCCGGCACGTTCTTCACCCACTTGACGGACATGAAGAGTAGGCGTGCTGCCGCCTCACACACCGCCTCGGGGTTCCCGAAGTAGGCCGGCGACAGCTGGTGCGGGTACTGCGCAGGGGGGAGGAAGAAGGAAGAGCGGATGTAGTGAGTTTGGAGGGAGGGTTCGGGGAGAGCTGTTATGGTGGTTGTGGATCATGAGGAGGGAAGAGTGTTGCTTGTTGGCGTTGTTTTTTCTTGGAGGGATGGTGTTAGCGTTTGTTGTGCATTTCAATGGTAGGAGGGAGGAGGAAGGGAGAGCGGCTGTAGTGAGTTTGGAGGGAGGGTTTCGGGAAGAACCACATCGGGAGGGAAGAGGGTTGTTTGGTGTTGTGGTGTTTACTTGGGTGAGGCGGTCTTACTACTGTTAGTGTGCATTGATTAGATGCACTGCATTTCAAAGGCAGGATGGAGGGAGAAGGAAGAGCAGCTGTAGTTACTTCAGAGGGAGGGTCAGGGAAGAGCTGTTGTGGTTGTGGGGCATGGGGAGGAAAAAACGTTGTTCGTAGTTGTTGTGGGTTCTTGGAGGGATGGTGTTTTCGTTTGTTGTGCATTTCAATGGGAGGAGGGAGGAGGAAGGAAGAGCAGCTGGAGTAAGTTCAGAGGGAGGGAGAAGGAAGAGCCAGTCTAATGGTTGTGGTGCTTGGGGGGGGAAGAGAGTTGCTCGTAGTTTGTATGGTTTCTTGGGGGGATGGTGTTAGCATCCCTTGATTAAACGTTGTGTATTTCAATGGTAGGAGGGAGGAAGAAGGAATGGCAGCTGTAGTGGGTTTGGAGCGAGGGTGAAGGAAGAGCCAGTGTAGTTGTTGTGAAGTATGGGGAGGAAAGAGCGTTACTTGTCGGTGTTGTGTTTACTTTGAGAGGCGGTGTTAGTTTGCATTGATTACATGCGGTGCATTTCAATGGAAGCAGGGAGTAAGAAGGAAGAGCGGCTGTAGTGAGTTCAGAGGGAGGGTCGGGTAAGAGCCAGTGTAGTGGTGTGTGGAGCATGGGGAGGGAAGACTGTTGTTTGTAGTTGGTGTGGTGTCTTGGAGGGGCGGGTTTGTCATACAACCCAAATAATATCCAAATACGTGATTTGTGCACCAGTGTCTAAGTTGGATATATATACAGTATAACCCCCATTAAACCAAGCTCGGTTAAACCAAATGATCGGTTAATCCAAACTTTTGTTGGCGCCCCGGGAAAACACTACCATTTATCATATACAAAAGTTGGTTAAACCAAAGTTGGTTAATCCAAACAAAATTGTCTGACCCCAGGCCACTCCGGTATGGTTAAACCAAACTTTCATGTGGTTATGAGGTCATCTGACACCCCACCAATATTTTTATATGATAAATGGCAGAATTGTGAGGAGCCGCCGAAAAAAGTTTGGATTAACCGATCGTTTGGTTTAACCGAGCTTGGTTTAATGGGGTTATACTGTATGTACTTCCATAAAAAACAATAATCAAAGTGTCCACATACATTGTATATTACATGTGCAATAGACCCTTACTCAAAGTCAAATTCAAAGCCAAAGCTTGGTTAAACCAATGATCGGTTAATCCAAACAAATGTCTAGGGTCCCTTCAAGTTTGGTGTAATGGGGTTATGCTGTATATAGATTCTAATCGGGATAAATGTTTTGCTTTTGACAATATTATGCTTTTCATCGGACTGTGTAACATTAATTAAGACAAATAAAAGAGTATCTGATCACATTCAACTAAGACTAAGTCATTACAGGTTTTAAATTGGAAATCCTAAACCAACAACTAAAACCTAGCATGTAAATGTAAAATGATTTAATGTACCTCATGTTCATTACTTATCGGATTGTGTATGCCATGATCTTTGTCTAAGTTTGTTTTATTTAATGGTGGTTCTAGAGCACATTAATTGTTATTATCGTTTATTGGACATTAAACGTATGGTCATTTTGACATATTTCTTTGGAGGAAACCCGCTGCCACCACATAGGCTACACTTTCTGATAAGCAGCAAGTGGGTTTTTTATATGCACTTTCGGATGGCCCACACCTTCCCAGGTGGACACTCTACTGCCTGAGCTACGTCCAACTCCCACTTTAATTTCGGAACTTACTTCACACCTTAATTTACTATATAAGCCATGTAAGATACATTTAGTAAATACCCATATACACCTGTAACACGTACGGTCGGAAGACCAATGCTATGGCACTGATACAAAATATATATGAATAAAATCCATTTACAAAAATTAAAATAAACAAAATTTAAAAAAAAAATAAAAAATAATGAAATAAATAAGGTAAATAAGATAAATTAAATAAATTAAATAAATTAAATAAATTAAATAAATTAAAAAATTAGATGAATAAAATAAATTAAATAAATAATAAAATAAATAGAATAAATCAAATAAATAAAATAAATAAATGAAATAAATAAAATAAATAAATAATTAAATAAATTAAATTAATTAAATAAATTAAATTAATTGAATTAATTAAATTAATTTAATTAATTTAATTAATTAAATCAATTAATTTAATTTAATTAATTTAATTAATTAAGTTAACTAAAACTAAATAAAAGAAGTTTGCGAGCTGCTCACCTTGGGAGTGGGTTGGATGAGCACCCCGTTGGTGGCGGCCAGTGTCGGCGGGAGCTGCTCGGCGGCGGGACTCATGGACGCGAACCCATCAGCGGCGTGCATGTGGTCCATGGTCGGCACCATGCCGCCGAAGAAGGCGGGCCGGAAGGGGTGCGGGGCCGCCGCCAGGGCCGACAGCTCAGACGTCTCCTTCAGGTACATGGCCACCTGGCGGCGAATCGTCGAGTTACGGGGGCCGCGCTCATGCTGCACAGCTGTAGGGTAGGGGTGACAAAGAGGAACCGGAAATGACTTATGAGGCAAGGTGCAACTTTGTCGACATATAATAGTACTCATAGGGTGAGAGACTCATTTGCTATTGACCTTGGCTTTGGATCATTTTAAGACACTTCACCCACTCATTTTGACTACTAGAAAATGTCTAGGTTATGTAAAAGTGTCTCGAGAATAGACTTCTCAGATTGGTAAGATAGCAACGCTTATTGTACATTGATGGTTGGGTAGTGGGTTGTTGGAGTTTTACATCCTGGTAACATATAAGGTCATATCAGGACTTGTAGCAGTGCACACTCATGCTGACTTTGTAGTGCTGCCCCACTGGGAGACCGGGCCACTAGCACCATGATCTGATAATTTGACATCCCCCTCAGTCACATTATCCTGACACTGAACCAACTGGTCGGTCCTTGCCCTATCCTAATAATGCTGAGTGCCTAGATGGAAGCGAAAAGCATCAACTTTTAAGTCATTGGTTTGACTTGACCATGGTTCTAACCCATGGGTTCGAATCCCATAATCTACTAAAACGGGAGACGGGTGCTCAACTCATTTGGCCATCCAGTCTGGTCATTGTACATTGACTTGCTTGATTTTGGAAACGGAATCTTGGAGTAGCTGACTCAGGTAAAGACTGGCCTCGCAAAACAATAACAGTATATGTTTACACACAAAAATTGCTAACCACAAAAGTCATATCCCACGATTGGGAGAGATGGCATAGGAAGATCGCCTGATGAGACTAATGGTGCTGTCACACTACGACGTTTCTGCCGGCGTGCCGGCAATGCGCAAAATATTTGCAACCCGTCAACGGGTTTCGACGTGTTGTTAACGCGTCCGTAACGCCCCCTCCAACCCATCGGCGCGCATCGGGGCGCGTCAAAAGTTTTGTGCAAGCAGAAAACGATCGGCGTGACCCGACGCGCACCGACGTCCGCTGAAATGTCCATCCACACGTTGCTATCAGTCAACATGTATGGACGTGTACCGATGCGCCACTAACGCGCCACTAATGCGTCCCGACGTGTGCCGTCATTTCGCCCAAAAAGGCGACACGTCGGCACAGGTCGAAGCTCGTTGGTGAGAAACGTCGTACTGTGACAGCCCCATTAAGCAACCAAAATTGTCATATTGTCATCTGAGGGGAGATATGATGGAGACTTATATTATAAGATTATTACTGGCATCGATGACAGTTATGTCACAGCACCTTTTTCAACCTCAGAATAGTCAGCAACACCAGAGGCCAGCGGAATAAGATCTTCAAGGAGAGGCCCAGAGTTGAGGTCAGGAAACACTCATTTTTCATTTGAGTGACCAATCCATGGAATAGTTTTCCAGACTGAATGGTTGAAGCCCCAATGGTAGAAACATTTGAGAGAAGGCTGGATAGACATTGGAGAGGACACCCACAATTATGACTTCAGGGCTCTGTCCACCTCCATATATGCACACAAAAATAGTTCATTGTATGATAACAAGCTGGCATTGGAGGCCCAATAGGGCCTAGATCAGCCAGAACAGGACCTGTAAGTTAATCTGTAAGTTAATCACATGAACTAGTCGGCGAGCTCTTGTCACACTTGTTGACCCTTCAAGGTCAATGTCTCTGCCCTTACTAAAATCGGAAATAACAAAATCGGCAATAACAAAATCGGAAATAACAAAATCGGCAATAACAAAATCGGAAATAACAAAATCGGAAAAAAACAAAGGTAACATGAATCCCTTGGTGTAATCACGGCATATCACAAACGCCCAACAACAACGCAGGTGTACGCTGACACTAAAATCAGCGGACAACAAACAAAAGCCCGACAAAAGCGGTCAGTGTAACCGAGGCCGTATCGCACACGTCGCACGACAAAGTCGGTGTGTGTTCACACTGAGATCAGTAACAACAACAAAAAGTGGACATTGTTGTTTTTGTTGTTGCTCCTGCTTTGTCGATCGGCGAGTGTTTGCCCGGTCCCGGTATGTGTCCATTAGGCGATGGCGGTGTGCATCGTGTTACTGGGTGTGGATACTGTGTACATATACCCATAACGCCGGTCATAAAAGTAGGCACAGCGACGTCCCACTATTCACACCTCACTTCCCCCCCCCCTCCCGACAGACACACACGTCCCGCACCCCCACCCCACCCCCGACACACACACACGTCCTGCACCCCCCCCCCCCAACACACACACGTCCCGTCCCCCCCCCCGCGCTGCCCGCGCCTCCCGGAGGTGTGAAATTTCAGTCAGGTCGCCAAGAATGCTTGCTCGGCGAGACTCGGCAGGACTCGGCAGGAGTCGGCAGGACTCGGCAGTACTCGGCAGGACTCAGCAGGACTCAGCAGGACTCGGGTGAACTCGGTGAGAGTCGGTGAGACTCGGTGAGACTCGGCGGGAAACTAGACAAAACCAGGTATTGCCCTGTACAATACTCGGCAGGAGTCGGCGGGACTCTGCGGAAACTAGACAAAACCCGATAATGCCCATACAATACTTTGCATGACTCGTCAAGACACTGTGGGGCTCGGTGAGGCTCGGTGGAAACTAGACAAAACCTGGTAATGCTCCAACAAACCCAACTCGGTGAGGCTCGGTGGAAACTAGACAAAACCTGGTAATGCCCCATACAATACTCGGCATGACTCGGTGAGACTCGGTGGAAGCTAGACAAAACCCGGTGATGCTCCATACAATACTCGGCATGACTCGGTGAGACTCGGTGGAAGCTAGACAAAACCCGGTGATGCTCCATACAATACTCGGCATGACTCGGTGAGACTCGGTGGAAACTAGACAAAACCTGTAATTCCCCATACAATACTTGGCACCACTCGATGAGACTCAGCAGGACTCGGTGGAAACTAGACAAAACCTGGTAATGCCCCATACAATACTCGGCATGACTTGGTGAGACTCGGTGGAAACTGGACAAAACCTGGTAATGCCCCATACAATACTCGGCATGACTCGGTGAGACTCGGTGGAAGCTAGACAAAACCCGGTGATGCTCCATACAATACTCGGCATGACTCGGTGAGACTCGGTGGAAACTAGACAAAACCTGGTAATGCCCCATACAATACTCGGCAAGACTCGGTGAGACTCGGTGGAAGCTAGACAAAACCCGGTGATGCTCCATACAATACTCGGCATGACTCGGTGAGACTCGGTGGAAACTAGACAAAACCCGTTGATGCTCCATACAATACTTGGCACCACTCGATGAGACTTGCCATGACTCGGTGGAAACTAGACAAAACCCAGTAATGCCCTATACGATACTTGGCACCACTCGATGAGACTCAGCAGGACTCGGTGGAAACTAGACAAACCCCGGTAATGTCCCGTACAATACTCGGCATGACTCGGTGAGACTCGGCGACTCGGCACGACTCGGCGAGACAAGGGTGTTGCCTGCGCGCTGGGTTCGTGACGTCACAATTAACTCACACACACAGGGCTGACATAGAAATCAGAAGGTTCTTGTCGTGGAACCAGTCTGTTGTGACTGTCTTTGTTGTTTTTTAACGCGTGTGCTTTTAGTCAGCACGGTTTGAAAGTGTTGCGGTGTGGGGATGAAGTCGTAACTGTCAGGTCTGTGGTGGGGCCTGCGTCGTTAAGGAGGGGCTGACCTTTTAATTAAGTGGGGGGCGGGGCGGGGAGGGTGAGGGGGCGGGGAAGGGCGGAAGGGAAGCGAGCGGGGGGCGGGCGGGGGGGGGGGGCTGGGATAGGAGGCGGTGCTCTGTCTGTACGCGCGGTATTTGCCGGCATGGGGCGTGACGTCACACACGTCATACACGTCATAGACGTCACACACAACAACAGTCACACATAAAGGAAGCTCATAACGGAAGTGTGTGTGTGGTGGTGGTGGGGGTGGGCATAGATATGTGGTATGGATATGTGGTATGGATATGGATATGGGTGTGTTTGTGGGTCATCATCATCATCATGCTGTCGGTCGCGATGCGACAAAGACTGCTTTCATTACTTGACTGCCGCTCTCCATTTAGCTCTCTGCTGTGAGAGTTGCGTCCCTGAGTCGGTCTTAATCATTTCATGAAAGCTGCCTACAAAAGTGTTGAAGTGCTGCTGGCTTTTGCAAGTTACCAGCGGCACTCTCTCGGGGAGCAAATAGAGGTTTCACACCGGCAAGAACATGTCAAGACAGGCGCAAAACTATTTGTCCCTGCAGTGGCTGGTCGGGAGATGTTGGGAGTTCCATACATCAACCGCCCTTAATGCTGCCACAGTGACATGGTTTTCTGTTCAGGGTTTGCTCCCTTAGCCTTCAGTTCTGTTAAGAACCTGTACCACAAGGCAGTGGTTTACAACTCTGCAGGGCAGGGGTGTCAAACTCCCTGAGGTATTGCTATACCTGCAATACCTACATATTTGTGGGTATGAGAGATAGATATATGTGTGTGTATGTGGGTGGATATGTGTATGGATATGGGTGAGGGTGTGTGGATATGTGTATGGATATGGATATGGGTGAGGGTGTGTGGATATGTGTATGGATATGGATATGGGTGAGGGTGTGTGGGTATGGGTATGGATACGGATATGGGTGTGTTTGTGGATATGGATATGGAATCGGGTGTGTGGGTATGGACATGGATATGGGTGTTTGTTGGTATGAGTATATATATGGGTGTGTGTTGGTATGGATATGTGTATGGTTATGGATATGGGTGTGTGGGTATGGATATGGATACGGGTGTGTTTGTGGGTGTGTGGGTATGGATATGGATATGGGTGGGGGTGGGGGTGGGGGTGGGGGTGTTGGTGTGTGCAAGTGAGGGGTTTTGGGTGTGAGTGGTATGTGTGCGTATCTGGTGTGTGATATGCGTATGTGTGGGTGTGTGGGTGTGAGGGTGTGTGTGATGTGTATGTGGTTGATATGTGTGGATGTGGGCATGGGTGATGTGTGGGTGTGTGCATGTGCGGGTGGGAGGGTGTCGGTGTGTGCGGTGTGTGTACATGTGTGATGTGTCGATTTGTGTGTGGGTGATGTGTGTGGCTATGGGATGCCGGTATGTGCGGGTGTTTAGGGTGTGTGTGTGGTGTGTGTGGATGGGTGTATGTGGAGGTGTGGCTGGGTATATGTGGAGGTGTGGATGGGTGGTCTATACGGGTGGGGGCGCATATGTGGAGTCTGGAGGTGTGGGGGTTGGCGTATGGGTGGGTGAGGGTTGTGGGTGGTTGCAGGAGGAGCGTTTTAGTAAATGCCACAAGTTGTTGACTGGTTTGATTGAGTGTTGTTTTATTTACGTCCTCAGAGCAGAAGAGGTCACACCAAAACGAGCATTGACTTGTAACCGTATGCGCTCCTGGAAGGTTTGACGAGCAGGGAGCCACGGCGTTGTGATACCAAGCCACAGTTACCCACAGTCACCCACAGTCAGAGTCAGTCAGAGTCAGTCAGAGTCAGTCAGAGTCAGTCAGAGTCAGTCAGAGTCAGTCAGAGTCAGGAACACTCAGTGACAGTCTGTCACAATCACCCACATTCACCCACTGTCAGTCATAGTCAGTCACATTCAGCCACATTCAGTCACATTCAGTCACAGTCAGTCACAGTCAGTCACATTCAGTCACAGTCAGACACAGTCAGTCATAGGCAGTCAGAGCCAGTCACAGTCACCCACAGTCAGGCAAAGTCAGTCACAGTCACTGACAGTCACACAGTCACACACAGTCACCCACAGTCACTCACAGTCAGTCAGTCAGTCACAGTCAGTCACAATCAGTCACAGTCAGTCACTTTCAGCCACATTCAGCCACATTCAGCCACAGTCACCCGCAGTCAGGCACATTCAGTCACCCTCACACACACAATCACCCACAGCGACCCACAGTCAGTCACAGTGACCCACAGTCAGGCACAGTCAGTCACATTCAGTCACAGTGAGTGACAATCAGGCTCAGTCAGTCACATTAAGTCACAATCAGTCACATTCAGTCACAGTTACCGACAGTCACCCACAGTCAGTCACATTCAGTCACAATCAGTCACAGTAACCCACAATCACCCACAGTCACAAACAGTCAGTCACAGTCACCCACATTCACCCACAGTCAGACCACTTCCCTCCTCATTGATCACAGTCACAACCAGTCACAGTCAGTCACAATCAGTCACAGTCACACACAGTCAACCACAGTCACTCACAACCCGCTGTGACACTGCGAACCCCATCCGACATGGCCAAGAGGCAGGTGAGAATGGGTGCCACACAGACCGACATACAGACACTGAGACAGACAAACATACAAATAGCTAACTGCATGTGACACCAACTTATGCCGGGTGACCCCGCGGCCTTGACCCCTTTCCCGGATGTGACGCGCCCTAAGTTAAGACATGCGCGGCGGTGCCCTTTCGCTTGTTTCCGACCGATTGGCCATTGCTGCGTGCGTGTGCGGTGTGTGTGTGTGGGCGTGTGGTAAGGTAAAAGTGCATGCGGGATGGGTCTGCGGTGTGTGTGTGTGCGTGTGGGCCGGTGTGGTGTATATGTGGGGTGGTGCATGTGTGTGGGGGTTGGTGTGGGGTTGCGAGGCGGGAGAGTGTTGGGGGGGGGGGGGGGATACACCATACACCAGCACCTGAATGCCTGGAGCCTGAAGCGCAGTGGAATTCATTGTGAGTGTGAGTGTGAGTGTGGGTGTGAGTGTGGGTTTGAGTTTGGGTGTGAGTGTGGGTGTGAGTGTTGGTGCGAGTGTGAGTGTGGGTTTGGGTGTGAGTGTGGGTGTGAGTGTGAGTGTGAGTATGAATGAGTGTGAGTGTGCGTGTGAGTGTGAGTGTGAGTGTGAGTATGAGTGTGAGTATTAGTGTGAGTGTGAGTGTGAGTGTGTGTGTGAGGTGGGTGCGTTCTGGGGCGGTGTGTTTGTGTGTGTGGTGGGTGTGAGGGGTCTAAACTACTGTGCGTAGCCAACAATGGCACCTGTGTTTGTTCTGTCTTGTTTACAGCTGTGTAACGCGCACCGGCCGATGGGGGGCGCTTTGTCGGGGCCGGAAGGAGCCAAACTCAGTCAGCCACGTGACCACGTGACCACGTGACCACGTGGGTTCGATAAGCAGGTGCTCCAAGAGCGGTGCTGTGTGGGTACCACCAGCGTCTGATTTCAACAAGTCATCTGTGGTTCGGTGCCTGTCTCTTTTGCTTGAGTTTGTTGACCAGGGTTCAAACCCGTGACCTCCCACGCGGTACATGGTACATAGACGCATCCGGTACATGACATAAGGAACATGGTGCATGAGATGTGGGTTATGGGGCAAAGTAGACCCTGCTTATTACATGGTGTACAGACCTGACGCAGTGGCTGAATTGGCTGGAGTGCAGGCTTACGCATGTGGAAGGTAGGGAGTTGAAATCGCGGCGAGTTAAATCAATGACTTACAAAATTGATACTTGTCACTTCTTACCTAGCCTTGTGCTCAGCAGTACTAGGATAGGGCAAGAACCGGTTAGGTCAGTATTGGGATAATTTGACTGAGTGGGAAATTGGGTCGTGGTACTGGTGGCCTGGTCTTCCAGTGGAGCAGCACTATAAAGTCACCATGAGTGTACCATGTTACAGGTCAGTACCCATCCCGATATAACCTTACATGTTGCAAGGATATAAAACCACAACAAACCATACCAAACCCGTGCGGAAACCTAGGCAATGCTCTTGTCAAATTCGCCCAGTTCATAACGTTAGCACAATATAGGTCTATGGCGAATAGGAAATCGAGCTGTGCATGAGAAATTTAAGAATTATAAGACCCAACTGTATATAATTGTAGGCGTTGTAATATTGTTCATGTCACATATGGCCAGTTCCTCCCTGTCACATATGGCCAGTCACACGTGTAAGAATGATGATTAAAGACAGGAACTACTTTGCTTCCACCTGTAAAAATATATGGATTTTCGGTAAAGAATTATATATTGGCAGAAAGCATTATTATTCTTGGGCGACGGAGTGGGGAGAGGGTTATGTAATCTAAAAGCAATGGTGCCCCACTCACATTATGACATGATATAAGCTATGTGAGATATATGTTCATACATGATGTCTAAAGTTAATAAAGAGATGTTCTTATATAAGAAACAGTTCAAGGTTGATGAAATGTTCCTCTATGTATTCATAAAGAATGCAATTGGAGAAAAAGGACATTTTTGGTATATCCATATATATTTGTAACTATCTGCAACTACCTGTCCCTACCGGACCCAGGGCCAAGCACACCAGCCATACCACATTCCTTATGCTAGGTACACACCTACCGTTTTTCCGCACCCACCTACTGTATACGATCTAAAACTGCCCAAAAGTCGTGAGGTGTGCACTCCCGTAGCACACCTACCGATTGCGATTCGCGACTTTTTAGGGCTAAAAGCGCTTCCTTACGATTGCGATTCGCGATTCGAAAAATGAATCGGCCCGTTTTCAGTTTTAAGCGGGTCGGGTCGGGTCGCGAATTTTAGTGCGCGAATCGTAAACGGTAGGTGTGTACCTAGCATTAGGGCCACACCCTGCAGGCTGGGTTGGGTGGCAACTCCCCATATTAGGGCATTGCACTGACCAGTCTGTAGGGGGGTGTCTGATTGGCTGGCTGTGGGAGGTCCGGTCACCTGACCCCCTTTGGCCTATCATGACCACACAAGTCTCATTCTAATTATTTATTCAAGAAACTTCTCCAGACACACTGGAGAGGGATCACGCTACTCCTGGCTCTTGACACCGTTTAGTATAGTCTCTGCCCACCGCGGTGTCACAAAACCAGGTCGCCCGCCTCCTGACCACAACTTGCACTAGTATTTACGCTGAATATCTTCAATAAAGTATAAGTTTTGCTTTTGAAATTTGATGATTTCATCGGACTATGCAACTTTAAATGTCCACAACCTCCGGCTCTCCCTTGACTCCCTCCCCACACCCTTAAAGTTGCATAGTCCGATGGTTTTGAGTTTCTTCCATTTTTCTGAGATAAATATATTAAATTGATTGTTATAGCATACCTTACTTTAGTTTGAAGTAACTTTTATTTTAAATGGTTAAGTTTTGAGATATTGTAAGTGCAAAAATGTCATTAGTTTTGGCACGCTTGTCAAAACTCTGACACCATAGGCTTCAGCAGTAAACGGTTCTATTATTAAATTGACTCAGTATTCCCTTCTATGGGCCAACACATGTTTAAGATGTGCATCATTATATAAGGTAGATATGTAGAATCAATTTTAGATCATTGTTTTGGTTTTGAAAATGTGATGCTTCATCGGACTATGCAGCTTTAACATCATACCCTGAACCTCTTCCTACTCTTCCTGAAGCACCTCCTCATTGATCATCCACATTGTTTTCAGTGTCAGTGCTACTGGTAGTGGCTATGTTCTAAGGTTGGCTGAAACCTCCTGACCTCTAATTGTGCCAAGGTCAAGGGACAAGGTCACAACAACTGTAGCAGTTATATCATTGGAGTACAAGAAAAAAACCAAAGCTGTTACAGTAAAACCTCCCTAGCCGACAACCTCCACATATCGACCGCTCCCCTATATCGATCGCTTTATTTGAGTCCCAACAACACCATTCTAACCATATTCTAACTCCCTAAACCGACCACTTCTCTATAGCGACCACTTATAGTCTGTCCCAAGATCGGTCGATTTCGAGAGGTTTTACTCTAATAGGATAGGACAAGGACTGGTTGGCACAGTGTCGGGATAACGTGACTGTGTGGGATATTAGGTCATGATGCTGGTGGCCCGTTCTCCCAGTGGGGCAGCACTATAAAGTCGCCATAAGCGCGCACTATGACAAGTCGGTACCCGTCTGGGTATGACCTTAGATTTTGCAAGGACGTAAAACTCCACCAACCAACCTAAATAAGTAGGATGTCAGCAGCGTTCGGTCGTCTATCGTACCAGACCGGAAATGGCCCTTTCTATAGAGCGCGGAAAGCAGCGCCCTGATTCAAAACCGCGGCCCTACACCCTCCTTGTACCGGCCATGTGGGGGGAGCCTCCCGGCAAGGCGGTCGTGGGTGATGGGTGAACGGGTGGGGGCCTCTAAGAACGCCTACCCACACATACCTACACCTAACCATCCACACACACACATACATGCACACATATACGCACACACATACATATACACATACACACATATATGCCTACATACACATACACACATACATGCACACATATATGCAAACACATGCACATACATACACACATACACACATATATGCATACACACATACATGCACACATACACACATACACATATGTATACACATGCACACATATACACATATATGTGCATACACACATACACAAATACACACACATACACACAGTGCATGCACACACAAATACACACATACATACACACATACAATACATGCACACACATACACACATATACACATACCCACATACACACATACACACATACACACATATAGTGAGATATATACACACACATACACACATCCACAAATACACACACATAAACACATGCACTCAATGCATACACATACATACATACACACATACACACATACACACATACACACATGCACTCAGCACATGTGCACTCAACACATGTACATACACACATACACACACGTACACACACTTACACACATACACACATACACTCAGCGCGTGCACATACACCATGGCAGTGATTACACAGTTATGTGGTGGATGTGTGTGGAAGGGGGTGGGGGTGGGGGTGGGGGGTGGGGGGGTGGGGGTGGATTTAGGGAGGGAGCAGAGAGAGAGGGAGCAGCAAAGGTGCTAATTAACCCCGGGCCCGACCAACACGGGGGGGGGGGGGGGGAGGAAGGGGGAGGATACCGGGACGCCGGCAGTCGGGGGCGGCAGCAGGGCCCGCCACATCGGGAGACACCCGGCGACACCGGACGACACCTAACAGAGACCGGGAGCCGCGGCCGGCCTCCCCGGGCTGCCCCCTGATGCGGCCCGACGGCGCGTTTTCACGGCGCGCACCGAGGCAGAAGGCAGGCGCGTCGACGGCCCCCGCCCCGATGGGAGGCGGCGCGGTAATCGGATCGGCAATCGGCGCCAATTAACCCTTCCACCCCCACACCCCGACAGACCAACCTCCCCGACCCGCGCTGCCTCTTTCTCCCCCCTCCTCACCGCCTCCCCTCACCGCCTCCCCTCGCCGCCTCTCACTCTACCTCTGAATGCTCCTCGCTTCCCCTCCCGCGCGCTTCCCACTGCTTCCCCCTTTGCCTGTCCAGCCAACTCCCCATCAGTCCAAACTCCTCCCATGCGTCCCCTTCCCCGCCGTGCCCCCCCCCCCCCCCCCCGAGCCCCCATCGATTCTTGCTCCTCCCCTCCTCCCATCCCGTCCGCTTCCCACGGCTTCCCCCCCCCCCCCTTTCCCTTTCATCCCCATTACTCCAAACGCTTTCCCTATCTCCTCCCATCCCTCCCGCCCTCTTTCAACAAGAGGGCGGGGGATGGCCTTCCAAAACCCTCCCCTTCCCTATCCCTTTAACCCTGCTCCCCCCTCCCCCCTCCCTCTCCGCTCCCACTCCTCCTCTCCCCCCCCCTGCCCCCTCCCCTTCCCCCCCCCCCTCCTCACTACCCCGCACCCCCTCCCCCACACACACCACCTACAACTCCACTTCCTCACCAATCGGTCGTTAATCGGGCGGAAGTACATATGGCGGCGACCCCTCTTCCGGTTTCAGACGCGCACCCTGGCGGCAGAACGCGGCGTTAAAGCCCTGTGCGTGGTGGCTGTCTTCATTCATTGTCGGCTGCACAAAGTTAATAAAGATGCCTCTTTTGTCGTCTGCGTTTAGAATCAACACGTCTGGCCGCCAAGAAGCCGCGCCCCGCCATTGTTCCGCTATTACCGCGGCGGCCATCTTGGATACCGCGGCGCGGTGCATGTCAGGATACACGGAGCCTGAATCACCAAGACTAAGACTGAGAGCAGTGGTTGGCTTCCTGCGTCCGAAGGTTGTAGTTTGGACGGAACATTAGCCGGGTTAAATCAATGATGTACTTCGTTTGTTTATTGGAGTTTTACGTCCTGGCATCATCTAAGGTCATAGTAATATCAGGATGGGTACTGACTTGTGACAGTGTGCAGCACTCATGGCGACTTAATAGTGCTGCCCCCACTGGGAAATCAGAACGTCAGCACCATGACCCGATATCCTACTCAGTCACATTATCCTGACACTGAGCAAACCAGTCATTGCCCTAACCTATAAATGCTGAGTGCCAGGCTAGGAAGTGGCAAATATCAATTTTAAAGTCATCAGTTTGACCCGACCGGGAACCAAATTCCCGACCTCCCGCACGCGAGATTCGCGCTCTACCAATTAGGCCACCACGCTTGGTGTGACTTTGTCAATGAATTGAATTGAGCTACAGTTCAACAGATTGGACTATTCCTACCAAGAGAATGTCATTGAATATATAATGGTTCTTCTTGATAGTCCTTGGGGTGATTCAAATGTGAAATATTGTGCCTAGAGCAGGATTAAGCCATTACATTACTGGTGCCCTATCCACAAGTCTATGTATAGGTTCCTTGCTGCAATCACTATACAGTATAACCCCGTTAAACCAAGCTCGGTTAAACCAAATGATCGGTTAATCCTAACTTTTGTCGGCGGCCCAGCAAAATACTACCATTTATTATATAGAAAAAAGTTGGTTAAACCAAAGCGCTTAAAGTTGCATGGTCCGATGAAATATAATTTTGTCAAAATTAAAACAACTACTTACATTTGATCCTATATATCCAACTTAGATACTGGTGTAATAGCTAATGATTTGGGACAGTGTATACAGAATAACCAGTGAATTTATAAACTCACCCCTTTAGACACTCACTTTGAAACACCCATTATGCAGGGAGGCCATTAACCAACTAGGCCAATCTCATGACCTCATTAGCCTCCCCCCAACCAAGTAGGCCTGCTGTGCAGGGCCATAGAGGGGAAGGGGAAATGAGGTGGATGTGTCTGTGTGTGTTTATGTGTCTGTGTTTCCTGGCCTGACTTTACAGAGACACAGAGACAGACATACACACAAACATACACACACAGACAGATATGCACACAGACATACACACACATACACAGACAGACATACACACATACCTACACACATAGATAGACACACACAAACAGACATGCACAGACAGCACACACAGTCACAGAAATACACAGACATGCACACACCCAAAATACACAGACACACAGACGCACAGACACACATACACCCGACCTGACTTTGCAGAGAGAGAGACACACACACAGACACATAGACAGCCGCACACAGACAGAGGCAGACACACACATACATACATGCCCACACATACATACACACACATACATACACAGACAGACATACACATACAGACAGACAGACACACACATACATACATACATACACACAGACATACACACACAGACATATACACAGGCACACAGACACACATAGATAGACACACACAGACAGACATGCACATACACCACACACAGACACAGAAATACACAGACATGCACACAACTGACATACACAGACACACATACATCCGACCTGACTTTGCAGAGAGAGACACACACAGACAGAGACACATAGACAGACACACACATACATAGGCAGACACATACATACACACACATATACCCACACAGACAGACAGACATACACAGACACACACATACATACACACATACACACACACATACATACACACAGAGACATACACACATATATATACACACAGACACACACAGACATACACACATAGATAGACACACACAGACATACATGCATAGACAGCACACACAGACACAGAAACACACAGACATCCACACACCTGACATACACAGACACACATACACCCAACCTGATTTTGCAGAGAGAGAGACACACACAGACACCCACATACAGAGGCAGATACACACACATACACACACACATACCAACACACCCATACACACACAGACATACATACACACATATATATATATATATACATACACACACAGACATACAGCACACACAGACATAGAAACACACAGACACACATACACCCGACCTGCCTTTGCAGAGAGAGAGACACACAGCCAGAGACACATAGACAGACGCACACAGAGGCAGACACACACACATACATACACATAGATACACACACATACATACATACACACAGAAACAGACAGACAGAGACAGACACACACAGACACATACACTCCCACAGAAACACACAGATAGACACACACAGACATACACACACACAGATACATACATAGACAGACAAACACAAGCAGACAACACACACACATTATATTTTGTTAAAAACCCTAGTGCCATGGGCCTATGGCACTAATCCGTTCCCAGAATGTGCCCAACCCAACCAGAAATACCTACCTACAGTCCTGTCAGGTTCCAGGTCATCTCACATCACGTGGTCACTGCGAGATGACCATCTGGGTCATAGCCACAGGACTTTTGACAAGCTTGTCGAAATTATTTTTGGTTCTTTCAGCTCAGATTACTTCAAAACTAATCATCTTTAATCAAAATCACTCCGGACTAATGATTAGTAGCTTGTAACGATCAATTTGATATAGTTATCTCAAAAATAAGACAAAAATTCAAAGGCCATCGGACCATGCAACTTTAAAATCCAAATTATCGGTTAATCCAAGCAAAATTGTCAGACCCCAGGCCACTTCCGGTATGGTTAAACCAAACTTTCATATGGTTATAAGGTCATTTGAGACACCACCAACTGTGTTATATGATAAATGGTAGTATTTTGGAAGGCCGCCAAAAAAGTTTGGATTAACTGACCGTTTGGTTTAACCAAGCTTGGTTTAACAGGGTTATACAGTATATACATAAAAAAACAATAATCAAAATGTCCACATACATTGTATATTACATGTGCAATACACTGATACATGCTTACTTAAAGTCCAAATCAAAGCCAAAGCTCGGTTAAACCAATGATCGGTTAATCCAAACAAATGTCTAGGGTCCCTTCAAGTTTGGTTTAACAGGGTTATACTGTATCTATCTATGACGACTCATTGCCTGTGAAAGGTAATTGCAGGCTACTACTATTTTACTAGTAGTACTAGTAGTACTACTACACTCAACCAACAGATTGAACAAACCGATGCAGAGTCCGATGAAAATGTAGTCTTCCAAACCAAAATAGTTACCTGTATTTGATCCTATCCACCCAGCTTCAATACTGCTGCACTTATTAAACGCTGGTGTCCTCTGTGACGGAGTGGTTAGAGTATGGCTTTTTTCTAGGTCGGACTCCTAATCTGAAGGTCAGTGGTTCGATTCCCCATGCCCCACCCCCATCTCTAACAATTTGGATTTCCACTGCTTTGTATAACTTACAATGTCATCAAAGGCTGGTTGCTCTCATACCATGTCTATGTGGTGTGGGAGGTTAAACATCCCTTGGGTTGGTGAAACCCATCCCTTGGGTTGGCTTTCTCTTGACCAACTCTCTAATGGTGAAAACAAGCCTATTCAGACTTATCTATGATAGGCAGTATAAATTTTCAAGAACAATTAAGCATTTGTTGATGCATAGAAGGGGACATTACGTCAATTTAATAGAACATGTTATTACTGATGCCTATGGCGCCAGAGTGTTGATGTACTTGCTACCATTAATTTGGCTTGTTTGCACTTCAGTTATCTCCAAGGTTTGCCATTTAAAATAAAAGTTATGTCAAACTGAGCCGTGTGTGAATGTGGGAGAGGTAGAAGTGTGTTGAAGAGGGACTGTAGGTATGACGCCTATACAACCACAACCACAGCCGACCTTTATGCACCCTCCTCCACCCCTACACGCCACCTAGCGGCGACTACTGTCATTCACACCGGGGAATCAGCGCACTTCAAATCGCGGATGTCTCGAAGCGGATTGGTGTGCAACGTTTTTCTTTTCCTTTTTAAACAACTTTTATCCTTTACATATCCTTCCGCGGACGGTGCGTCGTCGGGCTTATTGATATCAACCATTACCAGCTCTTATCACCAGCCCTTATCACCAGCCCTTATCACCAGACCTTATCACCGCGAGCTCAACGATTCAATGCGCAACGCCTTCCGACCGGCCAGCAGTCCTCGACCAAACCAGCCGCACAAAAGTCAGTAAGTACTATTTTTTTCCTACCACCCTCCTGTCATTTTTTTTTTTTTTTTGGAGGGATGGGCGGGGGGGGGGGGGTAACCCGCCCCCCCCCCCCCACCACCTTTGATAGCCGCTTCCATTCTGTCCATTCATTTCCAATTATCCCCAGTGCAGCTTGGTGTGTTGTGGGGTTGGTGTGGTGGTGGTGGTGGGATGTATTTTTCCCCCCAGTATTTTTTTGTCTCCAGTATTTTTTTTATATTGGGGTGTGTGTGTTCTCCTCGCATTCATGTACATCGCGGGGTGGCTGGGGTGGTTGGCCTCGATTTGAATGCGGTGGAAAAGTCGGGTGTATTCAGGCGACAGAGGCAGTGATTGTCGCTGCCTGTTGGCACCAACGGTATCAGGACCCGCGTCTGAATGGACAGATATCATCGGGCTCGCTGGGTATCAGCAGTAATCTCTTAGAGTCATGATATGGTTGGAGATGGGGAGGGGGGGTTGTAAGGAGGGTGGGGCAGAGACAGTGCCTTTGTACAGCGCGCCGCACCCCCCCCCCCCGCCCCCTCTTCACCACTCCCCTGCGCCCCCAGCCCCCCCCCCCCCCTGCACACATATACCCGGTACACATGCCCCTATCTCTTGTATCTGGCCCCAGGGTTTAGCTGCTGGTCCTTATCTTGCTGCCCCATCAACGGTGTGGGGGAGATAGGGAGGGGAGGCTGGCGGGCGGTGGGGTGGGGGGGTGTGAGGTGGAGGTTGGGGGTGGGTGGGTTGGTGGGATGGGCGAAGGAGGAAAGTAGCAGGAGGGAGGAGGAATGGGGTATGGATGGGAGGAGAATAGAGGAGGGGAGGGGTGGGAGAAAGGAGGAGGGTGGAAAGGGAGGGGAGGGGAATGGGGGAGGGGGTGTAGGATGGAGAAGTAGGGGGAGCGGGTGAGTGTTGGAGGAGGAGGAGGAGGAGCAGGGGGGGGGGGGGGGCATTGTAGGAGGAAGGAGGATGGGAGCGAGCGTGGAGAGGGAGAGTAGGGAATGGATGGGAGAGGGAGTCAGGAGGGACGAGAGGGAGAGGGATGGAGGGAGGGGAAGGAGGGAGGTGAGGAAGGAGGAACGGAGGGGAAGAAGGATGAGGAGGGGTGAGAGGGATGGGAGGGGAAGGAGAGAAGGAGGGGAGGGAGGGGAGCGGAGGGGAGGAAGGATGAGGAGGCTGAGAGAGGGATGCGGGGGATGGGAAGGAGAGAGAGTGAGGAGGGGTGAGAGAGGGACGGGAGGGGAGGGGAAGGAGAGGAGAGTGTGGGGTGAAGAAATGGAGTGACAGCGCCATGGAGGTGGCAGAAGGGGGGGGTGGGTGGTAAGGAGGACGGGAAGGGCTAGAGGGTGGTAAGGGGTAGGGGGTGGTGGTGAGGTGTAGGTGGAGAGTGTGGTAAGGATTGGAGGTGAGGAGGCAGTAGGGGGTGGTGGAGAGTGTGGTAAGGATTGGGATGTGGAGGAGGCAGTAGGGGGTGGTGAAGAGTGTAGTAAGGATTGGGAGGTGGAGGAGGCAGTAGGGGGTGGTGGAGAGTGTAGTAAGGATTGGGATGTGGAGGAGGCAGTAGGGGTGGTGAGAGTGGGTGGTTGCTAGGGGGTGGTGGAGAGTGTGGTAAGATTGGATGTGGAGGACGCAGTAGGGGGTGGTGAGAGTGTAGTAAGGATTGGGAGTGGGAGAGGCAGTAGGGGGTGGTGAGAGTGTGGTAATGATTGGTAGGTGGAGTAGGCAGTAGGGGATGGTGGAGAGTGTGGTAAAGAGGTGGGGGTAGCAGTAGGGGATGGTGGAGAGTGTGGTAAGGAGGTGGAGGAGGCAGTAGGGGGTGGTGGAGAGTGTGGTACGGAGGTGGAGGAGGCAGTAGGGGGTGGTGGAGAGTGTGGTAAGGAATAGGTGGAGGTAGCAGTAGGGGGTGGTGGAGAGTGTGGTAAGGAGGTGGATGAGGCAGTATGGGGTGGTGGAGAGTGTGGTAAGGAGTAGGTGGAGGTAGGGGGAGGGGTGGGGTGGTAAGGTGTAGGTGGGGGGTGGAGATGTAGGGTGGTGGAGGGTTTGGTAAGGAGGAGATGGAGGTGGTAGTAGGGGGTGGGTGGGTGTTAGATACGCTGATAACGCGGGGTGTGCAGGTAGGTGGAGCAGGGTGCGATGCACCTGATGATTGTGCTGAAGGTGCGTGGTGATAGCCGCCTGATAAGGCGTGACTAGGGACGGCACAGTGGAGGCCCTCAATGTGTTATATAGTGATATGAGGCTGGTACTGGTGGAAGGGGTGGGCGAGGGGGGGGGGGGCGGTGAGGGGGGGGGGGATACTTCAGTCTATTCAGGTAGACGACGTATCAGTGGGATGTCGGTGATATCAAGCCAAGATTTGGTGTTCAAATGCAGTATTTATTTTCCTGAAATAGCCTAGTGTTGCTACCTCAACATTATGTAGGACATATATCATATGTCCTACATAATGTCCTACATATATATATATATAATTATATATATGAATATATATGCATATGTATATATAGTTTTTTACTCAAGTGTATTTTATTCATCAAATAATATCTCTTGTCAGCGCCAGAGCACGGCATGATGTGTGTGTGCATAATATTAATGTATAGATATGACTATATCTGTTTATCCATATGTATAATGTTTATGAATTATGGACTATTGTATTTATTATCAGGATATAAATAACGACAATTCCTTAATGCTTCTGTGTATAGTTGTGCATATAAATTATATTAATAATATGCATACATAGTGTACATTTGTTTGGTTAAACACATATGAATGACAGGGTTTGATATATGCTCTATAATGGGTTCACTTTGGTATATGGTATATGACATATGGCATATGGTATATGGTATGTGGTGTATATGGTATATGGTGTGTGGTGCATTGCATATGACATATGGTATGTGGTATATGTTATATGAATGATATATGGTATGAGGTGCGTGGTATATGTCATATTGTATAAGGTATATCATATTGGTATATGGTATATGGTATATGGTATGTGGTATGTGGTATATGGCATGTGATATGTGGTATCTCAATTTGTCATATTGCATATGATATATGGCATGGTGCATGTGGTAGTGTGTATGTGTATGTGGTATGTGATATGTGGTATGATGTAGGTGGTACATGGTATATGTTATATGATACATGGTATGTGGTACAAGGTATATGGTATATGGTAGGTGGTATATGGTATATGGTATATGGTATATGGTATATGATATATTGTATATGGTATGCAAATTTATCATATTGCATATGGTATATGGCATGATGTAGGGGGTATTGTTTATGTGGGATGTCATAGGTGGTATGTTGTAGGTAGTATGTGAGATCTGGTATATGTCATATGTTCTATATCACATATGTCATATGTCATATTGTATATGGTATATGGTATATGGTATATACAAATAACATATGTCACATGACAATTGACATATGACATATGACATATGACATATTTTATATGGTGTATGATATGTGGTATATGGTATGTGTTATATGACATGGTATATGGTTCATGGTACATGATATATGGGATATGGTATATTGTATATGGTATATGGCATATGGTATATTTCATATGACAATTAGCATATGGTATAATGGTGAATGGTATATGGTATATGGTATATGGTTCATATTGCATGGTATATTGTATATGGTATATGGTATATGGGATATGGTATATTGTATATTGCATATGGCATATGGCATATGGCATAATGGTGCATGGAACGTTGCTGCTGGCTTGCCTGTGCTGAGCGTTGGTTCACATGGTGTACCCCGGGTCATGAACCTGTCATTCTTAGTAAACACACACCTGTGTTACCACTATGCTAATATCGCTGTCAGCTCAAGTCTTATAATTGGTGATATCGAAAGAACCCCGGAGGGTAACTATTTAACACAACCCTAGAATTAACTACCTCAGCCATTATTCTACCGCAACATATATAGCTGGGTGGTACCCATAAATCTTGTTAAGTCAGATATATATACATATATATATATATATATACATATATATAATATAGTTAGCAATAGCATAATATAATGCAGTATACATCTTCGGCAGGAGGCATTATTATTTAACCTAATATTCTATCATTATTGTATTAAATATTAACCAATCTGCTATTGGCTAAACTAAGCTGCGGGACTTTAGGGTTACGGTGGCGCCACCACCGTCGTTTTAGTTTGTGTTTATTAATTCTCGGAATTACGGTTACGCTGTGTGAGTTTAGCTGTTTTCAATAACCCACTACTAAAGATTTGCGTTGCGTGTATTAATAGAATATACAGTAAAACCTCTCTAACCGACCACCTCCACAGTTCGACCACTCCCCTATATCAATTGCTTTATTTGGGTCCCAAATGATCGCTGCCCATACAATACCATTGTAATGATTAAAAAAACTCCCTGAACTGACCACCTCCATAAATGGACATTTTAAAGTTGGCCCCATGGTCTATCGATTTAGAGAGGCTATGCTATATATATTATATATTACATAGTACATATTCTTTTATTATATATTATATATTAATTTTATTATATAGTATATATTATATATTACATATTATATATTATACATAATATATCATATATCATATATTATATATTATATATTATATATTATATATTATATATTATATATTATATATTATATATTATATGATATATATGATATATGATATATATTATATATATGATATATATTATATTACATATTACATATTATATATATTATACATATATTATATATTACTATGCATATATCAGTGGGCGATATTGGGGGCTGCCGGTGTGACGGCATCTACCACCTGAAAGTCGGTTTACTTTGATGAGGCCGACACCTTTAATTGTAGGGGAGGGGTTTGAGACGAGTGGGCGGTGGGCGGTATGAGGGGGAGGGGTGAAGTAGAGGGGGGGGGGGGGGGAGGGACGGAGGAGTGGGAGGGACAAGAATTGGAAGTGTGCAGGTCTGAGGGGGAGGGGGATGTGAATGGAAGGGGAGGAGAGAGGTGAAGCGGGAAGAGGGATGGGTTGGGGAGAGGGAATTTGGAGGGATGGGAGGACGAGTGCAGCAGGGGAAGGGCGGGGTGAGCGGGAAGGGGGGAAGAGGGGGTTGGAAGGAGGGAAATTGGGGGGGGCGGGGGCAATAAGAGGAAGGAGGGGTAAGATAATTGTTATGGAGGCGGAAAGAAGGAAGAGCAATTGGACGGGAGTAGGGGGGGGGGGGGGAGAAGGAGAAGGAGGCAAGAGAATGAGCGAATGGCGGCGAGAGGATGGAAAGGGCGATATGGGGGGGGGGGGGGGGAGCGATGAAGGGCATGAGGAGGTATGAGGGCGGTGAGGGGATGGGAACGGGGGCTAGGAGAGGGGAGGGGAGGGGAGGGGAATGTGGCGAAGGGAAGGGAAATGAGGCTAGGGAAGGGGAGGGGAGGGGGTGGTGGGGAGGGGGGGGGGGAATGGGAGGGGAGGGAGTTGGGAGGGGAGGGGGAGGGGAGTGGGGGGGGGGAGGGGAGGGAGTGGGGACTTGGAGGAGAAGGGGTCCGGGTCGAGGGAAGGAGGCCGTTGCCTCGGGCGGCGGGAGAGTGCAGGGGCGGGCGGCGGGCGGCTGCGGCGGGCGGTGGCGGCGGGCGCTGGCGGCGGGGGCTGGCGGCGGGCGGCTGGCGGCGGGCGGCTGGCCGGCGGGCGGCGGGCGGCGGGCGGCGGGGGTGGCGGGGGCGGGTGGCGGGCGGCGGGTGGCGGGCGGGTGGCGGGCGGCTGGCGGCGGGCGGGGGGGGCGGGCGGCGGGCGGCGGCGGGCGGCGGGCGGCGGGCGGCGGGTGGCGGGCGGCGGGTGGCGGGCGGTGGGCGGGGGGCGGCGGGCGGTGGGCGGCCTGGGCGACAGACCGGGCGGTCCCCATGAACATCACCCATCCATCCCCGGGGCTCCTTACAAGTGCAGGCACTCATGAAATTAGTCTAATTCAACGCCCGCCCGGGACACTGGCTTAAGCAAGCAAATCAAGAAGCAGTGACGACGAGGGCAGTGTGAGTGTATGAGGGAGTGCGTGTGTGTGTGAGTGTTGGAGGGAGGGTGTGTGTGTGTGAGTGTTGGAGGGAGTGTATGTGTGTGTGAGTGTGTGAGGGAGTGTGTGGGAGTGTGTGAGAGGGGGGGGGGGGGGGGGGGGGGGGGAGGAAGGGGAGAGGAGGGGAAGTCTTCAATCACAGCCATTTGCCGCTGATTACCGGCGGGGTGCGGCCGTGCAAACACCAGCCCATCTCCCCCGCCGCCCCGGCCGCTACCCCGGCCTCCACTCCGGCCCCCGCGGCCGACAACAGATCTGAGAAAGAAGTTCTGGCCTTTATCCACGTTCTCACCAAGTCTCCCGTTGAGTGCTGGCCTGAGAGGTTTCATCAGACTGGTGACGTCACTCCCTAAGTCTCCCTCTGACTCGCGCTCGCCCCCCTCGCCCCCTCGCCTCATCCACACGTCATCACAGTTATTATTAATCCTGTTCACGTATGCGTTTCCACGCGGCCCCGTAAGTTACACTTGTCGTCTGCCGCCCGCCGCGGAAAGCGCGCGAAACGCGGGCGGTTTGTCGTCTGCTCCGAGTTCTCGCGTTGGTTAAAGCTGCATAGTCCAATGAAAGCTTCGACTTTTCAAAAGCAAAACAATTGTCTAGACTTGATTCTCCATAATAACAGTTTAAAAAAAGAAGTGTATTTAACTTAGCTACCGATGCACTAGTATTAAACAGTTGTTGTCACATATAACTCAATGTAATACTAATAGATTATATTGCTATAGAATCCTATGGCACATGAATTTTTATGTGCTTGCCACAATTAATTTACAATGTTTTCACTTCAATTATCTCAAAGGTTTGCCGTTTAAAATAAAATTACTTCAAACAAAAGTAGGCCTAATGTAGGCCTATATTATAACAATCATTCTACTATATTTATTTATCTCAGTAAATGTCAGAACCTCAAATCCATTGGACTATGCAACTTTAAGCTGGATACAATTAACTTGTAGAAACACAAATTTAATCTGATGTAATCTGACATAATTTACATCAATTCAGAAGAAGATGTCCGGAACATTCATCGCATTAAGCATTATATTATTATTAAGGCATACAAATATAATGGTAAATTAAAGCTGCATAGTCCGATAAAGCATCACATTTTCAAAGTCAAAACAATTATCTAAATTTAATTCAACATATCTAATTTAGCTACTGATGCACTTAGACTTATTAAGCATTTATTATGACATCGAAGGGAATACTGCGGCAAATTAATAGCAGAAGCCTATGGTGTCAGAGTTTTGGCGTGCTTGCCAAAACTAATTTGGCATGTTTATGCTTCAAATATCTCGGAAGTTAGCCATTTAAAATCAAAGTTACTCCAAACTAAAGTAAGGTAGATTATAACAATCAAATTAATATGTTAATCTCGGAAAAATGACAGAAACTCAAAACCATCAGACTATGCAACTTTAATGTAATACTAATAGAACATGGCATATTGGATCAAGCCGATGATGCCCAATATTGTTGATGTGCATAGACAAATTAATTGTGCATCTCCTCATTTCACTTATATCTGTAATGGCCCATGGCTCTCCGACTCCCACACTGCCACGCACACACAGAAGAACGCCAAGATCCAAGATCAGTACGCTTCAACTTGGTTTATTGAACGAATCTGCTCTCCATGGCACCCACAGTCAACTGACCCACCCCTGACTCACCAGATCCCACATCGACTCTATAGGTGGGGTTGGGGGGGTTGGGGGGGGGGAGCTAGCCACATGCAGTAGAGGGCAGCCCAGACGGGGTCTGCCCGGTGGCTAGCCTGCCGCCACCTAGCGCAGTTCAGTGTAACTGCGTAGGTGTGTGGCGTAGTGTCAGCCGCTACCGCGTGGTAGTAGAGCTCATGTACAGACTACTACACTTCAAACACTGGTTAAACTAAAGGTGCATTCTTTGTTATAGGGGCTGAGAAGGAGTTGAAAGGGATGGTCAGAAAATAATAAAGGTCATATATAGATGTGATGTATAACACATTATGCGAGTATAAATGCAGAGGGAATATATACTGTATATATCTATTCCTCCTTGGCGCATTGGTGGTGCCTCCCCTTTCCCAGCTGTTGGGGTAATTGGTGGGAAGGGCCCCCTCGCACCACGCACAGTGGAGGAAATTTATATATATGGGTTCTTCTTTGCTGCTGGTCCTAATTGGTTGGTCCCTCACATTGTAACTGTTTTCATCTAAATTAATTCTCCTTTTCATACCAAATGAAGAAAATTCCTTTCATTATACCCAAAGAAGCAAGTGAGAAAAAAATGTTTGGTTTATTTTTTATTTGATAAATAGATTCATTTGTCACGCAAATATGACAGCTAAAAATGGGAATGGTGAAACTGTACTGCTTGTGTTGGAAACTACTTCATTGTAGACCAAAATATTCAAACATAGCTAGTTTATTTGCAAAGTTGTAACATACAAATATGACAGAAAACTAATTTTAGGACTGTTGAGTGTCTGTGTGTAAAACAACGATGCTTGAAAGTGAGCATAACGCATGTTTCATGAGATGTCACGTCATGAAACACGTGTTCACCTTCAATTTTCACAATGTCCAGCCATGCAAGCCAGGAAAAACCCTGCTGCTTTAAATAGGATAGCATCATAGATGCCTAGTTCTGAACACAAAAGTTATATTATTTCCTAAAATGCATGAAAAGTGAAATAAAAACTTTGTGTCATGGGTGAAACACGCGTAACGACTAAAATTTATTTTGCGATACAGAATCCAATAATGGATCAAATCTCTTCTCACCATGATTTTCAAATATACCATGGGCATCTACACACACCTACTGATGATGTGGTGTGAAGTCATAAAAAGGATGTTGTGCTATGATGCTATTACTGTGAGGTTGCACACATCGATGAAGAAGAAACACGCATTCACCTGTTGTCATCTTCATCCTCTAAGTCATCACAATATCTTTTTCTACATAAGAAAACATATAACACTCAAAAGAAATATTTGCATACATGTAATGTGTACAAATAATTCCCTGAACAAATACATTTTTTGCAATAATATTAGCAGTGTCTAACCTAAGTCATTATTGAGTGTCACATGAAACATGTGTTACATGTTACATGAAACATGTGTTACAATTCCAAGAACATCAGAAGTTAGGGAAGTGTTCCAAGAGTACTTTGAAATATGTCCACAGCATCAAAAACTAATAAGCATAAATACTTTTTCATCATCTGTGGTGCTTGTTTCATCATGAAGGAACAACTTTTCCTTTCCATGTAATGCATGTTTCAGTGTCACAATTTTATAAGTCCTCTGTTCTACTCCCAAGTGGACGGACCCTCATAAAATTGCTCTTAGTTACTCCTAGTGAGTGCAGTTGAAAGCCGTACCAGGGAAAAATAAGGGTCTTGTTCTAAATCTGACACTAGGCGGCTTTTTGTGTCACACCGAAATCCGCGTAATGTTCTCCACTTAGTCATGTTCAAAGCCACCCTGACTTGCAGTCGGGGTCCAAACTGCTTTTCTTTTAATTGTGCCTTAAAATAGAATATATGTGGAACACAACAAGCCTAACTAGGATAAACTGTGACGTATTTAAGTTTTTACCCCCGATTTCCCCCTTTTTAGGACACGCAGCAAAGAAGAACCCATATATATATATATATATATATATATATATTTATATATATATATATATTATATATATATATATATAAATATATATATATATACAGTAAAACCTTTCTAAATTGACCGACCACGGGAGTTGGGACCGACTTTAAAGTTGCATGGTCCACTGAAACCTTTTTTTCAAAACAAAAACATTTGTCTACATTTCATTATATATATCCAACTTAAATACTGGTGCATTAGGTAAGGTTTTGGGACAGCATGGACAGAATAATCAGTGAATTTATTACCCTATCCCTTTGGACACCTACTTTGAGACAGCCATTAAACAAGGTCACCTTTAAGCAATTAGGTCAATCTCGGAAAAAGGCGGGTACTGTTTGCACAAATACTGGACACGGTGGCCGAATCGGTAAAGCGCAGGCCTCCCGTGTGGAAGGTGGAAGGTCGGCAGTTTGATCCTTGGTCGAGTAAAACCAATGACTTACAAAATTGATACTTGTCACTTCCTAGCCTCTTGCTCTGCATTAATAGCATTGGACAAGGACTGGTTGGCGCAGTGTCAGGATAATGTGACTGAGTGGGATATCGGGTCATGGTGCCAGTGGCCTGAATTCCCAGTGGGGCAGCACTATAGATAAAGTCGCCATGAGTGCGCACTATCACAAGTCGGTACCCGTCCTGATATGACCTTAGATGTTGCCAGGATGTAAAACTCCAACAACCAACCAATCGTTGGCTAAAACCTACCGTTGCAAGACAATTCAAACAGGTTAAAATATTAAAATCCCCCAGAATGCCAGAGTGTTGATATGCTTGTTAGCTTCACATCGGAAATTTGCCAATGCCCTCAGGGGTTCTTTATCTTTGCTGTTTTCATTTAATTAAATATACCTACAGTAAAACCTCTCTATCCGACCACCTGCACAGATCGACAACTCCCCTATATCGATTGCTTTATTTGGGTCCCAAACGATCGGCCATAAAATTGTAACAATAAAAAAAACTCTCTAAACCGACCACTGCTCGAAATGGATGATTTAAAGTTGGTCCCATGGTCAGTCGATTTAGAGAGGTTTTAGTTTTTACTGTACAAACTTATATAAATCGACCGACCATTGGACCGACTTTAATTTAATGGTCCATTTAGGGAGGTGGTCGGTTTAGCGAGTTTTTTCCTTCATTACCATGGAATGAGCGATCGTTTGGGGCCCAAATAAAGCGATCGATATAGGGGACTGGTCGATCTGCAGAGGTGGTGAGTTTGAGAGGTTTTACTGCATATATATACATATATATGTGTGTATTTATTTTTTTACATATAATTAATTAATCAATTAAGACCTGACACCGTGACGATTTATGACTGCATCCCCAGCAGTTAATTGGGAAGGGTCACGTGACCCACATAGTGGCTTCCCATTAAGGCCGGTCACCCGGCGTCCATTGCGCGCGCAGCTGCCGGGGCGACTGGTGCATTATGGGATGATGCAGGTGTGCAGGTGTGCTCCCCAGGTAGGTGGGTTATAATCGGGGGGGGGGGGGAGCGGAGTGGTTGGGTGGGGTGTGGGTTGTGGGGTATGGGTGTGGGGTGTGGGGTGTGGTGTGGGTGTGTGGGTGTGAGTGGGGGGTGTGGGGGTGTGGGGGAGACGAAGCGCCACCTAGGAGTAGGACACATGAACCACCCACATGTTTGGCCACCCACCCACCCTGAATGTAATAATAATAATAATGCCGGGCACTGACCGGTCCGATCTGCCAAATATACAACTAGTAAAACCAGACCAGACGGGATGACCGAATGAGTCAGAGCATCCATTTCTCGTGTTGGTAGATCATGGGATCGTGTGTTCGAACCCGGATGGAGTCAAACCAATGACTTTAAAATTGATACCTGTCGCTTCCTAGTCTGGCGCTCCGCATTCTTAGGATAGAGCAAGGAACAGTGGAATGAGGAAGATGAATCGTCCGCGATTGAAATTTCTCCTACTTAATCAACTAATGTACAAAAAAAAACACCCCAAAACGCCATATTGTAATAATGTTTGTTACATTCAACAACATGCTTTACCTCATCATCATCATGCTGTCAGTCACAATCCGACAAAGACTGCTTTCATTACTTAACTGCCGCTCTCCATCTTGCTCTCTGCTGTGAGAGTGACGTAGTAATCGTCTTAACCTGCTTTACCTATATAGCTGATTTCGCGTTGAAGTACCAAATGGGGTGGCCAAATTAGTAGAGCCCCCATCTCCTGTTTTGGGAGATCCGGAGATCCAAACCCATGAGTTTGTGGGTTCAAATCCTGGTCGAGTCAAAGCAATGACTTAAAAATTGATACTTGTCGCTTCCTAACCTGGCGCTCGGCATTAATAGGATAGGGCAAGGACTGGTTGGTTCAGTGTCAGGATAATGTGACTGAGTGTGATATCAGGTCATGGTGCTGGTTGTATGGTGTCCCAATGGGGCAGCACTATAAAGTTGCCACGTGTGTGCACTGTCACAAGTCACAGAACTGTGGAGTTTATTCCGATGCTTGTCGGCGAAGAGAACCAGTCGGTCTGACTTTTTTAGTCGGGACCTGTCGGATCTGTCACAGTCGGGCAGATATGACTGCGGAGAAAGTCGAGCGGATCGCGCGACGGGGGCGTTGCGTGAGTTTGTTTGCCCGCCTCTCCTCACCCCACACCAGGCCCCACCCCTCATTGCTGATCCCCCCCTCACTCCTCCCCCTACTACTCCTCCTCCTCCTCCACGCCACCGCCACCCCACGCTCCGCCGCCTCTAGATACGGGGGCAAATATTTGAGTTTAATTTAAGTCAAACTGTTACAATGCATGCGCTGTGGATGGAGTAGCGGACTGGCTGTCACAACATGATGTGTGTGGGGAGGGGCGGAGGGATGGGCGTGTGTGTGTGTGGGCGCGTGTAGGTGTGTGTAGGTGTTGGACCCCTTGCGGCAGTTTGGGGCAACAGTTGGTGAACACCCAAGCCATGTCGAAATACAGCAGCTTGCAATGACCCAGAGCCACCCACACTCTCCAGCAGATATCAGCACAAATCCTATCCTCTGTGCCGGCGCCCGGGCGGTCTAGAGATTCGCTGCAGGTCCAGGTCGTCCACAAGCCCCGGGCCGACATCACATTCGCGGACGCCCTGAGCAGGGCCCCGTTCGACGAGGCCGCACGACAGAGGACCGCACGGTTTGTCGACGACATGGATCTCACGCGCATATGGGTCCGCCATGACTCTTCCATTGTCTCTGCCACTGTATAGCCTGGGGAGATCGTAATTTTGCCTCTCTCTCCCCAGGCACACACCAAGATCACCAGGACGTAATGCACCTCTTTAGGGTGGGCCTCGCCTGTGGCACATGGCGCAACAAGGAACCACAAGCTGAGATCTACCCCCCTTGACAACCCAACAGCTGATTGGCATGGTGCACTACTTCGAGTCGGCCCTGCCAGTGGCAGACATATCTCCCTGATTGGTTATGTGGTTGCAAATTTGTATCTGTGTGGTGTGTGTGCCACGAGTGCACTCAAAACCCCTCCCCTCAGCCCCACCCCCGCCCTCCCCCACCCCCTCCCCGCTCCGTGCCCCCTCCCCTCTCCCACCATACACCCACCCTACACAGGGCTTGACTCCTCCCACTAGCGACACCTGTCCGGTACCCGTGACGTCACCAACCTGGAAGGTTCTCCTCCTCCTCCTCCAGTCAGAGGAAGGAGGAGAGTTGGGCTGACTGTAGATGAAAGTGAAAGGTTCACCCCTACCCAGAGTAGGGATGAATCACAATGGTAGTCTAAAAACAGCGAAAACTGGTTTAGTATGGAACAGAAAGTGGAATGCCTGACTCCAGCTTCCACTGATGGCGACCCAAGAATGGCCTTTTTTGGTAGGTCATGGGATCTGAATCGCAGAGTTTGAACCATAAGCGAGTCAAAGAAATAACTTTAAAATGTATACTTGTTGCTACCTAGCCTGGCATTCGGCTATACTAGGATAGGGCGAGGAGCACTGGAATGGGGAAGACCATTTCTGTGCAATTGAAATTTCTTCTGCTTAATCAACTAATGTATCCACACACACAAAAATATAAAATTTAAATAATGTGCCACGAATATGTACAACTACAAGTGGCAAGGATCCACTGAGCGCCGAATCTGACAATGGTTGGTTGTTGGAGTTTCATGTCCTGACAACATCTAAGGTCATATCAGGACAGGTACCGACTTGTCACAGTGGGAACCTATGGCAGCTTTATAGTTATCTGACACCGGGAAATCAGATCACTGGCACCATGACCCAATATCCCACTCAGTCCCATTATCCTGACACTGAGCTAACCAGTCCTTGCCCTATCATATTAATGCCAAGCACTAGACTAGGAAGTGAGACATATAAATTATTACGTCATTGGTTTGACTCGACCAGCGTTCAAATCCCATGATCTAGCAAAATGGGAGACAGACGCTCAACTCATTCGGCGATCCCGTCTGGTAGAATCTGACAAAGAGGTTGGACTCACCGTCCTTGTTCATGCCGGCGTCTACACACTTCTTTAGTCGACATGCGCGACACTGGTTCCGGTGCGTCTTGTCGACAGGACAGTTCCCCTGTCGCGACTTGCAGATGTACTGTCTGTTTCTGCGGATGGACCTCTGCAACCGAAAGAAATTAAGGCAGCTTAAGTAAATGAGTTATTTACAGTACAACCTCTCTAAATAGACCGACCCTTGCCCTAGAAATACTCTTACTAATACTAGCCTGCATATCAGCTAGAGGTTTAAACCTATGGTGTAAACAAGTATACTTCTCACTACCTAACCTGGCACTTGGCATTACTAGGATAGGGCAAACAGCAGTGAAATGAGGAAGACCAATTGTCAGTGATTGAAATTTGTCTTGCTTAATCAACGGACGTGATGAAATAAAAATGTGAATGTATCAGATAGGGTATCAAGCGAGAGGGTTGGGCAGGAGGAGAATGTGTGATGGGGGAGTGGGAGGGTGGAGGAGCGGGGTGGGGCGAGGATGTCCTCTGAATGGTGTATGGTAGTGTAGTGTAGTGTAATGTAGTGTAGTGTACTGAGATGTAGTGGTACAGCTATGGACCACGACCTAAATAGACGCAATTCATCACAACATGTAAAAACTGCGGCTGATGAGGAGCATTTATTCATTTACAAATGGGGAAAACTGCAGCTGTATTTATCCGCCTACGCAAACATGTGCTGTGTTATTACCCATTAACTATTAGAACGAGGATTAACAGCAAATGCAGAGGTCTGTCTACTACCAGGGATCAATTCCCCCCCCCCCCCCTCCCCCCCTGCCGCACCTCTGCCAATTTGGATTTCCACCACTGTGTATAACTTACAGCGTCAGCAAAGGCAGGTTGCTCTTATACCATGTCTATCTGGTGTGGGAGGTTAAAAATTCATTGGGTCAGTAAAAGTGTAGGCGCAGGCTTTCTATCGACAAACTGTCTAATCGTGAAAACAAGTTTATGCAGAGTTATCCAATGTAGGCAGAATAAATCTTCAAGAAAGAAAAAGAGGGACAAATCTCAGGAAGTCCTTAAAGTTGCATAGTCCGATGGTTTTGAGTTTCTGTCACTTTTCTGAGATAATTATAGTAAACTGATTGCTATAATCTACCTTACTTTAGTTTGAAGTAACTTTTATTTTAAATGGCTAACTTTTGAGATATTTGAAGTCAAAACATATGAAATTAGTTTTGGCAAGCATGCTAGAACTCTCACACCATAGGCTTCTGCAGTAATGGATTCTATTAAATTGAATCAGTGTTCCCTCTCTATATGGCCAGAAAATGCTTAATAAGTGTATCGGTATCTAAGTTAGATATGTAGAATCGAATGTAAATAATTGTTTTGGTTTTGAACATTTGATGCTTCATCAGACTATGCAGCTTTAAGGTCATCACATCTGACAGATTTGACAGGTAAAGCTGCAAGTTACTTCAAACCAAGACTATGACATAAATATGATCCCTATATCCAGCTAGACACGAGTGCATTTATTAACGCTGCGTCTGACGAAAACGATTCTACATATGTGATTTTTTGGCGCTATGTCGGGATACGTCAGGGAATGTTACACGCGCATTAGGCGCGCATTGGTATACGTTGATCTACGGTGACAGTCGGCGGCGCACATCAGGGGTTCGGCTTTCGACATGCGACAACGCGCGGGTGCCAACTTTAGGGGCATGTCGAGATACATTACACGCGCTGGAATAATGTTATGTGAATGCTAGGAATACGACACACGCACGTGAGGCTCGTTGAAACACACTGCGCCCACCTTTTTGTGGGTTTTTTCTCCTGCGTCGTTATACCTTACCACAACGTCACACGCACGCTACCACTATGTTGCGCTGGCGCCGAAAAGTTTGACATGTCTCGACGATTAAAAGTGATTTTGCGCATTAACGGCACGCCGACGAGAAGCATCGTAATGTGACAGCACCATAATAACGTTTGAAGTAACCTTTTATTTAAAATGGCTAAGTTTTGAGAAGCACACCGCAACTCTGACACCATAGGTTTCAGTAGAAGATCACATCAATCGATTTAATCTATGTGTCTCCGAAAAGGACAGGAACTCAAAACCACCAGTCTATACAACTTTAAACGGGGGTAAATTCATCAGTGCCAGGATGGCTTAATAAAGATTAATGAAGATCACCTATATGCTTCATTAAAGAAGAGACAGACTATTTTGCTCCGCCATTAATAGAATTATTTTTGTAAATCAATTTGAATTAACTAATGTTCAAATCGCATAACCAGATATTTAAAGTACATGAAGTAGACAAATCATTTTCAAAATTAATTACCCCCACACAAATACACACCCTTAAGAAAGGGAGCGTGGTTTTCTTTTTATATACAAAAAAATGAAAAAAAAATGTTTAAAGGAAGGGGTGGTGAGGGGGTGCTTAGTGGGGGAGGGGGGAGCAACATTTCAGATTCAGTACATTTGGATACATCATGTTTAATCGCAACAAGTAGGCTAATGTGCATCGTTGGATGAAAAGTTAATTGGCACTCTGCCCCGGCTTCGTGCCATTCACTAATGGCTCGCCGCTAATTTATTATCGCAATAAGTGCCATTATTACCCGCCATACCCGGGTACTTGCCTCACTGGAGGGCAGATAGGTAGGGTGGTCCTCTGTGGGGACTAAAACCCACCCTAAGGTGGGTGGGTGGGTGGTCCTTACCAAACTTCCCTCTTTCTAAGTGTCTGGTTAGTTCAATACAACTACCAGGAGAATGTGACTCGTGGTGCTGGCGCCTGGTCTCCCAGTGATGCAGCACTATAAAGTCGCCATGACTGCGCACTCTCATAATTCATGTGACCTTAGATATTGCCAGGACGTAACCCCCCCCCCCCAACAAATTAACACAACTTTCTAAATGTGAATTTTCTTCGTTTTATGCACACAAACACTAATAGTAATACATTGGTTGGTTGTTGGAGTTTTATGTCCTAGCAACATCTAACGTCATATCAGGACGCATGACTAATACAAAGACAATAGAACAAATAATTAAAGCTTCAAATTTTCGAAAGAAAAACACTCGTCTAGATTTGATCTGACACATCAAATGTAGATAATGGTGTGCTTATAAAGTAGTTATTGCTGTATTGAAGGGCATGCTATTTCAATGTAATACTAATACTAGTAGAAGCTGTTAGTGTTACTGTTGAAGCCTATGGAGAGGGGGTATCAAAGTTTTGATGTGCATGCTAAAAATCATTATATCCTATAGTTTTGAGTTTCAGACTTTTTTTAATATATATAAATATACTAGGTTGATCATTATAATCTACATTACTTTAGCTTAACCTAACTTTTATTTTAAATGGCTAACTTTGAAGATAATTGATGTGCAAACACATAAATTTATGTTGCCAAGCAATAAATCGAATGGACTGAGACTGAGACCATAGTCTTTGGCAGAGACATGCTCTATTAAATTGGTTTAGTGTACGATTCTAAACGGCAATAAGTATTTAACGAGTGCACTAATATCTGAGTTAGATATGTATGATCAAATACAGAGGAGTGTCTTCGGTTAGAAAAGTGCATGCTTTCATCAGACAAGGCAGTTTTAAGTGAGGAGAATTTTATCAGGGGAAAATAGCGCATTCCAAGTTAGCACTAGGTAGGTAGTGAGAAGTATAAATAATTAATAGTTCTAGTCATTGATTTAACTCGGCCGGGTTTCGAAGCCATGACCTGACACATGCGACGCGAGCACCTAATTCATGAGTCATCCCATATTGTGTATATTCACCGAATATATATACAGTATAACCCTGTTAAACCGAACCTGAAGGGACCCATGAAATTTGTTTGGATTAACTGATCATTGGTTTAACCAAGCTTTGGTTTCAACTTTGACTTGGGTTTGGCAAAACTGCGGGTGCAATATGAATGTAATATACAATGTATGTGGACACTTTGATTATAGTTTTTTGTGTGTATACAGTATAACCCTGTTAAATCATGCTTGGTTTAACCAAATGATCGGCTAATCCAAACTTTTTCGGGGCCCCACAAAATACTACTATTTATCATATAAAAAAGTTGGTGGGGTCTCAGATGACCTTATAACGACATGAAAGTTTGGTTTAACAGTAGGCCTACCGGAAGTGGCCTGGGGCCCGACAATTTTGTTTGAATTAACCGATAGTTTAGATTAAGTGATTTTGGTTAAACCAACTTTTTTTTAATGAAAAATTGTAGTATTTTTCCAGGCCGCCGACAAATCTTTGGATTAACCGATCGTTTGCTTTTACCGAGCTTGGTTTAACTGGGTTGTACTGTACATATATATACATAAAATAAAACCTCTCTAAATCGACCGACCGTGGCACCGACTTTAAGTGGTCCATTTAGGGAGTTGGTATGTTTAGGGAGATTTTGTTATCACTACAATGATATTGTATGGGCGATCGTTTGGGACCCAAATAAAGCGATCGATATAGAGGAGTGGTTGATCTGTGGAGGTGGTCAGTTAGAGAGGTTTTTAGTTTTACTGACTATATATATATAGAGAGAGACGGAGAGAGAGCGAGAGACAGAGAGAGAGAGGGGCAGATGGACATCCCTGGACTTGGGGATATATTTGGGAATAACCTAATGGACACGCTGTCAATATATGCGGGTGCCTATTCTTATCTGGCAGTTATTTTCTTCTTCTTTTGTTTGGAGGGGATGGTCATTGCGCGCCAGATGTTGACATGCCCCACGTTCCACCCATCACCACCATCAGCCAATCAGCGCGAAGCAACCCACGTGACCCAACCAAACCAGCACTCCTCCATCTTCTTCACCAGACCTAACCAGCGCCCTTTATTCCTCGGCTGGGATACAGCCCCAAGTCACGATATCCCCTACTCAGTCATATTATCATGACACCTTTCCAAGAAACCCTTACTTTATCCCACCATTATTTATAAATTATATAGGCCCGGTCACATACACGTTAGTTGGCGTAGTTGAACATAGTGGAGGCTAACGTAGTTCAATGTAGTGCAACCTACCGGCATCCGTAATTGAGTTCTAATTTAAGCTTTGGACATGGTCAAAATAGCACTATGTTTGAGGCAGACGTAGCCCCCGTGATGATAACGTACTCTAGTGTATTCTAGGGTACTCTAGCATACTTCTTAATGTACTCTAGAGTACTCTAGCATATGCTAGCATACCCTAGCATACTTTGACATGCACAAGACCATGGCCATTCTGCCATGGTCACATAGCCGTTAGTGGACAAAGTTGAACGTAGTTGAACGTAGTGGAGGGTAAAGTAGTTGAACGTAGTTGAACATAGTTGAATGTAGTTGGACGTACCAGGATCCATACCGTAATGTACCACGATCTGTACTGTAACATACCAGGATCCGTACCGTAACGTATTTATCCGCACCATTAGGTGGGTCATCAACCAAATCCTGCTGTACCTTAACGTATTTGGACGTAGTGACAGCACGTTTCACCCACGCTATTTCTACATTCAACTACATTCACTAATGGATGTGTAACCGCCCCTTATGCCTCTACTGCCAGGCAAGACACCGACAGCTGCCAATTTCTTCTTCTTTTCATTAGACCAAATACATGATTAAAATTGGTGATCGTCCTTTGGAAATTCAAATCAGGGTCGGGCGGGCGGTTTTTATTTATATTTTTTATTTCTGATGTAGACGTAATAGGTAACCAGACGCCATGGCCGAATGAGTTGAGCATCCGCCTCCCATTCGGGTAGGTCATGGGATTTGAACTCCTGGGTTCAAACCCTGGCCGAGTCAAACCGATGACTTAAAATTGATACAAAAGTTGCATTGCTGCTGGTTCGACGCATTTATAACAGATAACAAAATTAATATAAAATATGTTTTTAATCACGGACGGGCGATTTTTCAGGCACGGGCGGGGACGACCACCAATTTTGTTTTAATTTGGCCTTAACGGGACATTTGTAGAAATGAATGGTGCCGCAAAAACGTGTGATGCACACATAATCAACGCTTCATCGTCGATACAGGAGGCGCTGAATTACCTCCCTCTTCTGCATGTGTTTGTTGCCGTATGTGGGAGTGACTGACCATGTTGCCTCGACAGAGTGGCAAAAGCAGAACTAGTTTCATTGAATGCCGCTGTGTGGCGCCCCAGAGGGAGGTGGGTGGTAGGCGGGGGTGGGGAGGGGAAGGAGAGGCGAGAGGGTGGATGGCAGTGGGAGACAGGGTGGGGAGGAAAGAGGGAGGGTGGGAGGGGAAAATGGGGGAGAGGGGGGGGAGCAGTGGAGAGGGGGAGGAAGGGGAGACAGGTGAGGGAGGAGTGGGAGACAGGTGGGAGGAGTGGGCGAAGGGGGGCAGGGGAGGGGAGGAGTGGGAGAGGGGGAAGGGGAGACAGGTGGGGGGGGGAGTGGAAGAGGGGAGAGGGGGGGGGAGGGTTGATCTTGGTTGATTGGTTATTGGTGTGGAGAGTGTGAGAGGGGGAGAGGGAGTGTGAGGGGGGAGAGAAGAAGAGGAGGAGGGGGGGTGGTGGGATAGGAGGAGGGGGAGATTGGGAGGAGTGGGAGAGAGAGAGAACAATGGGAGAGGGGAGAAAGAGAAGAGTGGGAATAGTGGAAGAAAGGGGAGTGGGGGATGGGAGAAGAGGAAGGGTTGAGAGGGGGTGAAGGTTGAAGGGGGAGGGGGTGCGTGGGAGAAGGGGAGACGGGGAGTGGGGGAGAGGGAGGAGTTGGGGAAAGGGGAGGGGGAGAATGAAAAGGGTACAGAGTGGGCACGTAGGACAGGGGGAGGAGTGAGAGTGGGAGGGGGTGGGAGAGAGGAGAGCGAGAGGGAGGTGGCGTGTGTGTGTGAGTGGGAAGATCAAGTGAACTATGCCTGACTTTATACACCACTCCTGGTGGCGCCACCGTCGGCAAAACCTCACATGACGCCACTCTGTGCCCTGGGAGCGGAGGGGAGAACTGTCCTGACCCCTTACCTGGGTGAGCGCCCACCTCCCGTATACCCCCCCCCCCCCACCCACCCCCGCCCCCTACTAACATAGTTGTGCCCACACTCCCGTGCCATCGCCCTGTGTGAAGAAAACGCTTCCTTCGTGTTGTTCAATCAGATACATATACAGTAAAACCTCTCTAACTGACCCCCTCCACAGATCGACCACTCCCCTATATCGATCGCTTTATTTGGGTCCACTATATATATATATATATATACATATATATATATATATACATATATATATATATATATATATATATATATATATATATATATATATATATATATATATATATATGAAGAGCTCTTTTCCAAAATGTGATAAGCGTCAATCCAAAAGATGGGTTTGTAATGCCAATACCAAGTTCATAGATCATATTTTGGAAAAGTGCTCTCCGTATATATATAAAGAGATCTATATATGTGAAGAACTATTTTCCAAGATAAGATCTAGAAACTTGGCATTGGCATTGCACAATCGTTTTTTGAATTGGCGGTTATCACGTTTTGGAAAAGAGCTTGATATATATGCACACACACACAAAGAGTGTGTTTTATTTAACGACACCCCTGGAGCACATCAATTTTTATCATCGGTTATTGGACGTCAAACATATTATCATTCTGACATATTTCTTTGGAAGAAACCCGCTGCTGCCACAAAGGCTACTCTTTCCGATAAGCAGCAAGGGGTCTTTTATATGCACTTACACAAAGACAGGACAGCACATACCACAGCCTTTTATGAACCAGTTGTCGACCACTGGTTGGAACAGAAAATAGCCCAAACTGCAAATGGGTCCACTGAGCAGGATCGATCAGATGACCCACACCTTCACAGGTGGGATACTCTACCGCCTGAGCTACATCCCGCTCCCGCATATATACACACATATACTCATATAATATATACATATACATGTATAAAGGAAGTAATGCCTACATACAGGTGTGTGGAAGCATTAAATCGGTGTCAGTTTATGGTGACAAGTGGACTGACTTTGGCCTCCGAGGGTCAGCCAGAATTGCTGTTTTTTTAGCGCTTCAAGTGTTCTTGTTAACTCAGTGGTATCTACTAATGTAGCGCCCCCTGGCGACTAAGCACCTAACTGTGTGGAAGATGGAGCAGGTGAGGGAGACACAGGATAGTCTTACCTTGAAAAACCCAGCGCACCTGGAAATGAAAAGAAACAGAGAGGTTGAATTCATTAGACAATTGTTAGGGTTTTTTTGGTGGGTGTTTTTTTATCGATACATTTAAAGTTACATAATATGATTGTGTTGAATTTCTGTCACTTTTCTGAGGTAAATCTATTTAAATGATTGACATAGTCTACTTTCTTTAGGTTGAAGCAACTTGTATCTTAAATGGCGAACTTTGGAGTTTATTTGAAGTGCAAACATTCAACATTAATTTTGGCAAGCACGCCAAAGCCGACATCATAGGCAACAGCAGTAACACGTTCTATACAATTGAATCAGCATTCCTTTCACCTCGAAGCGGCAACAAATGCTACCATCAAGGTATGTTAAATCAAAATATTAATCAATTATTGCGCGATATTGGAGGGTTGAAGTGTGAGGTGTTATTGGACAAGTACTATATATCGAGGTGAGGGCCACTCTTGAAGGAGGTGTTTAAAGGTGGGACTGGGAGAGGGGGAGAGTGGGAGAACGGGAGAGTGGGAGGGTGGGGACGGGTGAGAGTGTGGGAGGGAGGACGGCAGTGTGCAAGGGAGGGAGGGTAGCTGAGTGGCACTCAAAGTCCATATTTAGTTAGCATAATATGATATATAAGCCCACGCTCATTGCCATTTTGGAGGTAGCGTGATAACCATTACACCACTTAGGCTCCTTGATGTTATCAACCTCTTCACGCCTCCCTGTATGTATGGTTCTTTGCCTGAGATGTCAGTGCAGATTACTTCCTTAGTACCTATATATATATCTATATACAGCCAAATGAAGAAAATGGTGGGGGGCCACCAGTTACTTTCGCATATATAATATATAATATATAATATATTATATATTCTATTATATATTCTATATTCTATTATATATTATATATTACATGTTACATATTACATATTATAATATATAATATATATTATATATTATATGTTTTGTGTTATGTGTTATGTATTATGTATTATGTGTTATGTATTATGTACCATGTATTATGTATTATATATTATATATTATATATTATATATTTTTTATTATATAGTGTATATGATATATGATATATGATATATGATATATGATATATGATATATGATATCTGATATATGATGTATGATATATGATATATGATATATTATATATTATATAGTATATATGATATATTATATGTTATATATTATATAGTATATAGTATATATAATATATATATTATATATTATATACACCTTATATACATTAGACATATATTATATACATTATATATAATAAAGTGTGTATATATTATATATTATATATGATACATATTATATATGTTATATATATTAATATATATATATTATATATAACAAATATATTTTACATATATATATTATATAAAACAAATATATTTTACTTATTATATCATATCTATTGTATATAACATGTATATATCATATATGGTATATCAATTATCATATGCATAATATATATATAATATATTATAACTTATATATGTATAATCCTAATGTGCAGACAACCTTCACTTGTTTATACTACCAAAACCAGCTACACATTTATCCCGCTGAACCCAAACTCAGACGGCATTATCAGACTGAGGTCAGTCTTATACCAGTTTATATCAGGACACACATATCACGGGCCAGAGCAGTCGAGAATGCGCATTTAGCATTTAGTAGTAATAGCAGTAATAATGCGACATTATCTGCGCGCGCATACATCAAAACACACACATAGGGGGCAGACTTCATTGTGGCCGTTGCTATGATTATACATATGGACCTGCAAGCATCCACAGCGTATTTCACTCGCTTCGACAATTTTTTTTTTTTTACAGTAACCATCAACAATGCTAGTCCTCCAACAAAGGTTTTGAACATGTGTGTAAAGATGTGTTAAAAGTTGCATAGTCCGATAGTTTTGATTTTCAGTAATTTTCTGAGATAAATATATCAGGTTGTTCATTATAATCAACCTTACTTTACTTTGATGTAACTTTCATTTTAAATGGATAACTTTTGAGATATTTGAAGTGAAAATATGCCAAATTAATTTTGTCAAGCATGCCAAAATGTTGACACCATCCCTTTCCATAGTAACAGGCTGTATTCAATTGCTTTAGTATTCCCTTCTATGTGGCGACAAATGTTTAGTATGTGTACAAGTGTCTATGTTAGATAGATATATAGAATCAAATCTAGATAATTGTTGTGGTTTTCCAATTTTGATGATTTCATCATCAAATGATAAGGTAGAGTATTTAGCTTCATTACTTCTATTAGTATTACTATTAAATGTCCGATGAAAACACCAACTTTTCAAACCAAAGCAGTCATCTAGATTTGATTCTACATACCTAACTTAGATACTGGTGCATTTACCAACCATTTGCCACAACATAGAACGGAATACCGAGCCAATGTCATAGAAGTTGTTACTGCAGAATCCTATGGATGTGGTGTCAGAGTTTTGGTGTGCGTTTACCAAAATTAATTTGGCATGTTTGCACTTCAAATATCTCGAAAGTTAGCCATTCAAAATGAAATTACTTCAAACTAAATTACGGTAGACTAAAAAGCAACCTAATATATTTATCTCAGAAAATGAGAGAAACTCAAAACCAGCACACTTTGCAACTTTAGCACATATTTACGCACATGTTCGAAACAAACCTTTATTTGAGGACAAACATTGTTGATGCTTACTCAACAAAATTGCAACGTAACTAATAACGGTCAACCTCATAATCATATCGCGCCCTTACTATGAAAAGGTTCTATCTGATAAAATGATGCTTTCGAGATAATGAGGACTGAAGCTGTGTAACTGCATGATATCAAAGCAGGTAGAACAATATTATTTTTTAATATACCTTAGTGAAAAATACCAGTTGAGAAACAGTTGTGTAGCTGCATAATAGCCTTTTCTAGATCATACATTTTTACATCCATAACACCAATTCGGTCACTTTGTCAGATAGAACCTTTTTACAGTAAGATCACGATATATTTGTCTCAGAAAATGACAGAAGTTCAAAACCACCAGACTCTTCAGCTTTAAGTAAATGCAACGCTTACACGTGAACATGCACACGGCAGACTCTCTGAGAGCACTTGTCATTCATTTGAATAATTATGCACTGAGTACAATTAAGATTCATATAAAGATATGGCTGGGGGCTTGATTTAAAGAGCCTGCGAGTTGCGTGCGACGCGGGGAACCCAGCTAAGTCGACCCCCCCCCCCCTCCCCCCCACACACACACCAACTCCACGCACCACAAACCCACAACCTGTACACATGTCAAGTCAAGGTGTGTATGCACACGCACCATATCAAAGCTCTTTACGCGATAGAATCAGTTGAGTTGGGCGCTGGGAGACTTGTTGGCTTTGACCAGGAAATTCATGGTCTGTGATGGTGGACCGGTTTAGTTCGGGAGGTGGCTCCTAGGGGGCAGGAGTGGGAAGTGTAAACACTAGGTTCAACACTATTGAAGCATATTGTTTGTTGCATTTACTGGCAGTAGTCACAGCCGGTGTTGCAGTTTCCGCCGTCCGCCAGTTTCGGCGGTACGCATCGCTTCTGTGCATGCGTCAAAATCGAACAGCATCGTCACTAACCTTATAAATTTAATATAATGTGTACCAAGCGATTTGTTTCTAGGTGGTGTGGTTTAGAGATATTTCACTTTTTCTGTATTTTCTGTGTGAAGATTGCTCATGACCATTGACAATGCCTTGAGTTTGACGGTACGCGCAGTGTAAAACATTAGTTTTATTCAAAATTAATAGAAATAAAGAACCCTAACCTTATAAATTTAATATAATCTTTTTTGGTAAAGATGCTTTCTATATGTGTACCAAGCGATTTGTTTCTCGGTGGTGTGGTTTTAGAGATATTTCACTTTTTCTGTATAAAGATTGCTCACAGCCATTGACAATGCATTTGAGTGTATGCGTACCGCGGAAACTGGCGGACGGCGGAAAATGCAACACCGGCTTAAGCTAGGATTCCTTACACACGGTATGCGGCATGCGGCATACGCATGCGGCATGCGGTATGCGAATGGGAAGATTCCTTATACACGGTATGCGGCATGCGGCAGACGGCACATCACTGGCTATATTTAAAAAATAAAAATAAACAAGTATACTCCATACTGCACTGTATATGGCCTAATATGGCATGTATATCCATGTAACTCTTGGTACTGCAGATGGAGGTTCCTACCTTTATAATTACCAAATTATAGATAAGTATTCATATTTTTGTGGCTCTGGTAGCATTTTTACCAACCCGAACCCCCACCACCACCACTACTGCACTTGGTGTAGATACAGGGCTAAAGACTATCAGTCGCCTCCTCCAGCCTTATATCAATGGACAAATGCGACTGATGCTTTTCTATTCACACCACCCTGTCCCGGCTGTCCGTAATTATCAGTCGCCTCCTCCAGCCTTATATCAATGGACAAATGCGACTGATGCTAATCTATTCGCACCCCCGTGTCGCATGCCGGACCGATCGCTACAGGGACCGATCGAGTTGTCGCATTCGCATTCGCATTCGCATACCGTATGTAAGGGTTGCAGCCCATTGACTTCAAGGCGTTTCGATTTTTTGCCGCATTCGCATTCGCATTCGCAGATCGCATACCGCATGTAAGGAATCTCAGCTTTAGGCCAAATAAAAGAATAAAGATTGGTGATCGTCCCCGCCCGTGTCTGAAAAAACGTCCACTCCTGATTGTATTAGAATTTTGTTCTGTAACTGTTAAAACTGCATCGGGCTAGCATAGATATAATTTACATATTACTCAATATGATATGAATCAATCTGTATTTTCTGTGAGATAAATGAAAACTTTGTGTGGAAAAAGAGGGTTGTTACTGGTAATTAAAAGACTTTACTTCCAAAATTGAAACTTCTAGAACTGTATAATAATATACTGAAAAAGAAATAAAGAATAAATAAATAAAAACCGTCCGCCCGACTCGTATTGGTGTGATCAAAAGGACAATCATCAACTTTTAGTTTTATTTGGCCTTAGTGCGATGCAGTGTGGCCTACTAACACAGAACAGACAGGACTCGTGAGTGTCAATAGGACAGTTTGTTGTAGTTTTGCATCCTAGCAACATCGAAGGTAATATCAGGATGAGCACCAACTTGTGACAGTGCACACTCATGGTGACTTTATAGTGATGTCCCACTGGGAAATCAGACCACCGGCACCATGACCTGATATCCCAGTTAGTCACATTATCCTACCACTGAGCCAACCTGTCTCTGCTCTATCCTAATAATGCCGAGCACCTGGCTAGAAAGCGACAAATATACATTACTAAGTCAGTGGTTTGACTCGACCGGTGTTTTAACCCACGATCTACCAAAACGGGACACGGACGCTCAACTCATTTGGCCATCCTGTCTGGTGGTGGTGACTGGGAGTGTGGTATTGATAGAGAATAGAGGGGAGAGGGTGTGTGTTACTGTTAGGTGGTGTGAGTTTAGGGGTGTGGGAATGGTACAGATAGAGGATAGAGGGGAGAGGGTGTGTGTGAGGGTGTGTGAGTTTAGGGGTGTGGGAATGGTACAAATAGAGGATAGAGGGGAGAGGGTGTGTGTTAGGGGGTGTGAGTTTAGGGGTGTGGGAATGGTACAAATAGAGGATAGAGGGGAGAGGGTGTGTGTTAGGGGGTGTGAGTTTAGGGGTGTGGGAATGGTACAGATAGAGGATAGAGGGGAGAGGGTGTGTGTGAGGGTGTGTGAGTTTAGGGGTGTGTGAATGGTACATATAGAGGATAGAGGGGAGAGGGTGTGTGTGAGGGTGTGTGAGTTTAGGGGTGTGGGAATGGTACAAATAGAGGATAGAGGGGAGAGGGTGTGTGTTAGGGGGTGTGAGTTTAGGGGTGTGGGAATGGTACAAATAGAGGATAGAGGGGAGAGGGTGTGTGTTAGGGGGTGTGAGTTTAGGGGTGTGGGAATGGTACAGATAGAGGATAGAAGGGAGAGGGTGTGTGTGAGGGTGTGTGAGTTTAAGGGTGTGTGAATGGTACATATAGAGGATAGAGGGGAGAGGGTGTGTGTGAGGGGGTGTGAGTTCAGGGGTGTGATACATGGGGTTGCTATGAGGTGCAGGAGGAACTTACCCATCACAGGCGTATATCCCATAGTGCTTTCCGGATGAGTGATCCTGGCAGACGACACATGGAATATCCATAAGGATGCGACCTGAAACAACAGCAGACGACATTTAATAACGGCATAAATAAGGGAATAACTCAGCAACATTAACAAACATTTCTCAAGAAATCGAACCATTTATGATTTAGATCAAACTATGGTCGTTTCGTTCTGCTAATTACCTGGCGGCTAAACCTCCCTCCTTAAAGTTGCATAGTCCGATAGTTTTGAATTTCTGTATTTTTTCTGAGATAAATATATTATTTCGATCACTAGTATCTACTTTACATTAGTTCAAAGTTAATTTAATTTTAAATGGTAAACTTTTAAGATATTTTGAGTGCAAACATGGAAAATTAGTTTTTGCAAGCTTGCCAAAACTCTGACACCACAGACTTCTGCAGTAACAGGTTCTGTTAAATTGACTCAGTATTGCCTTCTACGCAGCAACAAATGCTTAATAAGTGCATCGGTATCTGTGTTAGATATGTAAATCAAATGGAGATAATTGGTTTGGTTTTGAAAATTGGATATTTCATCGGACTATGCAGCTTTAATAAAGAATGTGTTCTGCCATATCTCCAGGTAAATGCCACAGGTGTCGAAGAGTGCTTCATAAAATATTGATTAATGCGAACACCCTGACCTGACATGTTACAACCAATCAGCGCTCGACATCTGAATGGTACTCAGTATTAGGTCACGTCCACTGGTTACCGGTTTTACAGTCACATCATGGCTCTCAAATCGTTGACTCCAGAAGCTGCCTGTATATATGTGCTGAATAAGCATTTATACGAGTTTAATTATCCGGAAACCGATTATCTATGAACGGTCTCCTCAGTTCATATCAAACTGACACTACACCACCTAACTGACATTCCTCTAGTCATCTACTGGTCAGGCCTTCTGCCACGCCTGCTGGCGCCACCTACTGCATTGTCCTCACATGTCTCTACCGCATACCTGTACCAGTCGCTCCAAAATGTTGTTGGCAAGAGGCACTTACCTCTTGCCAGAGAATACAGTTTTCCATCCCACTTATCTTATCGTTTGTCTTTCCTTCCATCTTGTAGGAAATAATGATATATGTAATACATAATTCAATTATAGATGTATAAATGGGTGGAGTTTCTCCTTACATATCGATAAATGCATATATTTATTATTTACTATTCACTGCAGGACAGAATTACATATCAAAACTGGTGCCACCCTCTGGCCAGTTCCGCTGCCCACAACTTTTAGTTTTGTATGCGTAGGGCTATATTACTCAGCGAAAGGGCCTTCATCCAATAAAGAGGGTTTCCCACCATATATACAAATTTCCTCCAGAGTGTGACGTGAGGGTGTGCCCACCCGGCAATACCCGACATCGGGGAGGGGGGGGGGGGTCGCTCCACCAAAGCGTACGAGGAAATATAGGATGTACATGTTACCCTTGCATTTATACTCGCATAATGCATATACATCACATATATATACACTTGCATATATAATTATATATGTAGATGTAAGTGTGTATATGTGCATATACGTTATCTATATATATATATATCCTTCAGTGTGTGACCCGAGGGGGACGCCCACCCGCCAATTTACCTGACAGTGGGAGGTGGGGGGGGGGGGCACTCCCCCAATATGAACAGAGGAAATATAGGATGTACATGTTACCCTTGTATTTATACTTGTATAATGCGCTATACATCATTATATATGTGGGTGGGAGGGTGGTTGGTATAATTGCTACTATACCCGTGTAAGATGCGTGGCGGGTTTATTCACCTGAATGCCGCTAGGTGACCATGAGTGAAGTGTGCTACAGCCAGAGGGAGCTGTGGATTGTGATTATGTAAGGAGCTGACCTGTATTCCCGGCTCAGAGATAAATTGCCTGCCAGTGCACTATGTAGACAGATATATATATATATATATATATATATATATATATATATATATTATATATATATATATATATATGCTATGGCCGAATGAGTTGACTCAGTGTCAGGATAATATGACTGAGTGGGGTATCAGGTGATGGTGCTGACGGCCTGGTCTCCCACTGGGGCAGCACTACGAAGTTGCTATGACTGAGTGCACGCTGTCACAAGTCGGCACCCGTCCTGATATTACCTTAGATGTTGCCAGGACGTAAAACTTAAACAGCCACCCAATCACACACTGTGGCTTCCCTGAGGTCTCGCGTGATCCGGTGAGATCTCCCAGCCCTACCCGGGGGCTCTCCCAGCCCGCCGCCCGCCGCCCGCCGCCCGCCGCCCGCCTGGTGACGTGGGCGGTGTGGGTGGCCGACAAGGGGTGGCAATTTGTCGCCTATTGCCGCCGATTGTGCCCGCCTGAGCACCGTGAACTGAGCGGCGGGCCCCGGGGCCGGCGAGTTGGGGGGACGGACGGACGGAGGGACGGCGGGAGGGAGGGGGAGGCGGACGGGTCGGCCCCGGGCCGCGGCCACAAAGAGCCCCGGGGCAGTGAGGCGGAATGAGTGTGTGGCCCGACGGTGACGGGGAGCACGAGGCTGGCGGGGGGAGACCACAGACGGGGACCGGGGCAGGGCGGGCGGAGAGCCGCCTCCCCCCCCCCTCCCCTCCCCACTCCCTGTGGTGGGCCGAGAGTGGGGCTCGGGAGCAGGGACGGGGGTGGGTGGCAGCGGGCGGGTAGAGTACGGGCATACGGCACCAACAGGCGGGTCGCCCAGGAAACCCCGGGGTCTCGAGACCGGTGCCCGGTTGGGTCGAAGCCAGGGCTGCAAGGGGATCGGGGATAGCGTAAATATAGCCTTTAGCTGACGGGGACGCGGACGAGGGGGGCCCGGGTACCGGGAGGGTGTTGGGTGGAAACCAGGATGTTGGATGGTTGTTGGAGTTTTATGTCCGGGCAATACCAAAGGTCCTATCAGGGCGGGTATCGATTTGTGACAGTGCACACTCTTGGCGACTTTATTGTGTTGCCCAACTGGGAGACCAGGCTACCAGCACCGTGACCTAATAAGTAATATCCCACTCAGTCACATTAACCCGACTTGTGATCAGACTGACTGCCACAGTGCAAGCACCATGACCCTATATCCGACATTATCCCGACACTGAGCCAGCCAGTCCTTGCCCTATCTTAAAATAATGACGAGCGCCTGGCTAGGAAGCGACAAGTATCAAATTTTAAGTCATTGGTTTGACTCAACCAGGGTCAGAACCCATGAGTTTGAATCCTACCCATGATCTACCCAAACGGGAGATGGACGCTCAACTCATTCGGCCATCCCGTCTGGTCCGTGGGGGGGGGGGGGGGGGGGGGGGGGGGGGTGGGGGTGGGGGGGGGGGGGGGGTCTCCGAGACTTGAAGGAGAGCAGAAGCGGGCAGGAGGACGGGGCGGGGAGGGGCGGAGGGGGGCGGGGCCGGGGCGGGGACCGGGGCCGGGGCGGGGCGGGGGGGCGGGCCGGGCGGGACCGGGGCGGGACCGGGGCGGGACCGGGGCGGGACCGGAGCGGGACCGGGGCGGGAGTGGCGTAAATATAGCCTATAGTGGGCGAGGACCAGGACGAGGGGGGCCCGGAGACCGGGAGGGTGTTGACTGGGGACCGGGAGGGTGTTAGCCGGGGACCCGGTAGAAGGGGGGGGGGGGGGGGCTTTAGGGGGAGTAGGGGTTCGGGGATTGGTGACCGGGTGGCCGGCGGCCGCCTAGTGGGGACCGACTGACGTAAGCCTGTTCCGAGCTGCGCGGGAGACGACTGCGCAACACCTGGTCAGAACTTCCAGTTGGACGCCTAATTAGTCCGCTGCAAGATTAGTTTTAGCTCGGGAGGAACCGGCTTGGAAGTGCGCATGGGCATGGGCAGGGGCAGGGGCAGGGGCAGTGGCAGGGGCAGTGGCAGTGGCAGTGGCAGGGACAGGGACGGGGGCAGGGGCAGGGGCAGGGACTGGGGCAGAGGCAGGGGCGGGGACCGGGGAAGGGGCAGGGGAAGGGGAATGGGATGGGGTAGGGGCAGGGGAAGGGGCAGGGGTAGGGGAAGTGGCAGGGGCAATGACAGGGACAGGGACAGGGACAGGGACAGGGACATGGACAGGGAAAGGGACAGGGATAGGGACAGGGACAGGGACAGGGGTAGGGACATGGGTAGGGACAGGAGTAAGGACAGCAGCAGGGCGAAGGGCAGGGGCGGAGGCAGGGGAAAGTCAGTCTTTTTGTTGTTAGCCTGTGTCATTCTCATTGTAAATGTTTCCAAAAACTCTGCAAGTTTATAAATGTACGATTATCAACGACTGTGATGTTCCTATTTTGTGAAATTTAATTAAATTTTTAAACAGGTGTCTGCAGTCTCATTATTCTAAACACATATGGGTGTTTGTTAGACTTCAGCACTTAAATAGCCTTGGTAGTGATTACTAAAACCTTGTTTAGTTATGATATATATTGATATGCATATTTGTCAAACAAATTCTTGAACATTACTTTCATGAACATGCTATTTTGGGTCACTATTTGATATGCATTCCATGTTGTTATATTGTTCCTAGCATCAATGTATTCACCCTGTGAACACCTCTGTGAGGGGTTGACAGGGTGAAAATTAAATCATTGTCATTGCCATTGTCATTGTCACTGCCATTTCCATTGCGATTGTCATTGTCGCTGCCATTGCCATTGCTATTGCTATTGCCATTGCCATTGCTATTGCTATTGCCATTGCCATTGCCATTGCCATTGCTATTGATATTGCCATTGCCATTGCCATTGCCATTGCCATTGCCATTGTCATTGCCATTAACATTGCCATTGCCATTGTCACTGCCATTACCATTGCCATTGCCATAGCCATTGCCATTGTCATTGCCATTGCCAGTGTCACTGCCATTGCCATTGCCATGGTCATTGTCATTGTCATTGCCATTGCCATTGTCACTATCATTGCCATTGTCATTGTCATTAGCATTGTCATTGTCATTGCCATTGCCATTGCCACTATCATTGCCATTATCACTGCCACTGTCATTTCCATTTCCATTGCCATTGCCATTGCCATTGCCATTGCCATTGTCACTATCATTGCCATTGTCATTGCCATTATCATTGCCATTGTCATTGTCATTGCCAATGCCATTTTCACTGCCAGTGTCACTGACATTGCCATTGCCATTGGTATTGTCATTGTCATCGTTATTATCAGGCGCAGAGACTTGGTGGCAATCCCCATCCATTATTTGTCAGTTAAATTTGCAGTGTTGGGCAGCTAGTAGAGAAAGTGAGTGTGGGTGTGGGTGTGGGTGTGGGTGTGGGTGTGGGTGTGGGTGTGGGTGTGGGTGTGGGTGTGGGTGTGGGTGTGGGTGTGGGTGTGTGTGGGTGTGGGTGTGGGTGAGGGTGTGTGTGTGGGTGTGTGTGTGTGGGTGTGGGTATGGCAGTGGTTGTGGGTGTGGGATTGGGTGTGGGTGTGGGTGTGGGTGCGGGTGTGGTTGTGTGTGTGTGTGTGTGTGTGGGTGTGGGTGTGGATGTGGGTGCAGGTTGGAACCATGTAAGTGAGCAAAGCGTATTACAATATGTTTGTTTGTTGGAGTTTTATGTCTTGGCAACATCTAAGGTCATATCAAGACGGGCAAAGACTTGTGACAGTGCACACTCATGGAGACTTCATAGTGCTGCTCCACTGGGAAATCAGGCTGCAATCGCATGATCCAATATTCCACTCAGTCACATTATCCTGACACTGAACCAACCAGTCCTTTCCCTATCCTATTAATGTTGAGTGGCAAGCTAGGAAGCAACAAGTATCAATTTTGTAAGTCATTGTTTTGAGTTGACCGGGAATTACACTCCCAATCTCCCGCACGGGAGGCCTGTTCTCTACAGATTCTCGCCGTGAATATGGCCTATGCTGTCGACACGGTGTAAAGCAACCCCCAATCAATCAATCAATCAAAAAACTCTACAGATTTGGCCAAAGCACCCGAGTTTTAATTAAGTAAATTCATGATAATGTAAAATTGAACAGGGAGCCTTCACTAGCAAGACCCATTTGTCGGACAAGTAATGCCATGTGCACACCTACTGTTTACGATTCACGCACTAAAACTCCCGACTCAACCCGACCCGCTTAAAACTGAAAACGGGTCGATTCATTTTTCGAATCGCGAATCGCAATCGTAATCGGCCCGTTTTAGCCCTAAAACTGAGTTTTTAGTCGGGAATCGCAATCGCTAGGTGTGCTCTGCCAGCGCACACCTAGCGATTTTTGTGTGCGAAACGAACAGTTTTAGATCGTATACGGTAGGTGGGTGCGCACAAACGGTAGGTGTGTACCTGGCATAAGAATAGAGTTGTGTGTTGACGGGAAGGGCGCGAGAACGCGGGCAATGGGGAGCGGGAAGAGGCTGTGGGAGGTGGGTGGTACTAAATCATAATCATCCACCCCCCGACCCCACCCCCCACCCACCCCTAACACCCCTAAACAAAAAGCACCTATCCAGGTTGCGACCCCCAGACGGAGACACGGACACACGGACGCACGGACGCATGGACGCATGGACACACAAACACACTGACACACGAACACACGGACACACGGACACATAGAAGCACGGACACACAAACACACAGACACATGGCCACACGGACACATGGACACAAGGGCATACGGACACAGGGACACACTGACATACGGACACACGGACACACGGACACACGGACACACGGACACACGGACACACGGACATACGGACACACGGACACACGGACACACGGACACACGGACACACGCGCACACGGACACACGGACACACGGACACACGGACACACGGACACACGGACACAGGACACAAATAGGACACACGGACACACTGACATACGGACACACGGACACACGGACACAGGACACACGGACACACGGACACACACGGACACACGGACACAACACACGGACACACGGACACAAGGACACAGGACACAACACACACACTGACACACGAACACACGGACACATGGAAGCACGGACACACAACCACACAGACACATGGCCACACGGACACATGGACACAAGGGCACACGGACACAGGGACACACTGACATACGGACACACGGACACACGGACACACGGACACACGGACACACGGACGCACGGACACACGGACACATGGACACACAGACACACAGACACACGGACACACGGACACACGGACACACGGACACGGGGACGCAAGTAAGCCACCAGTCCTCGGGTCTGTCGAGCACAAGTCGCGCATGGCTGTGGTCAGTGTCAATTCCCCGCCGCGTCTCCCGCTGCTCGGCTTGTGGTTTAAATATTGTTCAGACTAAGAGCATGGGGTCAATCTAATCAAACACTCAGCAGATAGGCTATATATATATACAAACACTGCGCAGAGAGCCTATATATTTATACATATTTGTAGATCCTCTGCGCAGGGTTTGCATCCCCTGACTACCATCAGGTGCAGTCAACATTTTGGAGCGAGTGGTACAAGCGTGAGGCAGGGCAAGGCGGGGAGCAAAAAGCCAGGTGGCAGCACCAGGCGAGGCAGAAGGACTGACCAGTCGCTTGAGTAGATAAGTGCCATTGGTTGGTGCAGTATCAGTTGGTATGATAATCGGTTTCCGGATAATTATACTTGTATAATTGTTTATGCAACACATGTATGCATATAATGCATATATACATATATTTAGAGATATCTAGACATACTATCTACATATATCTATAGATGCATACATAGGCATACATATACATATATATATATATACATATACATACAGATACATACAGATACATACATTTACATACAGATGCATACAGATACATACATATGCATATATATACATACAGATACATACATATCCATACATATACATACAGATACATACACCTACATACACATACATGCACATACATACACATACATACATATCCATATACATACAGATACATGCAGATACATACAGATACATATATATATGTACATATATACATATATACATACATATACAGATATATATAAATATATATAAATACATGCATATATCTACATATATCTATGATGTATAAGAATTATGCGAGTATAATAACCCAGAATTCCATACTTCCTCAGCCCCACCCGCCACTGATTGAGTGTTGGAGACTGGGGCTAGTCATTTAAGTTTAATACTACTCAACCTCAGTTTAAAACATCTTTGTTGTATGTGTTGTGGTGTACATTAGTTGATTAAGCAGGGTCATTTTAAAGTTATTGCTTTGACTCGACTAGAGGTCAGACCTTCATGACCTACTAAATAGGAGAGGTGCACTGAACTCAATCGGCCACCTGGTCTGGGTATTACTACATTTCTCAATTTAGACTAATCCCTACCTACATCTTGCCCGAATCGATAGAGAGTAGGCCTCCCAAGTGGAAGGTCGGGAGTTCAATTCCCAGCCGAGTCAAACTAATGACTCACAAAATTGGTACTTGTCGTTCCAGGTGCTCGGCATTCTTAGGAAAGGACAAGAACTGTTTAGCTCGGTGTCAGGATAATGTAACTGAGTGGGATATCAATCAGGTCATCGTACTGGTGGCCTGGTCTCCTAGTGGGGAAACACTATAAAGTCACCACGAGTGTGCACTGTCACAAGTCGGTACCCGACCTGATATGACGTTAGATGTTGCTAGGACGTAAAACTCCAACACCCAACTAACATCTTCAAACGGTAGGGGGATGACGGGGTGTGGGGTGGGGGTTACACACATCATGAGATCTCCCGGCATAAAACGACAGTCACGACTACACCCAATAATCTCAATGCCGCGGTTGACAGTTGTGACACTGACAGCGTGCCGTGTTTCTGCACTGGTCCCGGTAACGCAATGGGACGTGTGATGTGTGTACTGGTCCCCAGTCCTTTCAGGTAAGCCCGAGCCGGGAAGACCCAACACAAAGCGGAGCTCTAATCGCGACAGTGTTAAGCGGTTCAAAAAGTGTCTATTCTGCGCCCGCGCCCCCCCCCCCCCCACCAAGCCTGGTCCCCCCCCCCCCCCACACACACACACAAACGCACACACCCTCCACCATGCCTCCTCCCAAAACATCAGGTTGATCACATGACGTTTCCCAGCCACACAAAGTTTGTTTCATGCTGATTTAGGAAGGCGTACTTTTGTTGTTGTTTTTTGGGGGGTTTACAAAATAAATAATTCACATCCTGGAGGAAATAGATTAAATTAGATAAGATTGACTGGTTGATTGAATTACTTTGCGTATGTCGTTAAATAGGTTGATTCTTCAGAATAAGACATTCCTCAGCACACACACAGGCTGATCGTCTAGCAGAGCAGAGTAGAGCACAGCAGAGCACCGTGGAGCACCGCAGAGCACAGCAGAGCACAGCAGAGCACAGCAGAGCACAGCAGAGCACAGAAGAGCACAGAAGAGCACAGCACAGCACAGCACAGCACATCACAGCACAGCACAGCACAGCAGTGCGCATCACAACACAGCAGTGCACAGCACAGCAGAGCACATAAGAGCACAGTAGAGCACAGCAGAGCACAGAAGAGCACAGCAGAGAACAGCACAGCACAGCAGAGCACAGCACAGCAATGCACAGCACAACACCTCAGAGCAGAGCACAGCACAACACAGCACAGCATAGCACAGCAGTGCACAGCACAACACCTCAGAGCACAGCACATCAGAGTACAGCACAACACCGCACAGCACTGCACAGCACAGAGGAGAACACAACACATCACATCACAGCACAACACATCACATCACAGCACAACACAGCACAGCACAGCACAACACATAGTAGAGCACTGCACAGTACAGCACAGCAGAGAGAGTCGAGAAGGGGCGAGAATAGGCGAGAAGAGGCGAGCAGAGAGTGGCAGCGAGAGTGCGACCTGTTCCACAGGTGCGGACATCACACACCGTGTGGCGGGACCCAACTCGGCCGTCAGGGGGCGGGCCGATCGTCAGATGCTTATCAGGTCACTGAGACGCTGATGTCGGGGTCGGACGCCACTCACGTCACTCACGTCACATCACTGTCACGTCGCCGTCACCCGAGCCACGGACGCCGATGCTCTCTTGCCGGCCAGCGCCCCGAGCCACCGCCGGGCCTCGAACCCGACACCCTGGACGTGTGTGCGTTATTGTTATCGCTGAGGGCCCAGATTGGGCAGGCTATTTTTAGAACACTAATAATAATTCTCCGCACTAACCAACCGCGACATGACAAGGCGAAAATAGCGGCACTAAATATGTTGGCAAATCGCTGTATAATCACACAAGGATGGCCTGATACGATATATATGTATATATGTGTGTGTATATATATATATATACATACATACATATAGTCAATCCTATCTAACCGACCACCTCCACAGATTGACCACTCCCCTATATCGATCATTTTATTTTGGTCCCAACAATACCATTGGAACCATATTCCAACTCCCTAAGCCAACCACCTCCCTACATGGACCACTTAATGTCGGTCCGAAGGTAAGTCGATTTAGAGAGCTTTTACTGGATATAACTTAATCGACTTAAGTTAGAGAGGTCTTAGTGTATGTATATATATATATATATATATATATATACATATATGGTATACACTATATATATATATACATATATGGTATACACTATATATATATATATGTATAAATATATACAGTAAAACCTCTAAATCGACCGACAATGGGGCCGATTTTAAATTGTCCATTTAGGGAGGTGGTCGGTTCAGAGAGTTTTTTCTATCATTACAATGGTATTGTATGGGCGATCATTTGGGACCCAAATAAAGCGATCGATAAATTGGAGTGGTCGATCGGTGCAGGGGTCGGTATAGAGAGGTTTTACTGTATATATTTATACAGTAAAATCTCTCTAAATCCACCAGCCTTGGGACCGTCTTTAAGTGGTCCATTTAGGGAGGTCGTCGGTTTAGAGAGTTAAAAATATGGTTACAATGGTATTGTTGGCTCCCAAATAAAGCGATCGATATAGGGGAGTGGTCAATCAGTGGAGGTGGTCGGATAGAGAGGGTTTACTGTAAACATATCTGCGTGGGTGGTTCTGCTTGTTAGCTGTGACAGTTCTAGTTCTAGTAGTAATAGTGTAATGCGCCACAAGTAGTGACAGCCACATCTTATGCACAGCAGCAGATGGGTGCTATTGAATGGAGATTGATTGATTTGGGGTTTCACACCTTAGGGACATATAGGGTCATGGTAGTACCGATACGCGTAGTATAACTACCGACCTCATGGTGTGGCTGAATCGGTAACAGCTTGCCGTCGTGGGTTTGAACTCAGACTGAGTCAAAACAATCAATTAAACAATGGATCCATATTGGTTGTTGGAGTGTTACGTCCAGGAAACATCTAAGGTCATATCCGTATGGGCACTGACTTGTGACAGTGCTCACTCATGACGACTTTATGGTGCTGCCTCACTGGGAAATCAGTCCAACCAGCACCATGACTTGATATCCCACTCAGTCACATTATACTGACACGGAGCCAACCAGTCCTTGCCCTATCTTAATAAGGCCAAGCGTCGGGTTATGAAGCGACAAGTAGCAATTTTTAAGTCATTGGTTTGACTTGACCAGGGTTCGCACTCGTGGGTTCGAATCCCATGGTCTACCAAAACGGAAGACGAACGCCCAACTGATTTGGCCATCTGGTAGAGCAGCACTATACAGTTGCACCGAGTGTGCACTATCACAAGTCGGTGCCCATCCTGATATGACCTTAGATGTTGTCAGGATGTAAAACCCTAAGACATAATAACAAACTACACAGGATGGTGTAGAGTATATATGCACATATATATATAGAGAGAGAGTGTGTGCGTGTGTACGTGTGTATGTATATTCTACATCTGGATTTGTATATATTATGTATAGAGAGAGAGAAAGAGCGAGGGTGTACCTATGTATGTACATTGTACATCTGGATTCATATATATTATGTATATATATAGAGAGAGACAGAAAGAGCGAGTGTGTACCTAAGTATGTACATTCTACATCTGGATTTATATATATTATGTATATATATATATAGAGAGAGAGAGAGAGAAAGAGTGAGTGTGTACCTAAGTATGTACATTCTACATCTGGAATTAAATATATTATGTATATATATAGGGAGAGAAAGAGCGAGTGTGTACCTAAGTATGGACATTCTACATCTGGATTTTTTATATATTATGTATATGTAGAGAGAGAGAAAGAGCGAGTGTGTACCTACATATGTACATTCTACATCTGGATTCATATATATTATGTATATGTAGAGAGAGAAAGAGCGAGTGTTAGTTCAGTTACCTAACTATGTACATTCTAAATCTGCAATTAAATATATTATGTATAATTATAGAGAGAGAAATAGAGCGAATGTGTATCTATGTATGTACATTCTCCATCTGGATTGTTATATATTTTCAGTGTTCCAGTGAGTGGCGGCTACAGTGTGCAGGGGTGCTGGCACCACCATCAGAGCTGGGGTTGGGGAGGGTAGAGCAGTACATGACTAGCACAGACTCCATCAGTCCATGGAGCTGAGTAAGTGATGAGGGAAAGGAGGGATATTCTGGGTTATTATACTTGTATAATTCTTATACATCATATATATATATATATATATATATAGAGAGAGAGAGAAAGAGAGCAAGTGTGTACCAATGTATGTACATTCTACATCTGGATTTTTATATATTATGTATATATAGAGAGAAAGAGAGAGACAGAGAGAGCATATATTGGTGTACATATATTCTACATCTGCATTTATATATATATATTTTAATGTGTATATATATATACACATATATATAATATATTATACTATATATATATAATATTATATATATATATTATAATATACAGTAAAACCTCTCTAAATTGACCGACCATGGGACCACCGTTAAATGGTTCATTCAAGGATGTGGTTGGTTTAAGGAGTTCTTTTATCCTTACAATTGTATTGTATGGGCGATAGTTTGGGGCCCAAATACAGCGATCGATATAGGAGAGTGGTTGATCTGTAGAGCTAGTCGGTTAGAGAGGTTTTACTGTATATACATATAATTTGGCTTGGGACGGCGTGGTTGTCGGGGGTTTAGTCGGTTTACACTGCGCTGCCCACCGACCAGCTTGTGTCCTGCCTCTCTCCTTTGTACCGGGTGTAATGGGGCAGTATGGGGGCACGCCACCCCCCTCCCTCAGCCCCCCCCCCCTCCTCTGGTAGCAGCCGGCGGCCGACACTAATTGACCCCGACACCGAACAGCCCGCTAAACTCAACACCCCGTCCGGTAATAATAAGGCACCCCAGAAGCAAAGCTTCCCGATTGTGTCCACGCAGCTCGGGTCAGCGTAGATTGAGGCGAGTTGCCTGCACACGGGGAAGAGGAGAAGACGAGGGAGAGAGAGGGAGGGTTCTGGGTAGGATATGTATGTTTGTTAGATGGGGCGGGCGTATGTACCGTGTGGTCATGCTGCAGGTGTGTGTACATCTCTCGTTTAAGTATGTGTGTGTGTGTGCGTGTGTGTGTGCATATACAGTACAACCTCTCTAAATCGACCTAGTGGTCCATTTAGGGAGAGGTTCGGTTTAGAGAGTGAAAATATGATTACAAATTACAATGGTGTTGTTGGGACCCAAATAAAGTGATCGATATAGGAGGGTGGTCGAACTGTGGAGGCGTTCGGTTAGAGAGGTTTTAATGTAGGTATATATATATATATATATATATATATATATATATATATATACATACGCCCAAAAGTATACATCGGCTATTATTATTAGTAGTATTACAACTATTATGGGTTATTAATAATATTATAATACGCAATTGTCGAGACATAATTATGTATGCATATATGTGATGTATAACGTAATATGCGAGTATAAAGATTCAGAAGGTAATATTACCTATTATTATTATTGTTATCCTCCTATGTACCGGTGGCGCCATCTCACCCACCTTGACTCCCCCGGATGGTGACCAGTGTCAGTCGCACCGGAGGATTTTTTAATCCTCCGTTGCGACTGACACTGGTCCTCCGGTGCGACTGACACTGGTCCTCTGGTGCGACTGACACTGGTCAACATCCAGGGGAGGTGAGGTGGGCGAGATGGCGCCACCGGTAAAGCGTTGTATCTTATGGAGGACAACAATAATAATAATAAGTAATATTACCGTACATATCTATAGAATTCGAATAATATGCCATACATCACATATATGCATAATACAGTATAACCCCGTTAAACCAAACTTGAAGGGACCCTAGAAATTTGTTTGGATTAATCGATCATTGGTTTAACCGACCTTTGGCTTCGACTTGACTTGGCTTTGGCAAAAACGCAGGTGCATTATGAATGTAAGATACAATGTATGTGGACACTTTGATTGTTGTTGTTTTATGTATATACAGGATAACCCCATTAAACCAAGCTTGGTTAACCCAAACGATCAGTTAATTCAAACTCTTTTCACCGGCCTGGCAAAATACTACCATTTATCATATCAAAAAAGTTGGTTGGGTCTCAGATGACCTTATAAACACATGAAAGTTTGGTTTAACCGTACTGGAAGTGGCATGGGGTCCGACAATTTTGTTTGGATTAACCGATAGTTTGAATTAACCAACTTTGGTTTAACCAACTTTTTTATATGATAAATGGTAGTATTTTGCCGGGCCGCTGAAAAATGTTTGGATTAACCGATCGTTTGGTTTAACCGAGCTTGGTTTAACGGGGTTATACTGTATTTATATATGTATGTGTATATATACGCGGACGGGTGCCTTTTCCTTTCCTACTTTTTTCCCGCCTTGTACACAAACCCCTTTCAACTTATCACCACCATCACTCCCCCCCCCCCCACCCACACTACCCCCCCCTCCCCTCACCACCTCTTCCACTTATTTAGCCTACTCTCGTCACCTGACAAAATGGCGCCCGGACACCGGACGCTGGTGCCTGGCGTGCCGGGAGTGCCGGGCTGGTGGCCGGGTGATGTTATCGTAGCGAGAACCCAACACCGGCCGACGCCCCGCCGTAACGAGCCCCGCCCAGCGACCGGCGACCGGCGACCGGTGCGCGGGCAACAAGCGACTGTTTAGTCAGAGCGGGGCTCAGGGTGTGTGTGTGTAGGGGGATGGGGGATGGGGGTGGGGAGGGGGGGGGAGGGGGTGCGCGCGTGTGTGTGTTATCATACTGGGTTCAGTGTTGCAGCAGTAGGACATGGGCGATTTAGATCGTAGATGATCGTAGATGATCGTAGATGATCGTAGCGGATCGTAGCGGATCATATCGAATCATAGCGGATCGTAGATAATCGTATATGATCGTATATGATCGTATTATGATCGTAGATGATCGTAGATGATCGTAGATGATCGTAGGTGATCGTAGAAGATCATAGAGGATCGTAACGGATATTGTAGGATATAACTTAATAGCGGATCGTAGCGGACCGTGGTATATCATACTATTAATACTAGCAGATATGGTTGGATCGTAGCGGATCGTAGCAGATTCTAGCATATTGTAGCAGCTAGCAGTTGGTTGTGTGTTGTCGTTGAAGAATTTAGCATATCAATTATCATAGTGGATCATATTCATAGTGGATAGCAGCGGTTCTTAGTACATATTATTAATATTAACAGATCATGATCGAACATGACAGATCATAGCGGCTCGAAGCAGATTGTAGCGGATAGCTGTGAATATTAGCGGGTCTAACGGATCGTAACGGATCGTAACGGATCGTAACGTATAGTAACGGATAGTAACGGATAGTAACAGATCGATGTGAATATTAGCGGATCTAACGGATCGTAATGGATCGTAACGGATCGTAACGGATAGTAACAGATAGTAACGGATAGTAACGGATAGTAACAGATCGTGACATATCGTGGCGGATCGTGGTGGATCGTAGCGAATAGATGCTTTCATCACACGATCTAGCTTTAATACTTGGACATAAATTGGTTGATTCAATCGTGGTCATGCTGCAGGTGTGTGTACACACACCTGCAGCAGTGTGTACACACACTGCTGCACACCTAAATATGGCAAAAATAAATAATTAATCAACAGACAGGTGTTAATGGTCGGTCGGCAGTACAAGCTGCAGGATGGGGGGGGGGGGGGGTAGTGGCGGGGGGCACCTGGCGGCTACCCTCCCCGCCTGCCCCCCTCAGAGGACCACGTGACCGCGGATCGCTGCCTCACTTCCTGTCTGTTCAATAATTGATCGAGTCATTCCGAGTAGCTCACGCCACGTCTCCCTGTGTGGCACTGCGCATGCGCATGGGCATGGCCGCGAGCTAACCCTCTCCCACCTCCTACCATAGGGCGTGGTGGATGAATTAGTAGAGCGTAGGCCTCCAGTGCAGAAGGTCGGGAGTTCAATTCCCTGTTGAGTCAAACAAATGACTTACAGAATTGATACTTGTCGCTTCCTTGCCAGGCACGCGACATTATTAGGATAGCGCAAGGACTGGTTGGCTCAGTGTCAGGATAATGTGACTGAGTAAGATATCACATGATCAGGTCATTGTGCTGGCGGCCTGGCCTCTCTCTGGACAGCACTATAGCGTTACCTTCCCCAGTTATTTAATGAATAGACATTAGATGCATATTATTAAACATGAAATTGCTTGTTTTTGCTCTGACCCGGTTCTATTTTGTATATATTACAGTGAAACCCTATTCATCATCATCATGCTGTCGGTCACGATGCAACAAAGACTGCTTTCATTACTTGACTGCCACTCTCCATTTAGCTCTCTGCTGTGAGAGTTGCTTGTGCGGTTGTACATTTCATGAAAGCTGCCTGCAAAGTTGTTGAAGTGCTGCTGGCTTTTGCAAGTTACCAGTGGCACTCTCTCGCAGAGCAAATAGAAGTTTCACACCAGCAAGAACATTTCAAGACGGGTGTAAAACTATTTGTCCCCTCAGTGGCTGGTCGGGAGATGTTGGGAGTTCCATACATCAAATGCCCTTAATGCTGACACAGTGACATGGTTTTCTGTTTAGGGTTTGCTCCCTTAGCCTTCGGGTTCTGTCAAGAACCTGTACCACAAGGCAGTGGTTGACAACTCTGCATGGCAGGGGCGTCAAACTCCCTGGGGTATTACTATACCTGCAATACCTGCATACAGCAGGTATTGCAGGTATAGCAAACCCTATTAATAGTATTATAAGGCATCCCGAGTTAACGCAACATACGGATATAATGCAATGAGTCATTGAACTTGGATTTAAAAAAAATAATTTAAAGGTAATTCAGTAAAGTGAACCCCAATTTAGCACGACCCTGCTTTTTTTCGTGATGACATTTTATGGACCCCCGACGATCGCGTTTTAACTGGTTTTCACCATACTGCCATCTGCCACTTTTTCCTCTTTTTTTAATACAACATAATATATTATTTCGGGTGTACAGTCAGGAAGGTTACCCCCTTAGGGGATGTCAACCATAAACGCTCTACCACAGTCTATGGTAAAATAAAATTCAAGTAAATTCAATAATATTGAATTTTGACATGTTTCATATTAGCTGTACTAATTTGTATTTTAAGTAAAATAAAGGTTGTGTACATAAAAATAAATTTAATTCCCAGTAACTCTACTTTTATTGGGATGTCATGATTAAGGAGGAATAAACAAAAAAAACTACGACTGTAAAAAGAAATTAATTTTTGAGGATTTGATTCCAATGTTAATCCCAGTTTTTGAATTGGCGTTTATGTGGTTTTGCGCCTGATATATTTAAAGAGCCACAACTATCTAGATATGGCTCCAACTAGTTTTCCAACTAATGTACAAAATGAAAACAAAACACACACAAAATAAAAATAAATGAATAGTCTTAAGATGGGATGGCTGAATGAGTTAGAGCATCCGTCTCCCGTGCTGGTAGATCGTGGGGTCGTGGGGTCGAATCCTGGTCGAGTCAAACCAATGACTTAAAAATGTATACTTGTCGCTTCCTAGCCAGATGCTTGGCATTACTAGGATAGGGCAAGGAGCAGTGGAATGAGGAAGACCAGTCATCTGCAACTGAAATTTGCCCTGCTTAAACAACTAATGTACCCCAAAAAAAATAGTTAAAGATGTGATCCAGTAATGTGAATAGTCGACTTGTGGTCACCATAGGTGGACACAAATCACTGTGGCCTCAAGCGTCGCCATTACTGCCCCCTCGCTGTGTGTGGCCCGCAACTCGCCTGTAACCAGTGTAAGTTGTAGTGGGGTATGGACCGAGCAGTCGATAGAAGAAGGCGGGGGTTGGCAATTTGCACCCAGGCCACTAACCGCACAGCTGGCCGTTTTAGGTGAGTGGAGGGAGTCGAGGGTACATTATAAACTCACAGCGCCCTGCGGTAATTGAGGCCCCAACACATCCACTAAGGGGGCCACGGCACACGGGAACTGGGGCCTCTAATTGCACGACCCCAAGTGGTAGGCCGTGGTGGGGTGGTGGGACGATTTGAGGGGTGGGGGGGGGGGGGGCAGGGGGTGGGGGGGGGGGGGGGTGAGGGGATAGGAGTGTGTGCGTGTGATGGAGATAGGGGGTGTGATGGGAGGGTAGATGTGTTTGAGTGTGATGGGGAAAAGAGGAAGTGTGTGTGAGTGTGTTGTGGGAGGGGGGAGAGGAGACAGTGGAGGTGTGTCTGGGGAGGGGAGATGGGTTTGAGTGTGTGGGAGGAAAAGTGGAGATGTGTGTGAGTGAGGGGAGACGTGTGGGCTTTTTTTGCGGGAGGGAGGTGTGTGTGAGTGTGTGGGAAAAGGGTGTGTGTGAGTGTGTAGGGGAGGAAGAGGGGAGATTTGTGTTCGTTTGTGTGGGATGGAGGTGTGTGGGAGTTTGTGGGAAAAGGGCACGTGTGAGTGTGTAGGGGAGGAAGAGGGGAGATGTGTGTTCGTTTGTGTGGGATGGAGGTGTGTGTGTGAGTGTGTGGGAAAAGGGGATGTGTGAGTGTGTAGGGGAGGAACAGGGGAGATTTGTGTTTGTTTGTGTGGGAGGGAGGTGTGTGTGTGTGAGTGTGTGGGAAAAGGGGATGTGTGAGTGTGTAGGGGAGGAAGCGGGGAGATTTGTGTTTGTTTGTGTGGGATGGAGGTGTGTGTGTGTGAGTGTGTGGGAAAAGGGGATGTGTGAGTGTGTAGGGGAGGAAGCGGGGAGATTTTTGTTCGTTTGCGGGGGAGGGAGATGTGTGTGAGTGTGTGGGGAGGTGCAGGGGAGGGAGATGTGTGTAACTGTAAGGGTGTGTAAGGTGGATGGAAGGGGGAGTGTGTGTGTGAGCTTATGGGGAATGTGTGGAGGTGGGGTGGGAATGGGAGGTGTGTGGGAGTATGAGGGGAGGTGGGAGGGGGGAGGGAAATATGTGTGCGTTTGTGGCGGAGGGAGGTGTATGTGGAGAAGGGGGGGGGGATGTATGTTAGTGTCTGAGGAAGGGGAGGTGTGTGTGAGTATGTGGTGGAGGGTTGTGTGACTGTGGGAGGGAAGCTGGGGGGGGGGGGGGGTGTCTGAGTGTGGTGGGGAGGCAGCGGAGGTCTGGGGGATAGTGGGAGACGAGGGGAGATGCATGTGAGTGTGGGTGGGGGGTGGGAGGGTGCGTTTGAGTGTGTGGGAGGGAGGGGGGGGGGGGTGCGTGCGTAGGCTGCAGATGTGGAGAGTGCGTGGTCAGGGAATATGTGAAGTATATTCGACAGTTCGTCGACATGCAAAGCCACAAAACAGTATCTCACCCATCCCACACCCCCGTGCTCTGCTCCCACCCACCCACCCTCCCACCCCTTGGCACCCCATCCCACCCCCGCCCACACCCGTTTCTACCGCATTCAGCTAAGATTCCTTCTACACGGTATGCGGTATGCGGCATGCAGCATGTGTTATGCGGTATGCGAATGGGAGGATTCCTTCTACGCGGTAAGCGGCAAGCGTCCCCCACCACAACCACTACCAGATGTTTCCCCTCAGCACCCCTGGGTGTGACCGTTCCGTAATGCTCAGTCACCTCTCCTCGTCTAAAACTAATGGGCAAGTGCGACTGACATTTCTATTCGCATACCGCATGCAGCATGCCACACTGATCGCTACAGGGACTGATCGAGTTGGCACATTCGCATTCGCATTCGCATTCGCATTCGCATTCGCATTCGCCATTCGCATTCGCATACCATGTGTAAGGGTTGTAGCCCATTGACTTCAAGGCATTTCGATTTTTTGCCGCATTCCCATTCCCATACCGCATACCGCGTGTAAGGAATCTTAGCTTTACAGGATGTCCACTTGCACAGAAGGAGCGGAATGTGTAGATAAAGAAGCTGTGATGTAGAAACAGGGACAGAAATGTAGAGATGACATAGTGAGAGAAAAAGGGGGAGAGAAAAAAATTGATAAATAGAGAGAGAAATAAAGAGAGAAACAGAGAATCACATTGAGAAATCAGAGCCAAAAAAGCAGAATCAGAGAGAGAACCACATTGAGAAATAGACATCGAAATAAAAAGTGAAAGAGGTGCAGAAACAGAGAGAGAGAGAGAAAGATTGAGAAAGACAGTGAGAAACAGAGAGAGAAACACAATAATAAAGAGAGTTAAACTGAAAGAGAAGCGCATAGAGAGAACCATAGAGAGAAACAAAGAAAGAAAGAGAGGAACACACACATAGAGAAAGCTAGAGAGAAAGAAGAACATATACAAGAAGAGAAAGAAATAGAGAGAAACAGAGAGAGAAACAGAAAGAAAGAAACACACTCAGAGAAATAGAGAAAAATAGAGCGAAAGAAGAGAAGGGGATACAAAGAAACAGAGAGAAAGCATGAAGAGAAAAGAGAGAGAAACAGAGAGAAACTATGAAGAGTGAGCAATAGCGAGATGGACGTAGACATGCCCGCACCACACCCACCCACCTAATCCTCCTGTCACGCACCCCCACCCCCCACCCTCAGCCAGGTTCCACCCATCCAACCTGGTCCCCCGCCGCCCCTCCCCACCCTTCCCCACCCCTCCCAACCCCCACTAACCCAGTGTCTGCCCTCCAGGCGTGTACAGGCACACCTGTAGCCACAACACACCCACACACACACACCCACCCACGCCAACACTACCGCCACCGCCGCTCCGACACCCTTCCATCCATAACCCCTCGCTCCTTCTCCCCTGCCCGCTCTCCCCCCCCCCCCCCCACCCCCCAGTCTCCCTCGCCTCCCTCCCGCCTCCACACACTCCCACCACATACACACACCGACTTCCTCCCTTCCCTGTTTACCCCCCCCCCCCCCTCCCCCTCCCCCTCCCTCCCGTCTCCCACCTCCACTCACTCCTGCCTCCACACACTCCCACACATACACTCACTACCGCCGTCACTCCCACCACACACACACCACCACCGCCCCGACATCCTCCCTTCCCTGTTTACCTCTCCCTCCCCCCTCCCCACACCCCCTACCACCACCACCCACCCGCACAGGCACCTGGGGCTCGCAGTGCAGGTAGACTCCGACAGCACTGGGCGGAAATCCGACAGGGACCATTTTGTCTGAGGAGAAGAAGACTTTCGTTATGGTATAGAGTTTTCTGCGTTGAATGAGAGAGAGTGAGTATAGTTCTCTTGTTTGCTATAAATCTTCTCAAGCAACATAGTGGGTGGTGGGACGGTAGGGAGGGCATGGGTGGGTGGGGATGTTGTGTGTGGGGGGGGGGGGGGGATGGGGGAGGCCGATGGCGAGCTGGTGCGTGCGCATGCGCGCGGCAAAGTGCGAGGTGCGCGTCCCTATGTATTTGGGAGTGTATGTGTGTGGGGATGTGGGGGAAGGGAGTATTGTGAGGTGTGTGGGGGTGTGTGGGGGGTCGTGGAGGGTGTGTGGAAGGAGCGTGTGTGGGGCGAGTTGGGGTTGTGTGTGTGTGTGGGGGGGGGGGGCATGTGGGGAGAGTGGCCTGGTTGCGTCGAGGTGCGTGTGTGGGGGGCGTGTGGGGGAGGGGAAGGGGATTGTGGCGGGGGAGGGGGGGGGGGGGAGCCGCTGCCAGCGAAAGACCACACAGCACTGGGTGTAGGGCGCGAATTGGTGCTTGTATGTAATTGAGCACGATTATGGCAATGTACAAATAGGACAACAATGCTCCCAGCCCCCCACCCACCCCCTACACACCCACACACACTCACACACTCACTCACACACACTCACTCACACACTCACACACTCAAACTCACACTCACACTCACTCACACACATACTCCCCTGACTTCCTCCCTCCCTCCACATCCCCTCTCCCCCCCCCCTCCCCCCAATGCACTCTGGCCCCGCTCCATTGAGTATAGCGCCGGGAGTACTAGACTCACTCAATGCTATTGTAGCCAGCCGGTGCCCGACATCCTAGTGTCAATGTGGTTACAGAGCGCCTTCTTTCCGAGAACCGTGCCCTCTGGATCATTAGAGCGCGCGGCCTCACTCGAGAGAAGAACAGTCAAACGGACAAGAGTCGGAGATTAGAGTTCCACAGCGTCGAATCACAAACAAACCAACCACAACAAACCCAATAGACTCATATAACCATATGATACTTGTCGCTTCCTAGTCTGGTGCTCGACATGAATAGTATAGGGCAAGAACTGGTTAGCTCAGTGTGGTGATAAGGTGACTGAGTGGGTCATGGTCCCAGTGACCTGATTTCCCAGTGGCACAGCACTATTAAGTTGCCATGAGTGCACCCTGTCACAAGTCAGTACCCATCCTGATATAACCTTAGATGTTGCCAGGACATAAAACTTCAACAACCAACTAACTTATTCACTTGCCCCCACTGCTGGCAATACTGCTACTCGTTTTGCTTGTTTTTGTAAAACTTGATACCATTGACTCGTCCTGATATAACATTGGATGTTGCTAGGACGTAAAACACCCAAACCAACATTATCATTATCACGTTTTCTAGAATTTATTTCAGTGATTAATTTAGTATCAAATGTAATGCCTACTTCAGGCCTATGGCATAGCATAATTCGGTCTCGAAATACATAATTATTTCAATGTATAATTTAATGTCTAATTTAATTCCAATTCAGTGTTTAATTCCATGATTAAATCAATGTTTAATGAAGTGTCTAATTCAGTGCCTAATTCAGTGTCTAGTTCAATGTCTAGTTCAATGTCTAGTTCAATGTATAGTTCAATGTCTAGTTCATTGCTTAGTTCAGCATCTACTTTCATGCATTATTGGGTGTCTAATTCATTCTAATGAATTATAACCCAATACTAGTTAATTCCCTGTCTAATTCCCTGTCTAATTTCCTTCCAATTCCCTATCTAATTCACTGTATAATTCTCTGTCTAATTCTCTGTCTAATCCCTGTCTAATTCACTGTCTAAGTCCCTGCCTAATTCCCTGCCTAATGCCCTGTCTAAGTCACTGTCTAATTCACTGTTTAATTCAAAATCTAATTCAGTATCCAATTCAGTATATTATTCAGTGTCCAACTCACTGTCCAATTCAGTACATAATGCAGTGTATAATTCAATGTATAATCCAATGCCCAATTA
>CM059189.1:111524999-111558721 GCA_030323885.1 Branchipolynoe longqiensis | reverse complement strand
TAATAATATACAATATACTTAATAAAAAGGCACCGTGTAACCTTACTGATGGGTCTGTATAATAATTTAACATGTGCTAACTAGTAATAGGACTGATGTCCTTTAAGTAAATATTTTGTCCTAGTGACAAGAATAACAATCCAAAACGCGATGATTTCTCAGGATGGCCGATAATAATGAGGGGCACACCCCTAGTAGCGGCAATGGCTATCGCCGACGCACCACACTACCAGAAAAAAATTGAAATAGCTAATGCGGGTATCCAAAATTGGGTCCTAGTGTGGCCAGGGGTACCGGGCACACACTCTGAGGGGATACCCGCCCACTCACTCGGTTGTAAACTGATAGCGAATATACGATTGTTACACTAATCTGACCCAATACGGGGTCAATCACGAGCCGTGAACGTTCCGGCCGTGGGAGTAGATATTTAAATATACAAATACTTCAGCACAGTTAAGTTGTTAGCAATACAGACTTTAGGAAATGCGAACACACGAGGCCTCGTAGAGGTCTCGCATGGATGTAATATAGCGACACTGCTAAAGTATCACATCAATGTTACTTTCTAGCGAAATTTGTTCTATAATAATCTGCAAAATTTGTTCTATAATAGAATTTGGAATAATCCCTACCCTTGCACACGACCAAACAGGACACCTTAATACTCTACTTGTAGCCATAATTTATATGCATCCTTGTTAACATCTAAGCTTGTGTAGGTACCTGTTCCTTCATTTACTAAACATTTTGAAATACCTCTAGCCACATGGGTAGTTATACAGTAGCTCCTCTAGATGGTTCAATTTTGATGTTTAACCTTATAGATATTTATCTTCACAATCACCATAGCAAAAATTCATATAGTAACACTGGTAGTTACTTACACAAATTTAAATGGTTCACTTTTTATGTTCAACTTTATAGAATGTTTATAGTACTTTGATAATACAATTTAAACATATTTACACCTATACACACTTTGGTCTAGTGGTCGAGTATGAAGGGGATTTAATGTTTACATGGGAAAACCGTTACAAATACTTTACCTATAATAGAATTTGGAATAATCCCTACCCTTCCACATGACCAAACAATTCATATTAACATTTCACTCTTATCCCTAATGTACATGTATGATTAACTAGTGGTTATCCCCAGAGATCACGGCTAGTTACTCCTACAATTTTAAATGGTTTAATTTCTGTTTAATTTGATTGAATATGTATGTCTATTTCCCAATAAATTAGTTTTAGGTCTATATTCTAGAAAATTTTGAAAACCAAGCTGGTGCCCTCAGAGAGAAGAACCAGATTCAGTAAATGATTGTTAAGCTTCATAGTTTAGAGACATACATATTCAATGCTCATTTTGAATCAGTTTAACCGTGAAGAATATATTCACCAGTTCAACCATGAAGAAAATTCCCTCCGGGTGTATATAAAATAAATTTGCTGTCTAATCCCCTGGCAGTAGTTGGACCCACCGTTAACCAACCTATTTCCCCAACAACATGGGGAGCCACAAATAACACATAATACAAACATAACACCTATATCCACCATTTAATAATTTAGTCAAGTGGTTGGTTATGAAGAGGTGTCTACAATTACCTTAATAAAACAGTTAGAAATGTTCTAGTTTACACAGATAAAATTTTGAACATTCCTGTGTCCTCCTAGATGACCAAATATAAACATTTGCTATATGTTAGTGCCAGTTTTTTATATTTACTATAATAGGTGTACCAACCACAGGCTGTTTCCCTCTCGAAGAAAGCAGCCCGGGGAAAATTGCTATTATTTTGATAATTAAAACAAATTGTAGAATGTTCACATATATGTTTACTCTCATAGAAACCTGGTTAGTTTGATTTTTATTTAAATTTAAGTTTAGGGTTAATATGTTCCAATTTGATTTGGCCCCATCCCCCTGTGTACCAGTTTAACTGTGAAGGCTTACAAGGATTCTGTGGTGTATTTTACTTTTCTCTACCAACATGTATGATGTAATTATATGTTTGCAAGGGTTTTTGACCTATAATTCTAAATCTGTTTTTACCACAATGCCTAGATTAGTGCTTAGGCTCACAAGGGTATTGTGGTATATTTTCAATTGGTTTTACCAACATGTAAGATTTTAAATAAATTTTTACTTAGAAATCACCCAGAAATCAATAGGTTACAATACTCAATATAAAAGGTGCTCAAAAGAAACGCCAGCGGCCTAACTGATTCCCTGCTCTACAACCAATATACCAATAATATACCACATACAATATTACAAACTATATACAAATCAAGGTGTATTTTTAATGTGGTGGTGTGTGTTTTACAAGATAAAAATATAAGTGTATCATTTAAATAGTCCCTGCATATTGTATAGCCCCGTGAACCCATCCCCGTAAATAGAATATTCCCAAAACAATACCTAATGTGATGCCCTCCTCCGGATTCTGTGGGTGGCCGCTGCTCGTCCTGCGAATCCCACTGTCACTGCTGGCTGGTGCTATTTGCGGGTGGCCGTTGGTCGCCCCGCGAAGGCAAGCTGTATCCAGCCGTAGTGTAGGCTGGATTGGCTCACCGCGGGTGGTTGCTGCTCGGCCCACGAATCCAGGCTCGTTTTTAATTTAGCTGGATCGGTTAACCGCGGGTGGTTGCTGCTCACCCCGCAAATCCAGCTCGTAGTGTATGCTGGATCGGTTAACCGCGGGTGGTTGCTGCTCACCCTGCAAATCCAGCTCGTAATGTATGCTGGATCGGTTAACCGCGGGTGGTTGCTGCTCACCCTGCAAATCCAGCTCGTAATGTATGCTGGATCGGTTAACCGCGGGTGGCCAATGCGAATCCCGCAAATCCAGCTCTCACTGCCGGCCGGACTCGTCAACCGTGTGTGGCCACCGTGAATCCCTATCTCCTCGTCCTGTCATCGAGCGGTTGATATGGTGTGTGCGTCTAAATGTTGTGTGTATGAAATATAAATAGGTTTACATTAATTAGAGTTTATATTATTATATTTATTCAGAAATACAAAGCATGTAGTTCACTGGACTAATACAAGCACATAAATGAATTGAGCAGAGAATCAGGTTACCTAGAGCATTTTAGAGGATATTTTAGATATATAATAGTTTACTTTACCCCATTACATTATTATAGAAATTCAACCACGCACCCCAGATAAGCGAAAATTTGACGGATGGACTATCGCCCTATGTAATCAGTGGTGGTAGGATATATAATAATTTACTTTACACTCATTACTATACAGTGACAGATGCATACTTGATATGAGTTGAACAGAGAATCATGACAGAAAGAACACAAGATTTTAGAATATAAATGCACCCATTTTACATATAGTCATTACAATGACATACACACAGTTACATACATATATATCATGCTGTGTATATGAAACCAATGGTGATCATGACAGCTATTGGTGGTACAGCTATGCCTATGGTAGGCAGTTAATGCACAATTGTCTTTGTATTATAACTTTGGTGGGGCATATTTCTGGGTTTCTTGTATAATGTTACTTTTAATTGACATGTTTAGCACAGTAGAATGCATATAATATATGATTTTAATAAAGAAATAGTGAAATACACCTGAAATGTATATGCTTAAATAAATACAAGTTAACAGTAATCGTGGAACTAAAAATAACATTAACCTATAATATTTAAATTTTGTGAATAAACACAAAACAAATAACAGTAGCAAACAGCAGTATTTAATAGTACATTGAAATTACTTTATATGAGTTGAGCATAGATTCAGGTTATTTAGAGCAATTACCATTTCTTAGATATATAATAGTCATACAATCACACAACTCATTTGAACAGAGAATAAGTTACTTAGAACACTTTTAGCTAAAATTTTAGATATATAATATGAACAGTGCAATACAGATAATATATAAGTTCAATAAATAAATGGTGAGATAACATTCTAAATGTATCTATATTGAAATAAATATGCAAAAGTCAACAGTAATTTTGGAATTAAAACAGTAATTTCGGAATTAAAAGTAACATTAATAGCTTAATAAGTTTTAACATAACACGACGAAAAACGGCCGAATAAAATCGATATCGTCGTCACATCACTTTATATAAACTACAACTCTTCAAAATTTGTTAATATGGATAAATATAACACCAATAACTCCTAACTTTAGATTAAAAGTAGCATTATGGCCAAGCAAAAGACATTTAGACATTCTACCTCCGAATTAATAAATAAAAACCCCGTATCAGGTCGACCAAAAAGTCTGAGCCGTGACACATACTTCCCTTACTGTAATACTGTGTGGGCACATTTCTTCCAATGATGATAGTTTATATTTAACCCAAAATCATCCCGAAAAGCATGAATTCAATGAATATGACAAAGTAAACCGGAATTATGTATTAAAAGCAACTTTAATGGCAAAATAATGCCAAAAATACGAAGTTTAAACATAACACGACGAAAAACGGCCGAATAACGCCGATCTCGTCGTCATATTACTTTTAATGAACCTACAACCATTAGAAATCTATAAATATGAATAAAATAAAATAAAATGAATCCTAATTTTGGTTCAAAAGAAACATTAATGGCAAAATAATGCCAAAAATACGAAATAAAGAAACATGACGAAAACGGCCGAATAAGCTCGATATCGTCGTCATATTCCTTTAATATAAACCAAAACGATTCGGAATGCATGAATATGAATGAATATAACACAAATAAATCAAATGTGGGTTAAAAGTAATTCTAAATATTACATAGATGCTGTCTGGATTATTCAATGTTCAAAGTCTTCCAACCTTCGAACCAATACACTGCTGCCAGACGAACTGCAAATTGTGTACCAGTCGCCCAGCAACCGCGCTCAATTTGTTGATGGATACGGGTACTGACAAGCCTCTCCCAGGCCCGCAATTTGCGAGGCAGAGTTAACATGCACCCGCGAATTGCGTGTGGATTTTATATTATTACAGCCCCATCTCAAAATCCATTACTATGACGAAATAAATACAAAATATATCAATTTGGATGGACAGAAACAATAATATGACAAAATAAAGCCTAAATTTGGAATTAAAAGTAAGATTAATGCCAAAAATAAGACATTCTAATAGAAAAATCATGAAAACGACCGCGAGAGGCTAATATCGCCGTACCCTGCGTTCGTCATGTTATTTGGATTTACCATAAACAGGAGATGTATTAATTTAACGAAATATGCTAAAATAAACCCCAGTTTTGAATTTAAAAAAGCCAAAAATAAGACATTTTAAACAGAAAACACTGAATATGATTGTGAAGACCGATCTTATGGCCTTCACGTCCTACCCCATGCATGGTTCCTCCAACGACGATGTCTGCCTGGTGTCTTGCATAATCCAGAGAACATATGAAGTTACAGATGCAAAAATAAAAGAATTTGTACTACAAGTTAGAAATCTCAATAAGATGAGATTAAAAGCCAGAACAAGTGGTGAGCAAAATAAGTGCAATACACAGTAATATCAGTTGATATTAGTGTTTCTTTAACTTATTTCATTTTCCTAATATATTTATATATATATACGCTTGTAAATTTAGACAATTTTGGAAATTAGTTTATGTTTACAAAATAAATTAATAGATGCCTAAAAGTGTAAAAAGACCACTTTTAGAGATTACATTAATGTATACTAAATAAATTAATAGAAGCCTAAAAGTGTAAAAACACCACAAGTAAAATTGAAAAGGTAGAGTAATAATTAAAAAACAAAAAACAAAAAAACAGAGCAGCACATAGCAAACCTGACCAAACAGTCTGAGATTTACTGAACTACTGCCGTGAAGCTCCAATCACGCATCATGACGTCGCCTCCACTCCGCGACGCGTTTCATCGCTAGGAGACACCGTAACAAATGGAAAAGGGCGGCTAGTTCAAAGCTATATAACGTCCGTCATTGCCCTATGCCGGGGTAGCTAATCCTCGCCTATTCGACTCTATCCGTTCAGAGCAACACAAGGTTAACGTCGTTATTATGGGCCTCAGGCTTGTAGCCCTCCCATTAAAAATTAATACGACTAGCCGCGAAAGAAAACCAGGAATACCAATTTAGTTGAACACTATTATTTCTCCATTATTAATGCAACCCCGGGTATTCCCTAAACCGTCATGGTATGGCGTGAAACCTCAACACAGGCGCCGGTCTGACACTGTCAACACTACCCGAATAAGCTATACAAAAAAATAAAAACAATTTCTAAGCATACAGAAGTGAACTAAAAGGTATTACACTCCTTACTATCCTGGTCACGGCACCAGTTTAACCGTCGGGCTATTCCACCCCCGCTTAAGGCGACCCTACGTGTTAATATAAATAATTGTTTCCATGTGAATGACTTGTGCCTCCTGCAGCCGGTTGTCTGTCACCCTGCCAGCCTGACCCTTGACTAGCATTGCCCGAGGTGGAGAGTTTGACTCCTGACAGACCATTGGCAGAAGGCCCTTAATTAAATAAGATTATAGAGCAATCCAAATAGCAATCTGAAGTTGACCATAGCAGTTAATAATATAAGTCTGGAGGACAGTAAGGAATGCAAGGAACGTTCATGTCACTTCTTAGGAGCTCACCATTTTATTCTTACCTCTTACTAACAGAATGAATTGATCAATAAAATCTATGTTCTTAGTTAAATATAGTTCAACAGTGGAATGTATGTTATAAGCCACATCCCCTCCCATATAATTAAGTTAAATAAGTTTGGAATTTAGACAATAAAAGCCTAAATATCGGCTAAAACATCGGAGCGTGCAAAAACACGTCCGATGGGTCTGGGTCCGAACGCCCGACCTCCTATCGTTGCTAGGATAGTCACAATCGACGTATCCAAGCAACGCTTTACAGCAGGGAACCCTGCCTCGCAAAATGCGCGCCCGCGCAAAATGAGGTCGAGCAGTCTCACCCACTTCATATGTATATATATGTATATATATGTATATGTACATATATATATATATATGTATATATATATATATATATACATTTACCCAGAGTACATCAAATATAATAGAATCCAGACATATTACACATTAAATAATATACGTGTAAATGCTTATGCCTTGCATATATGCATTCACATATAAATTCCTCCAGTGTGTTGCGCGAGGGGGGGCCACCCGTATTCAACTCCCCGACAGCTGCGGGTCGGAAGGGGGGCTCTCCAATAATGTTCCGGTGGAGAAAGTAGCAAAGTATATATTATGTTCCCCTAGCATTTATACTTGTATTTTGTTGTTGTTGTACCATAGTTGTTTAAGCAGGTGAAATTTCAGTCACAGACAACTGGTCTTCCTCATTCCACTGCTCCTTGCCCTATCCTAGTAATGCCAAGCACCTGGCTAGGAAGCGACAAGTATCAATTTTTAAGTCATTGGTTTGAGTTGACCAGGGTTCGAACCCACGACCCCACGATCTACCAACACGGGAGACGGACGCTCTAACTCATTCAGCCATCCCGTCTGGTTTCTAACTCATTTGACCATCCCGTCTGTATAATGCGTTATACATCACATATACATGTGTGTATATGTATATATGTAGGACACTCTGTATATAAACATATACATATATCGAAGTATAATGATGACACTCTAATACAGACATACTACATGTTTAATAGTGTGTATAACTATAAGTGATTATACTTTACACCCCGACCCCAACCGTAACCGACGCCCCAACTCACAATCCACAAGCCCCTCCTCCACCTCACGGGCTGGAGGGTTTGAGCCTGAGCCTCGTAAATAAATCGGGCAGTTGTCAATCTGTGCAAGGGATGGAGGGGGTGGGAAAGGCGGGTTGGGGGTGGAGTGTGTGGGGTGGGGTGGGGGTGGGGGTGGGGGGGTGGGGTGGGGGTGGGGTGGGGGTGGGGGGAGGTCAGGAAGTGGAATCCCCGCTCTGATCGGAACAATCGACGCGGGGACGGCAATGAAGACTGGCCGGGCTCCCGTCAACACCACCCGGCACGAGGGCGACACCGCGCCTTAGACTCCCTCCCACCTTCACCCTCCACCCCCCCCCCCACAACCCCCCCCCCCCCACACACACAACACACTCACAATGCACAGCCCCAGCCTCCTTCACAGCCTGAACCGCAACAGTAGGTTATTTATTTGCTAGTTGGGGTTTTATGTCCTAGCAAACAACTAAAGCTAAGATTCCTTACATGGGGTATGCGGCATGCGGTATGCGAATGTGAATGCGAATGCGGCAAAAAATCTAAATGCCTTGAAGTCAATGGGCTACATCCCTTACACGCGGTATGCGAATGCGAATGCAAATGCGAATGCAGCAACTCGATCGGTCCATGTAGTGATCGGTATGGCATGCGGCATGCAGCATGTGGCATGCGGCACGCGGTATGCGAATAGAAACCTCAGTCCCACATGTCCATTAGGTTTAGATGAGGAGAGGCGACTGAGCATTACGGAACGGTCACACACAAGGGTGCAGAGGGAAACCATAATGTAGTGGTGGTGGTGGTGGGGTTACAGGTTGGTAAAAATGCTACCATCGCCACAGAAATATGAATACTTATCTATAATTTGGTAATTATAAAGGTAGGAACCCCCATGTGACATACCAAGAGGTACATAGATATAAATGCAATATTAGGTCGTATACAATGCAGTATGGAGTGACCTTGTTTATTTATATTTTTTAAATATAGCCAGTCGTGTGCCGCATGCCGCATGCCACATACCGCGTAGAAGGAATCCTCCCATTCACATACCGCATACCGCATGATGCATGCTGCATACTGCATACCGCATAGAAGGAATCTTAGCTTTAGGTTACAGCAGGATGGGTAGGCCTACCGATTTGTAACAGTGTGCACCCATGTTGACTTTTATAGTGCTGCCCCACTGGGAGATCAGGCCACCATCACCATGATGACCCGATATCTCACAAAGCGACATTATCCTGATACTGAGCTAACCAGTCCTCGTCACACCGTAGCAATGCCGAGTGCCAGGCTAGGTAGCAATAATAATCTATTTTGTAAGTCATTGGTTTGACTCGGCCACGATTAGAACTCCAGACCTTCTGCATGGGAAGGTTGTCCTTTACGAATGAGCGTGCACCAGCAGGGCATGTGTGTTGGGTGTGGGGGTGGGATGCTTGTTTGTTTCTTGTTGTTTTACGTCCTAGCAACATGTAAGGTCATATCAGGATGGCTGGGTGTGGGAAGGGGGGGGGGGGTTTAAAGGTGCATAGTCGGATAAAAGCAGTAGATTTTCTAAAGCAAAAGACTATCGAGATGTAGTCATACATATCAACCTTAAGGTGCGGTCACATACACGTTAGAGGATGAAGTTGAACGTAGTGAAGGCTAACATAGTTGAATGTAGTTGAACGTAGTTGAATGTAGTTGAACATAGGTGAACGTAGTTTAACATAGTTGAACATAGTTGAACATAGTTGAACGTGGTTGAACGTAGTTGAACGTTGTTGAACGTGGTTGAACGTAGTTGAAAGTACCGGAGAAGTAAGGATGCTGGGTATTTCAACTACATTCGACTACATCTGACTACGTTTGACTACGTTTGAGTATGTTCCACTACGTTCAACTACGTTTGACTACGTTTGACTATGTTCGACTACATTCGATTACGTTTGACTACTTTTGACTACTTTCAACTATGGTAAATTATGGTCAGCTATGGTCAACTACGGTCAACTACTGTTAACTACGGTCAACTATTGTTAACTACATTCAACTACGTTCAACTTTGTTCAACTACGTTCAACTATGTTCAACTACATTCAACTATGTTCAACTATGTTCAACTATGTTAGCCTCCACTATGTTCAAAACCAGAAAGTTCAGTTAGATTTGATCATACAAAGCTATCTTAGCTAGTGCTGCATGTATTATTATTAATGTAGCAGTCACACTACGACGACAAGGGGCAACGACAGCCCGACGACATATGCAAATTCGAGCCAAGTTGGACGACAATCGGATGACATCCGGACAACAGCCCGACGACATCGGAATGACAGACGGGACGACAGCGGGACTACAGTGTATGTGTGTGTGTGTCTGTGTGTGTGACTCTGTGTCTCTGTGTGTGTCTCTATGTGTGTGTCTGTGTCTGTGTGTGTGTGTCTATGTGTGTGTATATGTGCGTGTGACTCTGTGTCTCTGTGTGTGTCTCTATGTGTGTGTATGTGTCTCTGTGTCTGTGTGTGTCTATGTGTGTGTGTCTATGTGTGTGTGTCTCTGTGTGTGTGTCTCTGTGTGTGTGTCTCTGTGTGTCTGTGTGTGTGTCTGTGTGTGTATGTGTGTGTGTGTCTCTGGGTGTGTGACTCTGTGTCTCTGTGTGTCTCTATGTGTGTGTATGTGTGTCTGTGGGTGTCTGTGTGTGTGTCTCTGTGTTTCTGTGTGTATGTGTGTGTGTCTCTGTGTGTGTCTCTGTGTTTCTATGTGTATGTGTGTGTCTCTGTGTATGTGTGTGTGTCTCGGTGTGTGTCTCTGTCTTTCTGTGTGTATGTGTGTGTCTGTGTGTGTCTGTGTGTGTCTGTGTGTGTCTCTGTGTGTCTGCAACAGAGACACAAAGACACAGAGACACACACAGACATACACACACATAGACACAGAGACACACATACAGACAGAGAGACACACAAAGACACACACAGAGACACAGAGACACACACATAGACACAGAGACACACATACAGACACAGAGAGACACACAAAGACACACACAGAGACACAGAGACACACACATAGACACAGAGACACACATACAGACACAGAGACACACACAGAGACACACACACTTAAACACACAGACACAGACACACACAGAGACACACACACAGACACAGAGATACACACACATATACACACTGATACACACACAGAGACACACAGAGCAACAGAGACACAAAGACACAGAGACACACACACAAACACACACAGAGACAAAGAGACACACACAGAGACACAGAGACACACCCACATACACAGATACACACACAGAGACACACACAGAGACAGAGACACAACACAGAGACACACACAGAGACGCACACACACAGAGACACACACACATACACATACAGAGACACACACACATACACACACATACACAGAGACAAAGAGACACACACAGAGACACACACACAGATACAGATACACACTGAGAGACACACACAGAGACACACACAGACACACACAGACCCAGATACACACACAGAGACACACACAGAGACAGAGACACAACACAGAGAGACACACACACAGACACACACACAGACACACACAGACACACACAGTGACACACACACATACACACACAGACACAGAGACACACACACAGACACACACACAAAAACACAGAGACACACACACAGACACAGAGATACACACACAGCCACACACAAAGCAACAGAGACACAAAGACACAGAGACACATACACACAGACACACACACATACACATATACACATCACAGAGACACACACACAGAGACACACACAGAGACACAGAGACACATACAGAGACACACACACAGACACACACAGCCACACACATACACACACATAGACAAGAGACACACATACACACATAGACACACACACATACACAGATACACACACATAGACACACACAGAGACACATAGACACCACATAGACACACACACAGACACACACAGACACACAGACACATACAGAGAGACACACACAGATACACACATACAAAGAGACACACACACATACACACACAGACACATATACACACACAGAGACACACACACAGACACAGAGACACACACAGACACAGAGATACACACACACAGAGACACACACATAGAGACACAGAGACACACACAGAGACACAGAGACATCACAGAGACACAGAGACACACACACACAGACACACACATAGACACAGAGACACACATACAGCTGCTATGGAGAGAGAAGCGACGACAGCATAACGACAAAGACGACACCTTAACGGCAAAGACAACACCGTAACGACACTGTACCGACACCATAGCGACACCGTAGCGACAGCCAAACGACATCGGCTGTCGTCGGCTGTCGTCAAACTTTTTCAACATGTCCAAAAAGCTGACGACAACCTGGCGACAGTCGAGAAACTGGAGGTGTCATGGAGGTGTCGCGGCAACACCGTAGCGACACCGTAGCAACACCCGACGACACTCGACGACAGACCGGAAGTCGCTGTCGTTGGGCTGCCGTCGCCCCTTGTCGTCATAGTGTGACTGCTACATAAGCACTTGTTACTGTATAGAAGGGAATACCAAGTCAATTTAATACTAGAACCTGTTTCTGCTGATACCTATGGTGTCAGAATTTGCTGAAATTATTTTGAATGCATTTACTTCAAATATATTCAAAATGAGTTTGCAGTCATCAAAACCACTTCAGGGTAATGGTAATTAGATCATAACGATCAATGTAATATATTTATCTCTAAAGGTTTGGGAAAACTTACAAGCCAACTTTAATATTCCCTTCTATTCAGCAACAAATATTTAACAACTGCACAAATTTGTATCCAAGTTGGCGATGTATATTAAAATCTATCTGGTGTAAATGTTTTGGTTTTGAAAATGTGGCGCTTTTATCGGGCATATATGCAGCGTTCAGTGTTAATATTTCGCCTGGCCCCCAGACATTCCATATTACAATCTGAACATACCTTGATTTAAAATTACTAATTTCGGAGATATTTGAAGGGCAAACATGCAAAAATACTGCTGGCATGCTTAAAAAAAACTCTGACCCCATAGACTTCAACGATGCTAACAAGTTCTATTAACTTGACAAATTATCCACTTCCATCTAGCAACAAATGCGTAATAAGTGCATGAATATCTAAGTTGGATATCTAGGTTCAAATGTACATGTAGATACATGTAGATACATGTTTTGCTTTGGGAAATTGGATGCTTTGATGGGACTCAGTTTTGGTTTCGAAAAGTTGAGGCTTTTAGTGTACTATGCACCTTTAATTATAGGACTAGGAATAACCTAAATGTGTACTCATTCCCATTTTCATGTTTCAAACATTATGCACAACAGACATACCTCACCCACTGGTAGCGCCACAGTGGTAGCTTCCCACACTAATCCCCAAGGTGGCGGGCTCTACCGGAAAGTGAGAGAAGCAAAAATGAGAGTTGGCTGGTTTTTGGAGTTTTACATCCTGGCAACATCTAATAAGGTCATATCAATCCGGGTACCGACTTGTGACAGTGCATACTCATATCAACTTTATAGTGTTACCCCACTGGGAAATCAGGATGCTGGCACCATGACCCAATATCCCCCTCAGACACGTTATCCTGACAGTGATCTAACCAGTCCTTGCTGTATCCTATTAGTGCCGAGTGCCAGGTGAGGGAGCGACATGTATCAATTTGATAAGTCATTTATTTGATGTGACCGGGAACCAAACTCTGGACGCATGTGAGTCCCACGCTCAACCGATTCGGCCACTGCGCCCGGTCACCCAAAAGTAAGAGAAGCAAAAAGGATGAAGCACTAAAAAGACGATGGGAGGGCGGGAAATGGGGGCCAGGTGACCGGAAGTGACGTTCCGTTCCGACGCGCAGGCGCACAGTCGGCGTTTCCGGGTACCTGACAGACCAATAAGTCGGTCATGTTGGAGGCTTGGGGACCAGGCTGCAATTACTAGAATTAGTGGTCGTGATATGTTTGATGTGCTGAGAGATGGGAGTGTGGGTGTTGGTGTCTGTGATTGGGTTTGTTTAACGTGATTGGTGTTCACTGGTACCGCGTTGGTAAGGAGATGTTGTCCCTTCTCCACTGTTCTCCTGGCTAGGCAGGCCCACCCACACTGCACACACGCATCTTCTCACATCTACACATCCACAACTACCCTCACACCCAAACTCACACACACACAGCTGCACCAATACACACATCTCACACATACATCTCCACCAATACGCACACACCCACACACCCATGCCCTCACACACAGCTCCAACATGCACACATGCACACACACATACACGCACACACAGCTCCACCAATACACACATCATACACACAGCTCCACCAATATGCAAACACCCACACACCCACATACCCACACCCTCACACACAGCTCCAACATGCACGCATGCACACACATCTCCACCAATACACACCTCAGCACAGCTCCATCAATACGCACACATCCACACACCCACACCCTCACACACAGATCCGCCAACACCCACATCACACACACATACACAGCTCCAACAAGCACACACCCACATAAACACACCCTCATACACAGCTCCAACACGCACACACATACACACATTTCCACAAATACACACATCTCACACACACACATATCCACCAAGAAGCACACACACACACCCTCACACACAGCTCCAACATGCACACATGCATCTCCACCAATACACGCATCTTGCACACACATCTCCACCAATACACCCCCACCCACACACCCACACCCTCACACACAGCTCCACCATGCACACACACCTCTCCATCAATACACACATCTCACACACACAGATCCACCAATATGCACACATCCACACACCCACACACCCACACCCTCACACACAGCTCCAACACGCACCCACACAACTTCACCAATACACACATCTCACACACATCTCCACCAATACACACACCCACACCCTCACCCACAGCTCCAAAACGCACACACCCACACACAGCTCCAACAATACACACATCTCACACACACAGCTGCACAAATACGCACACACCCACACACCCACCCCCTCACACACAAATCCACCCACACCCACACCACGCACACATACATAGCTCCACCAATATGGATACACCCACACACACCCATGCACACACAGCTCCAGGAACACACACATCACAGACACAGCTTCACCAAGACACCCACACCCACACCCTCACACACAGCTCCAACACGCACACACACAGCTCCACCAATACACACATCTCACACACCCACACCCTTACACACAGCTCCACCAACACCCGCATCAGACACACATATGCAGCTCCAACACACACACCCATGTACCTACGCACACACACCCATCCACAGTTGCATACACACCCACCCACCCACCCTTGTCACCCCAACACCCTCACCCACAACGACACCAACACCCACACACCCATACCCAACATCTCCCACTAACTGCCGTAACCACACACAGACCTACACCGCCCCACATCCACAGCTAGAATTATGCCCTCACTCCACATCCCTCCATAACTCCCGGACCCACACCCACACATACACATACCACCCACCCTCCCTACAATCAATCTATCAGCTACACTTCCTAACTCCTTATATACCCACCCCCTCTCCCCCACCCACCCACCCCACCCCTCCCTACAACCAGTCCACCAGCAACACCGCTTAACCAGCTATATACCACCACCCCACCACCACCACCCAACCCCCACCACACCCCGCCTCCTCCCTACAACCAATCCATCAGCTACATTCCCTAACCCCCTACATAAACCCCGCCCCACCCCACCCCACCCCGTCACCCCCACCTCTCTGCACTCCCGCATGTGTGTCATTTGACCACCCACACCATCTGTATCCCTCCACATACAAATTAATTACGGTTTCGCGTTTCACGGCACCGACATGCTAATTGGCTAATTTGCCCTCTCCCTCACAAGGAGCGGCCTTTCGGTTAAAGGTACGGCACACCTGCCGGCAGGAGCCCCCGGGACCAAGGGACCACCCCCCCCCCACTCCTGGGTTAACCCCCCCCCCCCCTCCCGTTCCCTACTCTGGCTCCCGCCCACCTCGCCGCCCGCTGCCCGCCGCCGCGGCCCGCCGCCCCGCCGCCCGCCGCCCGCTGCCCGCCGCCCGCCGCCCGCCGCGCCGCCGCCCCCGCGTCCGCCGTCCGCCGTCCGCCGCCCGCTGCCAGCCGTCCGCGCCGCCGCCCGCGCCACCGCCGCAGCGCCCGCCGCCCGCACCCGCCGCCCGCCGTCGCCGCCCGCCGCCCGCCGTCGCCGCCGGCCGCCGCCGCCCGCCGCCCGCCCGCGCCCGCCCCGGCCCGCCGCCCGCCGCCGCGCCGCCCGCCGCGCCGCCGCCCGCCGCCGCCCGCGCCCGCCGGCTCGCGCCCGCCGCCCGCCGCCCGCCGCCCCGCGCCCGCCGCCCGCCGCCCGCCGCCCGCCGCCCGCTGCTCACCGGGGCTCCACCTTGTGGTGATGCCGTGTAAGGCGCGGTGCACCCGGGCCAACACCGGCCGGACGGTGCTGCCACACACACGGTCAGGGAACGGCATTGCAGCACCGGTGTAACAAGCCGGGCCCGTCGGCGTCCAATTTGACAGGCTGTGATTGTTGCTGTAATTGTAAATGTGGGTATACGTGAGTAGGTGTGGGTGTGGCTGTGGGTGTTGTAGTGAGTATGTGGGTGTGGGTGTGATAGTGAGTGTGGGTATAGGTCTGGGTATGGGTGTGAATATCAGTGTGGATAGGTGAGGATGGGTGTAGTTCTGGTTGTGGGCTAGCTGTCGTTGTGGGGTAGGTGTGGGTGTGGTTTCGGGTGTGGTTCTGCTTGTGGGTGTGAGTGTGGTTGTGGTTGTGGGAGTGCATGGGTGCGGGTGAGAGTGGGCTTGGCTGTAGGTGTGGATGAGTGTGAGTATGTAGATGGGTGTGGGTATGGCTATGGTTTCTTTGTTTGTTGTTTTATATCCTAGCAACATCTAACTTCTAAGGTCATATCAGGACGATACCAACTTGTGACAGTGTGCACTCATGGCAACTTTATAGTGCTTCCCCACTGGGATCCCACTCAGTCACATTATCCTGACACTGAGCCAACCAGTCCTTGCCCTATCATATTAATGCTGAGTGCCTGGCTAGGAAGCGACAAGTATCAATTTTGAAGTAATTGATTTGACTCGACCAGGGCTTGAACCCACGATCCCATGGTCTACCAACACGGGAGATGGACGCTCTAACTCATTTGGCCATCCCGTCTGGTCTGGTTGTGGGTGTGCTGAGTAGATAGGTGTGGATGTGAGCGTTAATAGGGGTGTGGGTATGGGTTTGCACCTGTCTTGACCTGTTCTTGCCGGTGTGAGACCTCTATTTGCTCCCCGAGAGAGTGCTGCTAGTAACTTACAAAAGCCAACAGCACTTCAACACTTTGCAAGCAACTTTTATGAAATGCACAACTGCACAAAATAGCAGCGGTTAAGAAATAAAAGGAGTCTTTGTCGCATTGCGACCGACAGCATGATGATGGGTGTGCTGAGTATATATATAGGTGTGGATGTGAGTGTTAATAGGGGTGTGGGTGTGCTGAGTATATATATAGGTGTGGATGTGACTCTGTGAGTGTTAATAGGGGTGTGGGTGTGCTGAGTATATATATATATATATATATAGGTGTGGATGTGAGCGTTAATAGGGGTGTGGGTGTGCTGAGTATATATATAGGTGTGGATGTGACTCTGTGAGTGTTAATAGGGGTGTGGGTGTGCTGACTATATATATATATATAGGTGTGGATGTGAGCGTTAATAGGGGTGTGGGTGCTGGTGTGGGGATGAGTCTCGATGTGGGGGTCTGCGGCAGGTATTGGTGTAGATGTGGAGTAACTGTCGGTCTGGATGGTGTGAAATGCTCCCTCCCATGCAACAGACTGTCTCAGATGCTTCAGTTTTTGATTTGGCCACCGGCAGTTTGCCTGGTCTAACTCTAATTTCTAAAGCAGCGTGTTGCGTCCCGACAAACCTGCCCACCTGTGACGTAATAACGTGAATGGCCACCAGGGGACGCCACTAGACTTAGTGTTATAGGGGTCACTGCCAAGGTCATATCATAGTCCTCATCCTTCTGTGATGACGCGGCTTGTGGAGTGCCTACCTGCTGGTTTCATTTATTGACCAGATAGTTATAGAGGGACAATTACAATATCGATATAGATGGTTTTGTCTTCAACGGCCGTCTGTCAACCGTCACAGATTAAAATTTAAAGCGGCATAGTCCAAGCGGCATAGTGCATAGAATCAATAAAGCTGGAATAATATTCAACATGAAGATGAATGCCAGGAAGACCAAAACAATGGTTATAAGACAGATAAACCAAATATCAATATAACCATAGATGGCACCAACATAGATCAAGTATCCGAGTTCATCTCGGACAAAAGATTACAAATGATGGGAGATGTGAGGAAGAAATTAAAAGAAGGATAACAATAGCCCAAACAACATTCTCCAAAATGTATGGAGTGTTAACATCAAGTAAGATATTAATACAAACAAGGAAGCATATTCTTCAGTGTTATGTGTGGTCTACTCTAATGTATGGGGCTGAGACATGGACAATCTCTAAGAAAATGTACAAACGTTTAGTAGCATTTGAGATGTGGACTTATCGAAGGATGATGAAAATATCATGGACAAAGAAGATCACCAACAAAGAAGTTCTCAGAAAAATTAAAAATAAGAAAAGCTTGTTTGCCACTATACAGACAAAGAAACTTATTTATTTTGGCCACATCATTCGTCAGAGTTCAATATACCGTACATTGTTGGAAGGGAAGGTGAATGGCAGCAGAGGGAGAGGGAGACCAAGAACATCATGGTTTACAAATATTCCACAGTGGACAGGCTTGAATTATTCACAGTCTATCAGAACAGCACACCATCGGGACAAGTGGAGAACCATTGCTTCCAACCCTCGACTAGAGGACGGAACTATTGATTGATTGATAGTCCAATTAAAGCAACACATTTCCAAATCCAAAATAGTCATCTTGATTTGATTTTTTTCTCTTTTTTCAGTTTGTCGATAGAAAGCCCGAGCCTACACTTTTACTGACCCAAGGGATTTTTAACCTCCCACACCACATAGACATGGTATGAGAGCAACCAGCCTTTGATGACGCTGTAAGTTATACACAGCGTTGGAAATCCAAATTGGCAGAGGTGGGGGGGGGGGGATGGGGAATTGAACCACTGACCTTCAGATTAGGAGTCTGACCTAGAAAAAAGTCAGACACTCTAACCACTCCGCCACAGAGAACACCACGATCATATTCAAATTAGATAGGGTCGCACTTATTAAGCAAGCGTTGCTGCATAGAATGGCTGTGTTAATTGAATATAGCAAGAGTGTCAACATTAATTATGAATGCGTTACACCAATACAATGACCAAAGTGACATAATACGGTTCATTTTGGGAAGTTACATTTTGGTCCATTATAGGTGTTTGATAAGTAGTTAATTTGACTTGTGAGAGTAATATAATGGCTCTATAATTTCGAATGTGAGAAAAGGAGGGTGGGAGGTAAAACTTCCTGTGAAGTTAGTTTCAGGACTGAATGGTGGACTGGTGAGTGTGGGCGTGGGTATTACTAATATAAGAAGAGTCAAATCAATTACTTTAAACAATATTTTAGAAACATGTACTCGCCTGTTCCTGGGCATTGTTAAGATAAGGCTGTAATAAATATAGCAAGTCAACACCGAGGAGGGCAAGGAGTTGCGGAATGAGGAAGCACCAATTGTCTGTGATTGAAATTTCCCATGCTTAATCAACAAATGTAGAAACCAAAAACCAAAAAGTAATCAGCACTAACATAACAAGATGAAGGCTGTCAGGGAAAGTAATGAAAGGTAACCAAACAACTAGAACTAACAAACTCACAGCGCGTAGGGAGATGTGGGAGAATGTATACAAACAGAGAAATAATGCATGCAGTAGATAGCTACACAACTGAAAGTAACAAAATAAGGGGAACCACAAAACTATTATGCCCCTGTCACATACACTTAAGTGAATTTAGTTGAACGTAGGATAGATTAACGCGGGTCAAACGTGCTATCACTATGCTAAACTATGTTAAGGTACGGCATGTTTTGGTTGATCACCCACCTAATAGTATGGATAAATATGTTACGGTACAGATCCTGGAACATTTCGGTATGGATCCCGGTATGTCCAACTACATTTAACTACGTTGAACTACGTGACCCTCCAGTATGTTCAACTACTTTCAACTTCGTCTACTAATGGCTATGTGACCACGGCAGAACGGCCAAGGTTTTGTGCTGTTCAAAGTATGCTAGGGTATGCTAGGATACGCTAGAGTATGCTAGAGTACACTAGGGTATGCTAGAGTACATTAAGAAGTACACTAGAGTATGTTAGAGTACATTAGAGTATGTTATCATCATGGAGGCTATGTCTGCTTCAAACGTACCTCTCTTTTGAACATACCCAAAGCTTAAATTGGAACTCAAGGCCCACACACGTTCTTACCACATTATCATCACGTAGAAGTACAGATGCCGGTATGTTGCACTACGTTCAATTACGTTCAACTATGTTAGCCTCCACTATGTTCAATGACGTCCACTAACGTGTATGTGACCAGGCCTTTACTGTCTAGCGAACTAGCAGCGAAAACAAGTTATTAAACTTAACGATAAAGGGCAGCATAAATACATTGTCACACACAAAATAGAAGATATTTGAAACGAAAACTAAATAGACTATGTGCGTCGATGTGTGTATGTGTGTGTGTGTGTGTGTGTAGCGGGTGTGTGTGGGTGTATGGGTGTGAGGATGTGTGTATGTGGTCGGCTGTGTGGGATATTACTTTGTTAGCCTCCGTTGTCGCTCCTCTGTTCACTCTCAATAAGTCACCAGTCGGCCGCTCAGCGCGCCACCAAGCGGATTCATCGGCAAACCACGCCCCCTCCCCACACTCCCACCCTCCAACCGTCCCTCCCTCCCAGCCCCTCCCACCCCCACGACTATAGTGGCGCCCTCCCACGGTGTCGGCGTCTGTCGTCCCGAAGCGCCGGCAGCCAAAGATAGATAACCCCTTACATAACTCCTGCAACCAGTGACCAGAGCCGAGCTGGGGAGGGCTCGGCGGGGCTCGGCCGGGCTCGGGCCGGACTCCGCCACACAATCACGCCTCCCCGCGGGGAGAGCGGCACTTTGAGGCTTATGGGAAATGAGGACGGCCCGTCGCGCGCCGCCATTTTGCTTTTGGCGGGAAACAACACAATCCCCGGGGCACTGCTGCGTCGAGTTGATTTGCTGGCTCCGGGCAACAGACGATGTGTTCATATATATATATATATATATATATATATATATATATATATATATATTTATACACAAACAGCAACAGGTGGACTGGACTTACCGATAATGGGTCAACCAGTGAAAAAGAAAGCTTGTTTTATTTAACTATCACTCTGACATATTTCTCTAGAGGAAACCCGCTGCCACCTTTTTGCCGATAAGCAGCAAGGGGTCTTTTATATGCACTTTCCCACAGACAGGACAGCACATACCACAGCCTTTGATGAACCAGTTGTGGACCACTGGTTGGCAACCAGCGAAATACTTCCACTTCCTGTGGAAGGGGACAGGGGAACCCTGCGGCGACCTCGATCACAGAGCTCAAGTCTGCTCCATTAAATACTCTTTTTATTCCCCCCTCCCCCATTGAGTCTCCTTTGTGCGCGAGTGTGAACAATTTACTGTTGAGAACAATAGATGGTTTGCACCACCAATCCCCCCCCCCCCCCCGGCCCGCCTTCTGATGGCAGTAGTCGAACTGATATAGTGTGGAGCAGTTTGGTGTGCAAGATTCCCTGTGTAGTATGTGCTATTCTTTATTGGCAAAACAGTTTATTCATCAGAATATACATTTGTTCAGCGCCGAGGCACTGATCTTCCGGCCGTTTACACTACATTAAAACTAGGTACTTAGGGCATATTAGTTTGTTTGTTTGTTGTTGTTGTTTTACGTCCTAGCAACATCATCATCATCATCATCATGCTGTCAGTCACGATGCGACAAAGACTGCTTTCATTACTTGACTGCCGCTCTCCATTTAGCTCTCTGCTGTGAGAGTTGGGTCCATGAGTCGGTCTTAAAGTTGCATAGTCCGATGAAGTATCACATTTTCAAAACCAAAAGAATTATCTAGATCTGATTCTACATATCTAACTTAGATACTGGTGCATTTATTAAACATTTGTTTCTGTATAGAAGGGAACACTGAGTCAATTTAACAGAACCTGTTACAGCAGAGGTCTATGGTATCAGAGTTTTGGCATGCTTGCCAAAACTAATTTTACATGTTTGCACTTCAAATATCTCAAAAGTTTACCATTTAAAATAAAACTTACTTCACACTAAAGTAAGGTCAGTAATAATGATCAATCTAAAATATTTATCTCAGAAAAATGGCAGAAATCCAAAACCATCGGACTATGCAACTTTAATGTCTCTCAGCTTCAGGTTTTTCTTGATGGTATCCTTGAACCGGAGACTAGGGCGCCCTCTCTTTCTGTAGCCAGAAGACAGTTGAGAATAGAGGATCTGCTTTGGTAGCCTGTCTGATGACATCCTCATTAAGGTGTCCAGTCCACCGGAGATTCTTTTTGATCAGAAGATCTTCCATAGAAGGCAGCCCCTTCGTTCGTGTATTTCCTTATTTTCATTTCATGAAAGCTGCCTGCAAAAGTTTTTAAGTGCTGCTGGCTTTGACATCTAAGGTCTGATATGACATATAAGGTCATATCAGGACGGGTACCGACTTGTGACAGTGCGCACTCACAGCGACTTTATAGTGCTGTCCCACTGGGAAACAAGGCCGCTGGCAGCATGACCTGGCTTGCCACTCAGTCACATTATCCTGACACTGAGCACACCAGTCCTTGCCCATAATAACTTCAGTGTTATGAAGAATCTTATAGAAGATTTCCACTGACAAGGTGATGGCAGTGCTAGGAACTACTGAATGGCAGTTCACTCTGTATGTTCTATAGAAAAGGTATATTATTTGCTTAGTACTGAGGCACTGGGTCTCTGATGCTAGCTATTGACAGATAAGTTGCATTAACTATAATTAAGCAATAATGTATTCATGTTCACATGCATAACAAAGTATGCTAATAATATTATAATGCAGTAAAGTATGCTAATGTACAATGCAGAGAAATAGTATTAGGAGGGTTAGTTATATTTCATTTGAGTGAGCAAGAAATGCAAACAAGTAGCCCAACCTCTTTGAATAGAAAATTTGCACAAGCTATAATAAAACAATTCAATATTGGTGTATACTTGCTGATCATTATATAATGCACCTAAATAGTAGGGTTTGTTTACAACACACAAGTATTTGAGTTAAATACCCACTTCCCCAGTGATAGGTCGCTGCATTCAAGACCTGCTTTGAAACATGACCAAGTCAAACCAATGATTTAAAAATTATTACTTGTCACTATTTAGCCTGGCACTCGGCATTACTAGGATAGAGGGAGTGCACGTGACGTCATCACTCAGCAGTCAGCGGTCAGCGGTCAGCGGTCAGCGGTCAGCGGCCAGCCATCTTGGATTACGAGCACCCTCTCTAGCCATGTTGTGAATGCATGCAGATGCAGTAAAACAGAGTTTTCTTTTGTTCTGGGAGGTTCTGGGAAGTTTACATCCAATGTGTTTACTTACAGCACTTTAGCAACAACTTCTGATGTCAAACTGCTCAAAACAGTGACAAATAAACCAACAAATCAGTAAATAAGCACAGTGTAAGCAGTTGCAAGCCTTCTGTATGTAATCCAATATGGCCACCGAAAGTTGTCTTGTGACGTCATTACACCCCCTCTATAGGACAGGAAGCATGCGAATGAGGAAGACCAATTGGATGTGATTGAAATCGCTCCTGCCTAATCAATTAAAGGTGCATAGTCCGATGTTTGTGAGTTTCTGTCATTTTCTGAGATAAATATATTAGGTTGATCATTATAATCTACCTTAGCTTGAACTAACATTGACTTAAATGGCTACCGTTGGAGATATTTGAAGTGTAAACATGCCAAATTAATATTGACGTGCTTGCCAAAATTTGGACTCCATAGGCTTCAGCAATAACAGGTTCAATTATATTGTCTTAATATACCCTTCTATGCAGCAACAACTACTTAATAAATGCACCGGTACTCATGGTGGATATATAGGTTCAAACCTAGATCAGTGTTTTGGTCCCGAAAATTGTATGCTTTTATCGGATTATACAATTTTATAGTTGCATAGTCTGATGCTTTTGAGCTTCGGCCATTTTTCTGAGATGAATATATTGAATTGATTGTTATAATCTATCTTACTTTAGTTTGGAGTAACTTTTATTTTACATAGCTAACCTTGGGGATATTTGAGGTGCAAGCAGGCAAGATTTCTTATGGCAAGCATGCTAAAACTGTGACACCATAGGCTTATGCAGAAATAGGTTCTATTAAATTGACTCAGCATGCCCTTCTATTTGGCAACAAATGCTTAATAAGTCCACCAGTATCTAAGTTCGATTTGTAAAATCAAATATAGGTGAGTGTTTTGGTTTTGAAAATTAGATTTTTTCATTGGACTGTGCAACTTTAATGTAATAAAGAAACACACATAATTCTTAAATTATTCAGAATAATTTCAATGGAATTTCCAATTAGACCCAAATCCCCCTCCCCCTCCATTCCCAACCAACAAGCATACTGGGAATCACTTCCTAAACTAAAATGACTTTTCGTAATAAAAGATAAATAAATGCATAACGAAAGAGTCCCCAAACTTCCGGTGTCCCCTAACGGGCGCACAGCGTCTGGTGTGACAGGAAGTGCCTCGTACCGGAGTTGCGCAGATGGCTGCGCAGAGGACTTTACTTTGAGGTAAAAATAGAAACTCACTTCCCCCCCGCCCGATGACCCAATCTGCCAAGTTGGACGCGGTGAAATCGCTTGTGCGTGGTGGGGAGAGTCAGAGAGACGGAGAGGCGGAGAGACGGAGAGGCGGTGAGAAGGAGAGACAGTGAGATGGAGAGATGGAGAGGCAGGAGACGGGGAGGCGGAGAGACGGAGAGGCGGAGAGGCGGTGAGGCGGAGAGGAGGAGAGGAGGAGAGGCGGAGAGGCGGAGAGGCGGAGAGACGGAGAGGCAGAGAGATGGGGAGATGGAGAGACAGACAGACAGATGGACAGATGGACAGATGGACAGATGGACAGACAGACAGATGGACAGACGGACAGATGGACATACGGACAGATGGACAGATGGATAGATGGACAGATGGACAGACGCACATACGCACATACGCACAGACGGACAGACATACTTACGGACAGATGGACAAACGGACAGATGGACAGACATACAGACATACAGACATACAAACAGATGGACAGACGGACATATGGACAGACAGACATATGGACAGATGGACAGATGGACAGATGGACAGACGGACAGACGGACAGATGGACAGACAGACAGACGGACAGACAGACAGACAGACAGATGGACAGATGGACAGACGGACAGATGGACAGATGGTCAGACGGATAGACGGACAGACAGACAGACGGACAGACGGACAGACGGACAGACGGACAGACGGACAGACGGACAGACGGACAGACGGACAGACGGACAGACAGACAGACGGACAGACGGACAGACGGACAGACGGACAGATGGACAGACAGACAGGTGGAGAGGCGGAGAGGCGGAGAGGCGGAGACGCAGAGACACGGAGACATGCAGACACGGAGACAGGGAGACACAGAGACATGGAGACACGGAGATACAGAGACACATAGGCACAGAGACACAGATACAGAGACACAGAGACACAGAGACACAGAGATACAGAAACACAGAGACATGGAGATACGGAGACACAGAGACATAGATAGACAGATAAACAGAGAGGCATAGATACACAGATAGAGAGACACAGAGTGACAGAGACACAGAGACATGCAGACACGGAGACAGGGAGACACAGATACATGCAGACACGGAGATACAGAGACACAGAGGCACAGAGACACAGAGACACAGAGACACAGAGACAGAGACACAGAGACACAGAGACACAGAAACACAGAGACACCGAGACACGGAGACACAGAGACACGGAGACACAGAGACACGGAGACATAGATAGACAGATAAAGAGAGAGGCATAGATACACAGATAGAGAGACACAGAGTGACAGAGACACAAAGACGCAGTTACACAGAGACACAGAGACCCAGCTACCCAGAGACACAGAGACACAGAGACACAGAGACACAGAGACACAGAGACATATAGACACAGAGCCACAGAGACACAGAGACACAAAGACTCAGAGATGCAGAGACGCAGAGACGCAGAGACGCAGAGACGCAGAGACGCAGAGAAGTAGAGACATAGAGTCACAGAGACACAGAGACAGAGAGACAGAGACACAGAGACACAGAGACACAGAGACTCAGAGACACAGAGACACAGCTACACAGAGACACAGAGACACAGAGAAACAGAGACAGAGACAGAGTGATGGCAACATCTAAGGTCCTATACATCAACATATTGCTGTAAAATATCACTGCATGCATACATTGACCGATTACCGACAGACAGTTCGCAAACAGGACGGGGTGAATTGGTGCAGTCAGGTAGAAGGTGGCGACTGTTGCACCTGTTGAGCCAGCATGAGGAAAGCTTGGCAGTGAACCCACACAGCCAGCCACTCATAACTCTGTGTACACACACCTATACCTAGACAGGTATAGTTGGTTGTTGGAGTTTAACGTCCTGGCAACATCCGCCAGCACCATGCCCCGATATCTCACTCAGTCTCATTATCTGACAGTGAGCTAACAAATACCTTTCCTATCCTATTAATGCTGAGCGCCAAGCTAGGAGGCGACAAGTATTAATTTTGTAAGTCATTGGTTTGACTCAACTGGGAATTGAACTCCTGATCTCTCGCATGGGGGGCCTGCGCTCTACGGATTCGGCGACTGCACCCGGTAGATGTGGATATGTGAATATATATATATATAATAATTCTTATTTATGCTAATAGGTAATATGTTGTTTTTGGGGAGTTTTCAGTTGCATTGGTGCGCTGAAGGCTGCAAATCTGCAGCACTGAATGGGCACCGCTGAAAGCAGTCCCATGTGGTCGGGAATTGGCTTCCGATGGGTAGTGATCAGAGGAATTGGGGGTGGGGGGGTTAGGCCACATCATTCGTCAGAGTTCAATATACCGTACATTGTTGGAAGGGAAGGTGAATGGCAGCAGAGGGAGAGGGAGACCAAGAACATCATGGTTTACAAATATTTCACAGTGGACAGGCTTGAATTATTCACAGTCTATCAGAACAGCACACCATCGGGACAAGTGGAGAACCATTGCATCCAACCCTCGACTAGAGGACGGAACTATTGATTGATTGAGGGCAGAGGTGGGGTGAGGGGGGGTAGGGCGGAGGGGGGAGGAAGAAAAAAGGCAGCCTAAGGAGCCCAACCACAGTCCTCTGAGAGGGCCGGGGGAGGCTGGGTGGTTGGTGTAGTTTTACGCCCCAGTAAGACCCTCGGCCATACCAGGACGTGCACCGACTTGTGACAGCGCACACTCGTGGTGACTTTATAGTGCTGCCTCACTGGGAAATCAGGCCGCCGACACCATGGGCCCCCATCCTGATATGACCTTAGATGTTGCTAGGATGTAAAACAACAACAAACAAACAAACCATGACCTGATAACAGGTAATAAACAGAATGATACAGTCAAATAGGGTGGGGAACTTCCGAGCGAGTGTCACGCAAAAGCCCCGGATAGGGGGGGGGGGCGGTGTGAAGGATGACGGTACCCTCCCCACCCAGGAGAGGGGGGCGTAGGAGTAGCCATGTGATCATATCAAAAGTGGAATTAGTGAGAATTAAAATTATTTGCATGTACAAATCTGTTATTTAAACTATATTTTGGTATTGGTGTTTACGTGGTTTTGTGCCTGAACCCCTAATGTATATATGTGCCCAGTGGCTCCCGGCTGGTATTTAAATGCGTGGTGCCGGAGTCGGCATGGCAGGTGCATGCCTGGGACAAATTGGCGTGTCGGCTCCTTCCAGATAAGGTGGGAGGAGGTCATGACCCGCGAGTTGCGGCCAGGTGACCCCTGGGCCGGCTACGGTGCAGCGGGCGCTAATGGGTGGCTTAATCGGTGTGACGGCGCCATTAAGATAAGGCGAGGGGAGGCCCCAGCTGGGCCGTCATCGCTGCCGCCACCACCACCATTCGGTATCCTGCGCATGCCGGTTACCACACTCCGAGCTGCTCTGCCTGGCCACACCGGCCAACCCACATATCAGCCTCCCCTGGCAATGTGTCAGCCCAGCTATTGCTATGGCTGAAGACGGCGATTCAGGAGATTTCAACTTCCTTGACTGGGCATCACAAGCGAGCCTCAACCGAAAGACTATGGGCACCATGTCGCAAGAGGAGCTCACCAACCTCCCAGCCCTCCTAGACGTCAACCGAAAGGATTTTACCGTGCTCGACATGATGCGTGGCCAGCGCACCATCCTCCAAAGCGCACTTACCATGATGGGGAACCAGACGTTCCAGGAGGGAGTGAGCCCATGGGAGGTAGGGGGGAGGACAGCCAGCCCACCTCCGCTCAAGTCGACAGCGTCGCGGGAGCCAACTGCCAGTGCAATGCCAATGAGGCATGCCAGGAGTGCCAAGCCATACTGGAGGCGAGTTTGGCATTCGACCAACTGTGGGCATCGACAGCAGTCGACAGGGCGCTCGCAGATGACATCAGTGCCCGGGGCATGCCAAGCTGCTGCATGCCTGGTGGGTACCATGGGATACATCACCCCCGCAGCCCACGCCACCCGGCACGGCCTGGGGCCCAACGCATGCCACATCCTCACCATGTGCGCAAAGACCAGTGAGGCACCCTGGATCATCGACTACCTGTCCCCTGCCATGCGCGAGCGCATCACGAAGAAGCACAAAGAGTTCCTCCAAGTCCTTGACCCCCCCTTGGGGATAGTGCAATTTAAGATGGAGGAGCACAGCTGTGCCTGTGTCTAGCTCAAACAGGGTGAATGGGGCGCGGCCAACCAGTGCCTCTTTGTGCACCTGCTCCAGCTGGGGGATGTGGCCAGGAAGGACATACAGTACTACCTCGCATACACAACGAGTATTCACAATTTTGCCACGCGCTTCGAGTGGCAGTCCATCATAGAATATGATGCCCAGTATCGGGAGGTGCAGGCCGAGCACGGGGCCGCCTGGGGCATGCTGGCAACATACCTGAGATGCAGCTGCTCATCCCCAGACAGCACCCCACCCCTCTGGTGAAGGGCGCTACGCCCATCCTGGGGGTGGCGGCGCCGGCGCCCAGCACTACAACAGCGTGGGAGGGGGAACCCTGAAGCCAGGGCCACCAGCACAGGTGACAAGACTATCTGCTGCCTCTTCGTGGACACGGGCAAGTGGCCTTACAGTGAAGTTACACCCCGTGTAAATACGAGCACCACAAGAAAGACTAGGGTGAGTCGGGGGGGGGGGTGCCCTCATACCACATACGTGGAGATCGTCACCGGTGTGCACGACCGTTTCTGCATCACAACCACCTCATCTCCGCCGCCACCGCCTTCCAGCCAAACCACCCGTCGGCTAGCCGCACCGATCTCCACCCAGCTGTCGGGAGCCGATACAGTCAGAGCTCGAAAATGGCCGTTACCGCAAGTGCACCAGCCCGGCCACATAACCAGCACCCTGGGTGTGATACCAAGGAGTCCAATGGGATCTGCTCAACTACAATGCCTCACGGCCTTACGGGGGTGCAATAAACGACTATGCGGAGGGTGCCGGCTACAGGTGCTCTATGGTAGAGCAAGCCGCCGCCCTAGTCCAGCACAGAGGATACATGGGCAAAGTGGATCTCTCCAGTGCATACTGGAGTGTCCGCATCCACCCGGAGGATTACCCGCATGTGGGCCTCCAGTGGACCTTCACAAGTGACAGCACCCCCTACATATATATATGACAACTGGCTAATGTTTGGCGATTGGATGAGTGCAATAGTGTTCAACCAGCTCCTGCAGGCAGCTGTCGGAGACAATGTGCTAGTCTACTGCAATGATTTATTCTTCAGCTCAATACCTGCCACCGCATCATGACCGAGCTAATGGCACTCCTGCTGGTGGGGCCCAGCACGCACATAACCTTCCTGGGCATGACCATGGACACTGTCGAGTTCACCCTTGGCCTCCCACCAGTGAAGCTAATGGGCCTCATAGCGAGGGCCGACACAGCAGTGGGGCACCACACCCTGACCAAGCCTGAGCTCCACTCTATATGCGAGAAACTTAACTGTGCCGCCCAAGTCATATATGGGAGGTGCACCTACCTCCACCGCCTCCTAGATGTGATGGGTGCCCTCAACTGTGCCGCCCACCGTGCCTGCATCAATGCTGCCATCACTGACGACCTGCGTTGGTGGGCCCTCTTTGCACGCGAGCACAATGGACGGATGCCCATACTCGACTCAGAGACCAGCTCTCCATCAACTACAAAGAGGTGCTCAGCCTCGTACTGGTGGCGCACCTCTGGGCGCACATCTGGAGGAACAAAAAGGTGTATGTACACACAGACAACCAGGCCGAGGCCGCCATCATTAACCGTGGCATGGCGAAAGACCCCCTGGTGATGGAATACCTCCGCCAGATATATTAAACCCCCATCACCTAGAACTTCAAACTGCGTGCAATCTACTATCCTGGCATGTGCAATGTGATGGGCGAGCCGACTCATGATGCCTGGGGGGGGGGGGCCTGAGTGCCATCTCACCGCCCTAGCTCACATGCTATCGGATGAGCACCATGCGCCCAATCCCACCAGGCCGCCAGACTCAGTCGGCGCCCTGCACATGCCACATTAACATGGACAACACAGCAGCTGCCCAGCTCGACAGGGAGGTGGCCCACTACCAGCGCTGGACGCATGCTCCCAACACCATCAGGGCCTATGCCTCACACCACGGCACCTACCACCAGTTCTGCGCCATGGTCGGCTGCCCACCTGTGCCCACCTGCACCACACTCGTCTGCTGATATGCTGCGCACCTTGCACGCTGTGCACCTGGCACACCTGGCGCACCTGGTATGCGCGCAATACTACTGCACGGTACCAACACCCGCAAAACCGCCAATGCCGCAGCGTGGGCGGCCGTGCTGGCCATGTTCTACGGCCTCCTCCGCCGTTCCAAACTGATGCCCAATTCTGCCAGGGAGTTCAACCCCACCTGGCACTTGCGCCAGATCGACGCCAGCTTCGCCCCATCTGTTGGTTGAAGACCAATCAATACCATGGGCCATTGCGCGTCATCCCATTACCCCAAATGACCGCACATCGCTGCGGGGCCCCATGGGGGGCCGTGCCCTCACCACGCCACTGTTCTGGGTGGTAATTAAGGGCGCCCCTAAATGCACTGGATACGCGCCAGTGGACTATGGCACCCACAGTTTCCGGCGGGGAGGCAGCTGCGCGCTCTTCAAGCCGGGTGGGCCTCAAATGCCTATACCGCATACATAATATCAGATACTACCACATCCGGCATCCCACCGGCATGCCACCGGCACCTTGGCTGCCACCATGCCCATCGGCTGAAATCGGACCCCTTTTCCCCCCCTTACCCCCCCAGCCTCTATACCCACACCACTACACTACTACCAGCTGGGATATAGGACACTGGGCGCACTGCGCGCAACACTCCATGCCAGGTAGCAGCTAGGCTTTAATTAACTCTGACAAGTGACGCACACACAACATTCGCGCAGACCACCCACACCTGCGGCACACATGCGCTTTGCTATGTACATATTTAATTTGACTTTTATTGCATTGTTTCCTTCAATTGTTTTATTAATATATATCGTTTTAGAGTTGAATACAAAGTCTATTTATTCCCTGCAGGTGTCCGCATTCATTTATATGCGTATATATATATATATATATATGTGCCCAGTGGCCTGCCGCTGGGATTTAAATGCGCAATACGGAGGTCGGCACACCGGTCAAAATCCTGTGACTATCTGGCATGGCGACCTCGATTAAGATAAGGGATTCAGCGTGTTCAGTGCAGGACCAGCCACGCAGCAGCAGGCGCTGTCGGCACGTTAATGGGTGTGACGTACCCATTTAGATAAGGCGATGGGAGGCCGTGGCCACACCCCATCACCGCCACCTGCCGCCACTCGGCATCCCATGCGCATGCAAGTACCCCATTTTGAGCTGCTCAGCCGGTTTCTCGGCTGTCACCTATGCCTACCTCCACAAGTACTGCACTTACCCACCATGGCGGAGGACGGAGATTACCTCTCCAACTACCCTTTTCTCATGAGTAGGTGGACGCTGGGCGCGCAGGGGAAAGGTGTGACGCTCACCGGGCAGCGGGCCAGCGGGCCAGCGGGCCAGCGGGCCAGCAGGCCAGCTGGCCAGTGGGCCAGCGGGCCAGCGGGCCAGCGGGCCAGCGGGCCAGCGGGCCAGCGGGCCAGCGGGCCAGCGGGCCAGCGCACGACATCTCCCGGCAGGGACATTGATAACAGTTAACTGTCCACCAGAACTGTCGCACATGCAGCCCATTGGGGCAGCGTGCATGTGCATTATTATTATTATCACATGTTTGTGACATTATTATATCAATTATCATGTTATTTGCTTCCATGTTTTTAATTGTCATCGAATATGTATTACTTAATCAGACTTTAATAAAAAGTCCTTTTACTCCCCCTGAGTGTTCGCGTCATTTAAATATATATATATGTGTAGTATAAGCATTTATACAAATATTATTATGATGTAACCGTTTTACTAATTTGCTTGTCACAGTTAAGGTTCGAACCCGCACCCTTCATATCAGGGCATGGGTGCTTTGTGGCAGTTACAGCAGCTTTCTCCAGCGTCCAACCGTAATCCCCTGCATTGGGCGCATTTGATTCCAAACTCTAGCTTTATGTTTTCTTTTTGTGAATAAACAGGTGGGTCTTTTGGGCCAGTCAGAGTGTCTACTCAATCCAGTTACATATGTGTTCTCTTGTGCAACAACTAATAATAATATATATATATAATATATATATATGTATATATATATATATATATATATATATAAATGGCCGAGTCTGTGCTCCGACGGGACACTCTCGTGGGGACACCCGGGCGCTGGTTAGGTTCTACCCCACTGGGTCGCTGATCTATGAAGGCGCTGTATCTATCCTATCCTAACCCCTATCTACGCACTCCCCTCTTTACTTAACCTCAGAGCTATTGCCCTCACCCGATCAGCGCCCCGCCCCCACCCCGCTATGCTCCCACCCGCAACCCGCCATCCCGCCCCGCCCCCACTCCCCCACTCCCCACCACTTTGGTACCACCTCTCAGTCCCCTCTCCCTCCCACGCACAACACGTTCTCCACCACCCCTCCACCCTCACCTCCCATCCTCACTCCTGCCCCTGCCACCTCTTATCCTTAGCACCTCTCACCTATCCACCACTCCCTCCCTCCACGACTAACTCCCCCAACACACCCCTCCAAGTTCCCTATCACCCATCCCTCTTCCCACCCATCCCTCCACCCTCTCACCCAATCTCCCCTGTCCCTTCCACCCACTCCACTTTCCACCCTCAGCCATTTACCCCATCGTTCCACTCACCCTCATCACCCTCAGCCCATTACCACATCACCCCATCAACCCACACCCTCATCACCCCATCACCCATCAGTCGCCCCATGAACCCCTGACCCCATGACCCCATGACCCATGACCC
>CM059189.1:111508913-111524500 GCA_030323885.1 Branchipolynoe longqiensis | reverse complement strand
CCCCCACCCCCCACCAGCGGAGAGTTATCACAACACCCTACGTGACCAGGTCACGGAGTTCCCTCTCAGTCGCAACCTCAGAGGGCACCAGGTGCTGGCCCCATCTCTCCAGGATCCCCCAGCTTCACGAGGATCTGACGTTTTACCGCCGTTAGGTGGCAGCACTCGGAGCGATACCCCCAACGGCCCATGTAGCTTACACCCCCCACCCCCACAACCCCCCTCACCCACACACCACCCCATCCCATCCCTGTAGCAGGACGCGGTGGCCGAATCCCTCAGAGCGCTGCCTGGTTTCCTGTTGTAAAAGGTGGTAGGTTCGAACCCCGGCCAAGTCAAACCAATGACAATAGTGGCCACGAGTGCGCACTGTTACTGTTGGGTGCTGATATGACCTTACCTATTGCTAGGATTGGTTGGTTGGTGGAATTTTACCTCCTTGCAACATCTAAGGTCATCTCAGTATAATAACAGGGATGCTCAGCCGCGTTGAGCACCCCATGCTACTACAATACTCTTCCCTTCATATCACCTGTGATGCAGTCATACTAAACCAATAGTATTAACCTATCAACCAACACTAACCAATACTAAGGAAGAAAGGAATGCAAGTCACACAGATAGACAGTGAGGGTGTTGTGCTTTAATCAAATTAATGACACCAACACCTGCTCACCTACCAGTGACCCATCAGCCTAACCCCTCACCTTCTACTGTCCACACTACAGCCGTGTTCACACGGGGAATGTAAATCGATTCGTAGAAACCGATTTGCCTAGTTTGACGCACATTTCCCGTGTGAACGGGCGGGTGAGACGGATTACGCCTGAATCGATTCCTGTGATACGGATACTGTAAACCACCTGTGGAGGTGGATTACGTGAGTCGATTTCTGTAAATCGATTTATTTTGTCCGTGTGGACGCAACCGACTTACTTGATGCGGACTAAGCACGTCAAACTATATATTATAATTTGGTCTAAATACCGCTAGCTGTGCACAGATATTTTTTTCATCATTTATTTTTAGGGTTTCACTGCCCAGCAGAAGTTTTGACCCTTCCAAACCAATACGAGTCAGTACATACATATCTAGGTCGAACCCACTCTCTCGTGGCGACGTCGACTAACCGAAAAATGGCGCTGGTCAGACTGGACTTGCTCATGCGCAGATATCGATTTCCGGCCCAAGTACTGCCCGTGTGAACGGGCCGCTAATTCAACTCACCTGATTCGATTTGTCTAATTCGCTTCACATTTTGCCCGTGTGAACACGGCTTATGTCTCATTATCAACTTAGCCTGTATACTGAAAGCAGTGCCTACAGCCCATGGGACAGGAGTCCTATGGCTGTGTATTCACTCAATTTGAATAGGTGAATTTGGCTAGCATGAGACAGAGTGTCTGGGGTTCCTGCTCCAGAGTAGGTCTGTCTCACTCAAGAGCCAGGAGTAGAGTGATCCCTCTCCAGAGTGTCTGGAGAAGTTTCTTGAATAATTAATTAGAATGAGACTTGTGTGGTCATGATAGGCCAAGGGGGGTCAGGTGACTGGATCTCCCACAGACAGCCAATCAGACACTCCCCTACAGACTGGTCAGTGCAATGCCATAATATGGGGCGTTGCCACCCAAAACCAGCCTGCAGGGTGTGGCTCTAAGGAATGTAGTATGGCTGGTGTGCTTGGCCCTGGGTCCGGTAGGGGCAGTTGTATACAGTTACAATTAGATATATATATGTATATACCAAAAATGTCCCTTTTCTCCAATTGCATTCTTTATGAATACATAGAGGAACATTTCATCAACCTTGAACTGCTTCATATATAGGAACATCTCTTCATTAACTTTAGGCATCATGCATGAACATATATCTCACAGTTTATATCATGTCATCATAGGAGTGGCGGCACCATTGCTTTTAGATTACATAACCTTCTCCCCACTCCAAAGCCCAAGAATAATAATGCTCTCTGTCAATATATAATTCTTTACCGAAAATCCGTATATTTTTACATCAGGATGGGTACCGACTTGTGACAGTGCGCACTCATGGCGACTTAGTACTGCCCCACTCAGAGACCAGGCCACCAGCACCATGACCTGATATCCCACTCAGTCATATTATCCTGACACAGACAACCAGTCTTTGCCCAATCCTAATAATGCTGTCCTTATCACCTTTGATGTTACAAGGAGGTAAAACCCCAAATAAAAATCGAACCTATATAAAATAATGCTGGTTTCCTCGTTGTTTTTGGGTGGATTTCTTTTATAATGATGGAGAAGGAACTCTACCCCCCTAAAAACAACCAACACACACACACACACACACAAACCAACAAAATAGAGCTAACAAAAGTCCACTTAGAGATGTGAAGGGTCGGAGTATTGGGGTCCATGTAAGAGTGTCCATTGGCCCACGCATCAATCAGGCTGAGCACCGGCTTACTAACTCCACCTCCACACACCATACGGGGTTTACCAACAGTTCGCCGACTGACTGGATCCCAAAGGTGGGGGGGGGGGGGGGGAAGCAACTGGGCAGGCAGCACCTCCTCCCGACAAACACAAATGAAAGTAAAGCTTAAAAAAAAAAAAAATTAACAATGCCTCTAGAGCACATTGATTTTCGTATCATTGGCTATTGGATGTCAAACATTTGGTCATTCTGACATTTCTTTAGAGGAAACCCGCTGCTATCACTTAGGCTACTCTTTCCGATAAGCAGCAAGGGGTATTTTATATGCACTTTCCCACAGACTGGACAGCACATAGCACCCCCTACCCCCACACACACATCAAAATGGACCCCAAAAAGAGGTTATGCTGGCATATAAAAAAGATCCTCACAAAACACCCCCCCCCCCCACCAAACACAAAAACACCTGACATCAAGACAGAAATTAATTTGTGCCGTGTCCAAGTTGCGTGCTTCGTTGAATGTCTTGGTGCAGTCACATGGTTTTCTTGTTAGCAACCACACCTAATTAAAGACGAAGACAAAATATCAATACATGGCCACATTGCCACACCACACAGCATTCGCCCTAGTTATTATTTATACTGGCCCAACCCTAACAACTATCTACGCAGCACCGCCATCTTCCACCCACTCCAGTGGTTTTTTATTTATGCTGGCCTAACCCTAACAACTATCTACGCAGCACCGCCATCTTCCACCCACTCCAGTCGTTTTTTATTTATGCTGGCCTAACCCTAACAACTATCTACGCAGCACTGCCATCTTCCACCCACTCTAGTGTTTTTTTAATTTATACTGGCCCAACCCTAACAACTATCTACGCAGCACCGCCATCTTCCACCCACTCCAGTGGTTTTTTTAAATGGTAAATATAGTTTATTCATTGAATAAGTCTTTTGTCAGCGCCGTGGCACTGGTCTTCCAGCCATGTGACAATACAGTTATTTACAATATATGCATATGGGACACTCTCCTGAAAACTGGTCAGCATGGGATGGGATTTTAAAACATCAATAAAAAAACTTCCTGCTTATTTTTTTTCTTATACTTTTCATATTCATGTTCAGATTTGATTAAAGAAATGAGGGAAATAAAATAAACTGTGTGCAACTTTGGTCCTTTTAGTTATGAAGTGTTTTTGTACCAAAAAAAAACATTTTACAGTCAGCCATTTGTAACATGACATATGGGACGTGGTTGAATCCTTATTACCATCTTGTATTGCATTGATATATCAAATAAAACAGTTCCCAAATCGAAAAGGAAGTATTTATTAACATGTATGCATGCTTAAATTTGAAAAAACATAGATGTAAAGGGGAAATTTCCAGCTTTCATTTGCAACCATAAAATGTTTAAAAAAATTCAAATATTAGATTTTTAACTCTCCAAGTGACACTTCTGGCCAGTTTTCAGGAGAGTGACCCATATGAAGTCTGATATTGTCATCAGCAGCTAGCTCAAGTCAGCTGAAATAACAATATTAATCATTCCAAGACTTACATATGGTATAGTTTGACAATTCACATATAAAAATAATAGTTATATGTTGTATTCATGCATACTTAGATACATAAATGTGTACTGATTAGACCTTTATATTACAGAGTGGTTAGGTGCGTAGTTTCCCTTCACAGGTTTGTATGCCTACTGTGTTGTGAATTGCATAATTATCATGTTGCTGGAGACTACATTTTGAGATGGAATGTTAGTAGAATGGTTTGTTTATTCTGTTAGATAGAGTGTGGTTAGCTTGTAGGGTTATGCTTAAAAGGTTGCACTATGATACCAACACTTCAACAATCACAGCACATACAGCTACGGTAAACAAAACATTAACAAGTTCTATAAGTACCAAGGTTTACACGTGAAGATATGCATTTTAAGGCTGTTTTTGATAGGAATTTAAGACTATTTTCATTCGGACTTCAGGATAAAAAAAAAAATCGCGAATGGCGATTTCGAACTAATTTAGTTTAGTGGGGATTGTTTAATGGAATTCAACGCTTTTCAACACTAAATACCAGACGAGATGGCCGAATGAGTTAGAGCGTCCATCTCCCATGTTGGTAGATCATGGGTTCGAATCCTGGTCGAGTCAAACTAATGACTTAAAAATTTATGCTTGTCGCTTCCTAGCCAGGCGCTCGGTATCATTAGGATAGGGCAAGGAGCAGTGAAATGAGGAAGACCAATCGTCCACCACTGAAATTTCTCCTGCTTAAACAACTAATGTACCAAAAAACAAAACAAAATGACCCCAAAATAGGTTTAATGCAAGGCTTTTCAAGGCCTTGAAATGGGGAAAATGAAGTCCAAGACTGAGAATTTTCAGGCCCCGTACGAACCTGAAGAATTGAAACATTAACAAATTCAACAAATTAAGTATGTAAAATAAAATTGACAAATATTTGTTTCTTTTATAAATTTAATAATGATTCATGGAATCGAAATTATTCCAACACTAACTGTGCGCGCACATGCACATTGGGAGTGTGTGAGTGTGTGTGAGTGAGTGTGTGAGTGAGAGTGTGTGTGTGAGTGTGTGTGAGAGTGTGTGTGAGAGTGAGTGAGTGAGTGTGTGTGTGAGTGTGTGTGTGTATGTGTGTGTGTATGTGTGTGTGTGAGTGAGTATGTGTGTGGTAGAGAGGCGGGGACAATTACCAGATTGATTGATTGATGGGTGTGAGAGTGAGTGAGTGTGTGTGTGAGTGAGTATGTGTGTGTGTGAGTGTATGTGTGAGTATGTGTGTGGTGGAGAGGCGGGGACAATTACCAGATTGATTGATTGATTGGTTTATGGGTTGGTTGGTGGGTTGGTTGGTGGTTTCTTTACGCCGTGTCGGCAGCATGGGCCATATTCACGGCGATGAGACAATTACCAGAAGAGGTGCCCTTGTTAATAGTATTGTATGACTGCAAACAGGCCACTATGGGACAGAATTCGGTCACAGCAGTAGAAATTATGCGCAGCACCCCCCCCCCCCCCCCCGCCGTCCCCCACCTCCTGCTTTGCGTGTGACCCAAATGTTGGTCACACACCTCAAGCCTGGTTAACAACCAACTTCCATTTGTTTTCTGAAGCTGTGCCTGATAATGGCTATAGCAGCGTGTACCTCTCTAGACACACACACGAACACACCACAACACACACACACACCGGAAGTGTCCTCTGCTCGGACCCACGTGACCCTACTACACTACAGTTCCATTGTGAATCGTTGGTTGGTTGCTGGAGTTTTACCTTATGGAAACATTTATGGTCATATCACGATGGGTACCGACTTGTGACAGTGTGCACTCATGGCGACTTTATAGTGCTGCCCCATTGGAAAATCGTGCTGCCAGCACCATGACACGATATCCCACCCAGTCACATTATCATGATGCTGAACCAACCAGTCCTTACCCTATCCTAATTATGCTGAGCACATGGCTAGGAAGCGACAAGTATACATTTTTAAGTCATTGGTTTGACTCGACCAGGGTTCGAACTTGTGGGTTCGAATCCCACGATGTACCAATGGAACAAAACAACTTTACAGCGAGAATAAACGAAAGCGCATGCTTTTAGATTAGATTAGATTAGATTAGATTCGATTATAGTCTTTGAGCTGTACGCTCAGGCTAAGTCAGAGACCACCATCAGGTCGCACTACATGTGGTGAGGATGCCCTGTTCCATTTTGTCATGTGCAGCAATGAATTTGAATCTGCTCATGTTAGCTGAACGTATCCTGGAATCTGAAATTCATCTGGGACTGCATACTTATCGGCTTTTTGGGCGAACGTAAGTGATTTCTATTTTTGTTTACACGATGAGACAAAGAAGTGCTTACAGTTACACTGCTTCAACGTTGCAGACTCGTGGTAAACCCCCCCCCCCCCCCCCCCATTCACAACCTATTCAGTAGTTATGTGTACAAAGTAACCACAAGACACGGCTCTGTAAGCATTACTCTACGACAGAGACTAAACAGGAACAGTACCCCCTATGCTCCAAATCCCACATCCTCTATCCCACAATAACAACCTAACCCAGCCCCTCTCAACCCCCGCCCTCCCCACCCCACTCTCCATCCCGACCCCTGGATCAGACGGAATGGCCGAATGAGGTGAGTATCCGTCTCCTGTTTTGGATGATCGTGGGATTCGAACCTATGGGTTAAAATGCTGGTCGAGTCAAACCAATTACGTAAAAATCTATACTCGTCGCTTCCTAGCCAGGCACTCGTCATTATCAGGATAGGGCAAGGACTGGTTGGCTCAGTGTCAGGATAATGTGATGGAGTGGGATCTCAGGCCCCGATTTCTCAGCGGGGCAGCACTATAAAGTCACCACGAGTGTGCACTGTCACAAGTCAGTACCCGTCTTGATATGACCTTATATGTTGCCAGGATGTAAAACTCCCCCAACCAACCAACCATAACTTAACCCGCCCCCTCCCCCCCCCCCAATCCGTGTCCAAGCTGTGGAACCATCATTCTCTTTGATAGACGTAAATAGTCCTTATATGGGCATACGGAATGTCATTGCTTCACAGCATAAGTGCTATCCTATTTACACCGCCAGTTTTCGGGATGGCGGGGGGGGGGGGGGGGGGGGGGGGGGAGAGAGAGAGAGAGAGAGTCACTTCAAGAGGACACTTAACGTTGCATAGTACGATGGATAGTTTTCAGCTTGTCATTTTCTGAGATAATATATATTAGGTTGATCATGGCTTAAAGTAGATAAAAGATTCACCCGGTACTTGTAGTACACGGGTGAACGACAATGTAGTCTAAATATGGGCGAAAATAGCTTTAGTATGGAACAGGGAGTAGAATGCCTGCCTCGAGTATCAAATGGATACTTATATCGGCACACAGTTGGTGAAATGGGAGAGAATGCAAAAAGACAAGATGGCGGCCGTAGAACGCCGTCGATTTCACTTTTAAATCTTATTAAACTAGATATTATATTATATTTTTCAACTCAAAGGTAGCGGGCTAATACTAAGACATATGTAAAGAATAATTGTTGCTTCTTACATTGTGAAATTAGGCTCTCATTTCATTGACCCGCTTTTTCAACCGTTTTTATATAGGGTTGGAATTCACCCGTGTACTGAGTACCGGGTGAATCCTTTATCTAGGCTTAAAGTTGCATAGTACGATGGTGTGTGTTTGAAGTTGCATAGATCAATGCTTTTGAATTTCTGCCATATATATTTTTAAAGCTACATATATAACATTTGATATAATCAACCTCTTGCTATAATCCACCTTCTCTTGGAACTAACTTATTTCTCTTACCACTCCCCACAGGAAGCCAACTTCCGGCCGCATTGGCACCGCCCTTGGCGGTGCCCATACAGTGCTGCATATTTGCAGCCTTCTGCGTGCCAACGCAACTGAAAAATCCCCCAAAAAACAAAACAACCAGAATACGCAGCTTTAACTCAATCTAAAGGCCCTGTCACACCTTACCGGACTGGGGAAACGGATAGAAACCGGACACTGTCCGGTGAAATACGTCAATGTCCGTTTTATATATGGTACTCATCAGGCATGTCCGTTCTCTGTCCGGTGGGAAGTTTTGAACATGCACAAAACTTGTACCGGACACCGCCGGACTGACGTGTACAATTGGGGTCCGTTTTAAGTCTGTTTAGTCCGGTTCATGTCCGTTACCCATCCGTTACCTCTTCGGTTTGCTTCCTGCAGAGTCCGTTGACCTAGTTGTGGGAATTCGGTCAGTATATGTTTTTGGCGCGTCCGTGAATAGTCCGGTACGTGACCGGTTGATGTTCGGTTCGTCCGTTTGTCGTCTGTTGGAAAGTGCAACATTTCGGTACATTTTGATACCGAACACCACCGGACTAGACAATTCTTTGTCCGGTTATGTCCGTTGCTCAATCCGGTAAGGTGTGACAGGCCCTTAAGATAGGTTATCTAATCTACAGCTAACACCACTCCAAAATCTAACATTCTTTTACAGAGTCGGCGTCGACCGCAGCTTCCCAACTTTTAGAAGTTGCTAGTAACGTAACCCCAGGTTCAAGGCCAGGTCATGGTTATTTATACGACGAGTACGGTCAGAGTCTGTCAACAAGGTATTCCCTGAATCGGGCTGAGGAGATGGCAGCCTGACCGGACGAATCTCTGTATACACAACTCATTGACTGCGGAGGGGGCAGTAGTATCACCACAGGCAACATCACCACAGGGAAGGTCAAGGTCAGAGCCAGGTCAATAATTAGTCATTTCAAACTCGTAGCTTCTCAAAATGAACTTAAAAGTACATAAATTATAAAAGTACATAAATTATAAAAGTACATAAATTATAAAGGTACATAATTATAAAAGTACATAAATAAACAAATTAAAAGTACTTAAATTAAATGTATGTATGTATGTATGTATGTATGTATGTATGTATGTATGTATGTATGTATGTATGTATGTATGTATGTATGTAAGTATGTATATATAATTTCAGTGGTATAGACGTATTTCCCGTGACGTCAGCCTAGATAATTAGCTCGGAGCTGAGGTTGAGTAGGTTGGAGCAGTAGACGGCCGCCCCAGGCTCCATCACCCGATGACCGAGGGGAAGCTGAGGAGTGGGATTCAGGGCTATTAATACTCGAATAATTCATATACAGTATATATATATAAGCGCCAATTCCGGTTAGTGAGAAATCACGGAACTAACCAGACAGCGCCGTTCCATTGATGATAATATTAGCATATTAGAATATGCAAAAGGACATAGTATGGTAGTAAGAACATAACCATGGTGGTCGAATCGGTAAGCACACTAACTAGTTATCCGTGTGGTAGGTCGTGGGGTTCGAATCCAGACCAAGTCAAACCAATGACTTACCAAATTGATCCATACCGTTACTTGGTGCTTGGCATTAATAGGATCTGGCAACGACTGGTTTGCTCAGTATCGGGAGAATATGGGATATTGGATCATGGTGCCAGTGGGCCCAGTCTCCCAGTGGGGCGGCACAATAAAGTCGCCATATGTGTGCACTGTCGAAAGTCGGTACCCGTCCTGATATGATAGCAATGTTGCTATGATGTAAAACCAAAACAAACAAGAAACGAACCAGCAAAAGTGTGTAAAGCATTGTTACTAACAATGAACCTCTAGGTGGGCAGGCACCATGACCACCAGGTCACGTGACTGGTCTACAATAATGGGTAGAAACGAGGCTCCTTTCTCTGAATGCTTTTAGTTTACAAAACAACTGCCGACTATTTATACCCCTGTCACATTACAACGTGTTTTCCGGCGTTTGGCCAACACGCAAAATATTTGCTAGCAGGCTGGACACGTCCAGGTTTTCGGCGTCTTGGGAGAAAACTGGACGGGTTAGTAGCATGCTATTAACACGCAGCCAACGAGGTTCGATGCGCGGCGGATGAAAGTTTCAACGCCCCGCCAGCGGGTTCCCAGCGTGCCATCAGCGTGTTATCGGCGCGTTGTCGGTGCTCCGCCGGCGTGGGAGTAGCGCATTGGTGTCATGTTAGTAGCGTGTCAACGCGTACATACCCGCCAGCAACACTTTAGGACACGCCCGCAGCGCGTCCGCACCCATCGCCAACTCATCCAGGCGCGTCGGCAACACGTCCAACACGCCGAGAAACGCCAATGTCGCGTTCACTACCCGTCGATTCGACGTTGCAGACGCGCCGACGGAACGGTTGCAGTTTGGTGAAAAAAAAGCCAACGTTAACCTACGTTGATCAGCGTTCCGCCGGCCTGCCGCCAACGTGTGTCGACGTGTTGCTAACGCGTCCGTAACGCCCCCTCCAACCCGTCGGAGCGCGTCGGTCAGCGGCGAAAGTTTTGTGCTTGCACAAAACTTTCTGCGCGGACCGACGCGCGCGGACGTTTCCTTTGACACGTTGCTATCAGTGAACGTGTACCGACAGGTACCAACGCGCCACGTAACGCGTTAATAAGGGTACCGACGCGTCCCGACGCTTACCGACGTTTCGACCAAAAACCCAAAACGTCGGCATGCGTCGACCCTCGTTGGGCCGAAACGTCGTAGTGTGACAGCCCCATAAGGACTCCCACACCTGTGAGAGGGTTGGTTATTTGGTTGTTGGAGTTTTACATCCTGGTAACATCTAAGGTCATATCAGGACGGGTACTGACTAGACAGTGCACTGAGGGTGACTTTATAGTGCTGCCCCACTGGGAAATCAGGCAACCTGCGAACCAGTCCTTGCCATATCCCATTAAAGTCGTGTTTTTCTTTTACCCCGACCGGGAATTAAACTCCCGATTTCCCGCCCGGGAGGCTTGCGCTCTACCGATTCGGCCACCGCGCCCAGTCCCTGCGAGAGGAAGGGGTGGGGGTTATGCAAAGTTGGGCGACATATGTAGGCCTATGGCATAATTGTTGGTGACCAATTAATGCAAGGCGTCCCTAGAGAGGTGGGTTTGTTAGCACAACTTCCAAGTGTCAGACTCAGGGCTGAGAATGGCCTCCGCCAAACAAACACACAACCAAACAACGCAGAAATCTATGGTGAGTTTAACAATAAATAATCTGGCTCCAATAATAGTATCATTGTACTGTGATATTGAAGAATGTAAGGCAATGATTACACACATTCTTGAATGAAAGTGATCACAGAAAAAAGAATGGAACTCGACCACAATGTGGGCGATAAAGCAGACACAAGGACAGTGGAATGCTCTCCAATGACAGTGGAATGCTCTCCAATGACAGTAGTGGAATGCTCTCCGGTGAGATAGGAGGTCAGATAGTGCGTGGAGTTGGAGAGTACTTCACTTCTGGCATTTTTCTGGCATTCCATGAGTGATAATAGGCATATGGGAGGACCAGTCGGGATGGCCTAATGAGTTAGAGCGCCTCTCTCCCGTGCTGGTAGATCGTGGGTTCGAACCCTGGTCCAATGATACTTGTCGCTTCCTAGCCAGGCGCTCGGCATTAATAGGATAGGGCAGGGACTGGTTGGCTCAGTGTCAGGATAAAAGGACTGAGGGGGATATCGGGTCATGGTGCTGGCGGCCTGGTTTCCCTGTGGGACATCACTATAAAGTCGCCATGAGTGCGCACTGTCACAAGTCGGTACCCGTCCTGATATGACCGTAGCTGTTTCTAGGACATAAAACAACAAACAAACAAGCAAACAAGCAAATGGGAGGATGTCCACGTTTTCGCGGAAATTCATCTCCATTCAGGATAAGGAAAGCCCAGCAGTAGCCAGCTGTTCACCCAATACCCGCCATCACAAAGGTGTGTTCAAAATATACTCCTACTAAATTTAATTAACTTTCAAGAATGGGTACCTATCACCAATTTTACGGAACCGAAAAACAGTTACCCATGGATTCCCATGAGTACCAGGCACGGACCACACAAAAATCGTTTCCCATGAAATCTGAAATCAGATAGCCTGGAGTGTGGACCACAGCAGCTGGACGAGAAGAGCAAGTGGACTAGGAGAGTAAGTGAATGAGGAGAGCAAGTGGACGAGGAGAGCAAGTGGACGAGGAGAGCAAGTGGACGAGGAGGGCAAGTGGACGAGGAGAGCAAGTGGACGAGGAGAGCAAGTGGACGAGGAGACACTATGACCATGCCCTCTGATGGCAGTGGGAAGAACTAAATGGCGCTGGTAGCAGCTCACTGCGCAAACTCTGCGGGGCAAGTTCTATTGTGGAAAGTGGTCTTCCGTTTGCCACCACTGCTCCTTGCCCTCTCCTGGTAATGCCGAGCGCCAAACCAGCTGATAGTTTGATTTTACATTCTAGCAACAAGGGCAGGTGACACTCATGGCGATTTTATAGTGTTGCCCCACTGGGAAATCAGGCCACTGGCACCATGACCCAATATCCCACTCAGTCACATTATCCTGGCACCGAGCTAACCAGTCCTTGCCCTATCCTAATAATGCCGAGCACCCTGGGGCCATATGCATGGAACAGTGTTAGGGAGGCAAAACGTGTTTAGCGTGGGATTTCTGGTTTAGCGTGGAAAAGTTATGCATGGAGCAGTGTTAGGCCAACACCGCGCATTTAAAGTCGGAGATTCTAACACTGCTCATATCTGGTTTACAGCGGTGTTAGTGTTAGGTTAGTGCCAGGATGGAACCCAAATCTACTCAATGCTATCATATTTAACAGAATTACTTACGCAATAAGTGAAATTTTATCAATTTAACCCTAAATTCGAACCCTCCTTAAGGCTACCGCCGCATTGGCGGCGATATTAATAGTTATATTTTCGAATCGACGAACGTAAAGTAAACAAATCGCCGCCGCCGCCGCTTGTCGACGTCAAGTAAAAATGGCCGCCGCCGTCGAATCGGCGGGAATTTCTTATGCCCAAATCTATTAATGCTGTCATATTTAACAGAATTACATACGCAATAAGTGAAATCTTATCAATTTAACCCTAAATTCGAACCGATATTAATGTAGCCGCAGCATTGGCGACGTTATTCATATTGTCAAATCGTGGGATTTCCCAAATCTATAAATACATTCACGTTTAGCTAACACTCACCGTTTAGGCGCCCATGCATACGGCTTGACATAGTTTGCGACACCGCCGATAAACGGTGATAGCTACCCGGTGTTAGATGGATAACACCACACACCGCTAACACTGCTCCATGCATATGGCCCCAGGCTAGGAAGTGACAAGAATCAATTTGTAAGTCATTTGTTTGACTCAACTGGGAATCGAACTCGCGATCTTCCGCACAGGAGGCCTGTGCTCTACCGACTCAGCCACCGCGCCCGGTTGATACAGAGTAAACCAGTCCTTACCACATCCTATTAGTGCCAGTGTCAGGCTAGGTAGTGACTATTACCATTTTCTAATTAGTTTGACTCAGTCGGTGTTTGAACCCATGACTCTGCAGAAGTGAGCACTCTACCTACTTGGCATGGAAACCACAAATACATCTTTCGATCACGGATAGAGTGATCCAAGCAAAACCACCATATCAGTACATAATCTGTTAAATAGGTCCCGGCTCACTTAGTGGTTAGTATGCCAGCCTGCAAATGGAGGTCACACAGGCTCATGCCCTACACCAGAGGTGCCTTTTCGCATAGATCATGCATGCAATATATTGCGCCATGAATATTCGTTTGTAAGTCCCTGGATCTAGCCAAGCATAATGAAATCATGAGAACGATGGCCCCCCCCCCCCGGCCATTTAGCAATCAATAGATGATTTCAACCTGCCCTCTATCGGCAGTGGAAGAACCCAATAACATGCATAGTATGCGCTATGGTTGTTGTTTGTTGTTTTATGTCCTAGCAACATCTAAGGTCATATCAGGACGGATACCGACTTGTGACAGTGTGCACTCATGGCGACTTTATAGTGCTGTCCCACTGGGAAACAAGTCGACGGCACCATGACCTGGTATCCCACTCAGTCACATTATCCTGACACTGAGCACACCAGCCCTTGCCATGTCCTAATAATGCCGAGCACCTGGCTAGGTAGATACAAGATTCACCCCGCACTGCTGCAGTAGGGGTGCAAACCAAACCTATGTAAAAATGCGGGTCAAAGAATTGAGAGCCTAATTTCACAATCTAAGAAGCAACAATTATTCTTTACATATGTCTTATTGATAGCCCGCTACCTTTGAGTTGAAAAATATAATATAATATCTAGTTTAATAAGATTTAAAAGTGAAATCGACAGCGTTCTGTGGCCGCCATCTTGTATTTTTTGCATTCTCTCCCATTTCACCAACTCTGTGCCTATAGAAGTATCCATTTGATACTGGAGGCAGACATTCTACTCCCTGTTCCATACTAAAGCTATTTTCGCCAGTATTTAGACTACGTTGTCGTTCACCCGTGTACTGCGAGTACCGGGTGAATCCTTTATCTACTGGCTAGGAAGCAACGTGTATCAATTTTTAAGTCATTGGTTTGACTCGACCAGGGTTCGAACCCATGAACTACCAGCACGGGAGACACACGGTCTGACTCATTCGGCCATCCCGCCTGGTCCTGCCAGCCTGCAAATGGAGGTGACACAGGCTCATACCCTACACCAGAGGTGCCTTTTCGCATAGATCATGCATGCAATATATTGCGCCATGAATATTCGTTTGTAAGTCCCTGGATCTAGCCAAGCATAATGAAATCATGAGAACGATTGCCCCCGGCCATTTAGCGATCAATAGATGATTTCCACCACCAACCTGCCCTCTGTCGACAGTGGAAGAACCAATATCATGCATAGTATGCGCTATGGAAAAGCGCTTATATTATAAAGGCTTCCTTCCGCCAACATGCCCTCTGATGGCAGTGGCAAGAACTAGTGTCCCAGCTCACATGGGTTTGTTTGTCTTCCGTCCTAACAACATCTAAGGTCATATCAGGACAGGTACCGACTTGTGACAGTGCACACTCATGGTGACTTTATAGTGCTACCCCACTGGGAAATCATGCCACCAGCAAAATGACCCGATATCCCACTCAGTCACATTATCATGATGCTGAACCAACCAGTCCTTGCCCTATCCTATTAATGCTGAGCACCAAGCTAGGAAGTGACAAGTATCAATTTTGTAACTCATTGGTTTGACCCAACCAGGATTTTAACTCCCGATCTCGCACATGGCATGTGCTGGGAGAGTGAAAATATAGGATAAGGCCTCACTACACAGTTTATATTTTGCGTGTTGTGGCCTTTTGTAGCACCATCTTAGTTAGTGTGTGTGTTCAGGTAGATGGATACCCAATTGTTAACATGCTATTCATATACAAATGAAGAATTATGGATGTGCACAAAGAGTTCTGTACAAAAGTGAATATGGTACATTGTTTGGTGGCTGCTTTGTTCCCCTGAATGATACTGGCTACACATGCCATACTGAGGAGCCTGTTTGCCGTTTGTCAGGGTACACAATTGATGATCCCAGTCAACAACCATCACCTATAAAGTTGCACAATCGGTTTTGTCTTTTTTTTATATAAAGATGGGCAGTAGAGCCAGGTCAAAGGAAAGGGGGACGGTAGAAACAGGGCAAGGACAGGTTGATTGGTTGTTGGGGGTTTTACATCCTGGCAGCATCTAAGGTCATATCAGGACGGGTAC
>CM059189.1:111489904-111508415 GCA_030323885.1 Branchipolynoe longqiensis | reverse complement strand
TCACATGCTTCACGTTCCTGTTCTCCAGAAGGCAGGTTCATAGACCTCTTCTGGGAATTTTGCCAATGTGACATAATAATAATAATAATAATAATAATAATAATAATAATAATAATAATAATAATAATAATAATAATAATAATAATAATGGCCCTGTTCCACTCAACCCCCTACCGCCTAGCCCCCCCCCCCCCCCTTCTCCCTCACAACCATCGTCCGGCCATATCGGCCTGTAAGTGGCAATCTGTTCGCACTCACAGGGCCGTAGCTAGCGGGGGAAGAGGGAAATTGTTTTTACTCCCGCCCCTCCCCCCACATACAAACACAGTCCGTAACCTCCTTGAAATGGCTGCCTCTAGATTTCACAATTTGAAAATTGCGCAATTTCACAAGTACACATACCCCCATACCCCTCCACTAAGTGCCTTGCGTTTTCGGCACTCGTTAGTGCCAAGAAATAATACTAACAACAATTACAAGCTACAGCCCTGCCTCCTACAGTAAAAGTAGATCATGATGGTTACTCAACCCTCAAACACAAATTGCTACCTATGGCACTGAGTCCTACACTACAAATATACCATGACGGGAAGCCAAACAAAAATGTCTAGCGAAGGCCGAGTTCACTCAAATCCAAACAAAAATCGCTAGTTACGGCCCTGAGTCCTACAGTACCAGTATATCATGACAGTCACTCCACTCGCCCCGTCGCCTCCCATTATCGGCCAAGTGGAAGTGGGCTAATTCCGGTAACCAGGGCCCCGCCATGCTTGGTTACCACAGCGGCGCAATGTAGTTACCGCAGTGTGGTGGTTAGTGTCACTGGAGTCGTGGACACCGACTCAAGCTAGTCTGCTGATGGATCGATCAATTGGCGTTTTACTCGAGGTCATATTCGGCAAGGTACACATGTTTGTTTGGTTGTTTGTTGTGGGGTTATGTCCTAGCAACGTCTAAGGTCATATCAGGACAGGTACCGGCTTGTGACAGTGCGCACTCATGGTGACCAACTGGGAGACCAGGCTGTCAGCACCATGACCTGATATCCCACTCAGTAACATTATCATGACACTGAGCCAACCAGTCCTTGCCATGTCCCTATAATGCTGAGCACCAAGCTAGGAAATGGCAAGTGTCAATTTTTAAGTCATCGGTTTGACTCGACCAGGACTCGAACACACAAACTCCCACACAGTTGTCTTACCGAGTTGTCAATATGCACTCATGGCGCTTTTATGCTTATAGTAGTTCCCTATTGGGGTACCAAGCTGATTCCACTATGGCCAGTTACATTATCCTAACACTGAGCCAACCAACCCCTACCATATCCTAGTATTAATACCGAGCCCCACGCTAGGTGGTAATAAGCAGTTTTCGTAACATACCCATTGCTTTTCATGTGGAAAGGGGACGCTCTAACTACGCCTTCAATGAATTGCTGCATGAGAAGCGCACACTCTAACCACTGAACTATCCTGTCTCGTGAAACAAAGTTGGTAACATGTTTAATAAATAGGTTATACAGACTAGAGAAGAAGTCCACAGCATAGGGAACAAGCTTAGCTGCCGCTCAACATTTGACCCATGGTACCCCTCCCCAGCACGTACACACACACAGACGTACACACACACATGCCGGGCACCATCCACACTAGATAAAAGATTCACCCGGTACTTGTAGTACACGGGTGAATGACAAAGTAGTGTAAATACGGGCGAAAATAGCTTTAGTATGGAACAGGAAGTAGAAAGTGTGGTTCCATGATCAAATGGCTACATACATTGGCACAGATTTGGTGAAATGGGAGAGAATGCAAAAAGACAAGATGGCGGCCATAGAACGCCGTCGGTTTCACTTTTAAATTGTATTAAACTAGCTATTTTATTATATTTCTCAACTCAAAGGTAGCGGGGAAATAATAAGACGTATGTAAAGAATAATTGTTGCTTCTTAGATTGTCAAATTAGGCTCTCATTTCATTTCCCCGCATTTTCGATCGTTTTTATATAGGGTTGGTATTCACCCATGTACTGCGAGTACCGGGTGAATCCTTTATCTACATCCACACATGCCAGGCACCAACCACACAGGCCAGACACCAACCACACAGGCCAGGCACCAACAACACAGGCCAGGCACCAACCATGCACCACCCCATACAGGAAGCACCAAGGCCAGATCATAGAACCCCTCCTGAAAAAGACATGCTGTCATCGGTGGAGGAGGCGGTGAAATGGGGAAGGTGGTGGTGAAATGGAGGAAGTGGAGGAGGCGGTGAAATGGGGAAGGTGGTGGTGAAATGGAGGAAGTGGAGGAGGTGGAGGAGGCGGAAGGTGGTGGTGGAGATGTGGAGGAGATGAGGAGGAGGAGGTGGAGGTGGAGGAGGCGGTGGATGTGGAGGAGGAGGTGGAGGTGGAGAAGGAGAACGAGGAGGTGGAGGTGGAGAAGGAGTGAGGGGGAGGAGGAGAGTGGAGGTGGAGGAGGAGGAAGGAGTTGGAGGAGGAGGAGGAGGATGGAGGTGGAGGAGGAGGAGGAGGTGGAGGTGGAGGTGGAGGTGGAGGAGGAGGAGGAGGAGGAGGAGGAGGTGGAGGAGGGGTGGGGTAGGTGGAGGTGGAGGTGGAGATGGAGATGGAGATGGAGGTGGAGGTGGAGGAGGAGGTGGAGGAGGAGGGGGATCGATATGACCGCGCCAACGGGGGACTGATCGGTCACACTCACATCTAGACCCACTACCAACTGGGCTGGCCTAAGGAGGTACAGAATACATCTTAAATTCGCTATTATTATTAAATACAGAACCCCCCCCCCCCCGGAGGGAAGTAGGCTTCTAACACTACTACAATACACGCTGTTACTATCTTTTGAAAGATTGGCTGTTTCTTGGAGTTGTACGTCCTAGCAATATCTAAGGTCATATCAGGACGGATACCGACTTGAGGCAGTGCGCGCTCATGGCGACTTGATAGTGCTGCCCCACTTGGGGACCTGGATGTCAGCATCATGACCTGATATGCCACTCAGTCACATTATCCTGACAGTGACACTGAGCCAACCAGTCCTTGCCCTATCCTAATAATGCCGAGCGCCTGGCTAGGAAGCCACAGGTATCAAATATTATGTTATGTTTGTTTGTTGTTTTATGTCCTAGCAACACCTAAGGTCATATCAGGATGGGTACCGACTTGTGACAGTACACACTCATGGTGATTTGATAGTGCTGCCCCACTGGGAAATCAGGCCCCCAGCACCATCACTCGATATCCCACTCAGTCACATTATCCTGACACTGAGCTAATCAGTCCTTGCCCTATCCTAATAATGCCGAGCACCGGGCTAGGAAGCGACAAGTATCAATTTTTAAGTCATTGGTTTGACTCAAAACGGAACTGAACTCTCGATCTTCCGCACGCGAGGCATATGCTCTACCGATTCAGCCACCGTGCCCGGTTTCAATTATTATGTCATTGGTTTGACTCAACCAGGGTTTAAAACCATGGATTCGAATCCCATCATCTACCAAGACAGGCGATTGATGCTCAACTCATTCAGCCATCCCATCTGCTCACCAATATGGCGGTAGGGACCGGACACAAATACCGCAAGCAGTGTCCGAGAACCAGACCAGGGACATTCAACTAGAATAGAGCAGTACATCAAACCTAACGCCTCGATAACCACAGAACAAGGCACATAGCACCACCTGCTGGGAAACCTGCAGAGAACACCCTGAATGCGCATGTCAGTGGGAGCGCGCCTCCAGGTAGCGGGTTGTCCATGCATGAGGCAATACACGCGGCAACTGCATGCAAATTGCGTCATAATTACCACGTGAATTAGGCAATGAATCAAACAGGTGGCACACGACGGTGCTCCTCTCCATCTCTCTCGCATTGTTGCATGCTGGTTTTATAGGGATTGGTGAGAGGGTGAGGGAGGGAGGGGGGGAGGGGGAGAGGGCTGAAGATTTAAAAAAAGAAAGTTGATATTTACATTCGTTGAGTAAGCAGGGGAAATTTTATTTGTGAACAATTGGGGGTGGTGTGGAGGGTTGGGGGGGGGGGGGCATTCCTCATTCCATTCATTCTGTGTGTGTATATATATTTATATCCACCTAGCTAGATGTATGCCTAAATATACATGTACCTAGATGGATAACCAGACGGGATGGCCAAATGAGTTGAGCGTCCGTCTCCTGTTTTGGGAGATCGGGGGATCCGAACCCATGGGTCCGTGGGTTCGAACCCTGGTCGAGTCAAACCAATGACCTAAAAGTATTTATACTTGTCGCTTCATAGCCTGGCGCTCGACATTATTAGGATAGGACAAGGACTGGTTGGCACAGTGTGAGGATAATGTGACTGAGTGAGATATCAGGTCATGGTGCTGGCTAGATAAAGCGTTCACCCCGCACTACAGTACACGGGTGATAACCAACCCTATGTAAAGAATAGGGCTCGAATCTGTGGTTGTGTAGGTAGGCTGTAGTGAAATCATAGAGTCAAGCCCTCTGGTTTATTATTTATATGGTTACATGGGTTCATTGTAGAGTATCACCCCCACCCCTTTCCCGCAATGGGAAACAAGCATTCTTGCCCCTACCAATAGGGATCCAGCACTCTTGGTCCCGATGGCTACCCGTGGTCTGCCCACCACCACCAAGCTGTATGGCCCCATGGCCACCACCAACCTTGACCCTGAGTGTGGTGATCCTACCCCAGCAGATGGGGAGGGGGTAGGCCCTGAGTGCCCTCACACCCAGACCTGCCAGCACCACTATGTCTATTGACATCCCACTCAGGCACCAACAGCCCTTACATATATACACATACATGCGCCTGGTCACGTACACCGATCAGTAATAGAATATTTGCATTCCCCCCATACCATAAATTGGAATGTTTTACACCTATATAAAAGCTGGAGAAAAAATGGGGAAATGAAATGAGAGCCTAAATTCACAATCTAAGAAGCAAAATATATTCTTCACCTACCTGCATGTATTTACCGTCAACCTTTGAGTTGTTTAGTCAATTATATTCATAGATGGATGAAGTTTAAAACCTGGATGGACAGAGCACACACTTCAACAAAGTGGCCATTTTGGTAGAGTCACGGGAATTGGAGAGGTTCATGGAAAATAAATAACTCAGTCTGGGCCAGGGAGCAGGCATTGTTAGAACATACTGCACACAGGCATTACATCAGCATGCTGTGGAACCACCTCATAAACATAACCAATTCTTATGATAGGGCAAGGAGCGGTGGAATAAGGAAGACCAATCATCTGTGATTGAAATTTCCCCTGCTTAATCAACTAATGTACACATACACAAATAAAAGCTCCCTGGCAACAGGAAGTGATGTAAGTGAAGCAGTTCCTTCCAAGATGGCAGATTTACCATATTGGCTCTATCACATCCAACTGATTTTCTGTCACTGAGTCTGATAAGTGATATTATTTGGTTTGGACACTCTGGAGAATATATGACGGGAAATGGATACAATGGATTGTGGCTTTTGGATTTAATTCAACATACGGTAGAAAAGGTAGGAGAGGCCATTCACTGTGAGGACATTTTCGCCAGTTTTTACATAGCCTGTAGGTTCACCCCTGTACTGTCAGTACGGGGCGAATCTTTTATCTAGGTGCTGGCGGCCTGGTCTCCCAGTGGGACAGCACTATAAAGTCGCCATGAGTGCGCACTGTCACAAGTTGGTACCCGTCCTGATATGACCTTAGATGTTGCTAGGACGTAAAAAACCAACAAACAAAACCTAGATGAATACCTCGCAGCCTGGAGCATCGGAGCTTATGAGAAGGCAACCTAGCACGTAACGCATTGGTTAATAATTAAATAGAATAACGCAAGTAGAATATCAGGTTAGTAAATAATACCACCTGCCGAAGATTTATACCCGTTTAATATTATACTTATTATCCATCTAGCTAAGTGAAATAAGGAAGCCCCCCCCCCCCCCACACACACACACACTCCACCCAATTATTTACAAGTAAAATTTCATCTGCTTACTCAACGAAAAATGTAAATATATATCCATGGATATAAATTCATCTGTGTGAGTTCAAATAGCGGCCTAGTCAAATCAATATTTGTTGCTACTCTAATGGGTATTTTGGGGGCAGATGAAAATGGGGAATATTACATATAGAACAATCGATCACAAAACGAACCCACACTTCTTGCCATTCAGGGTGATAACCATTACACCACCTAGGTTCCCTGATGCTATCACCCTATCCATACCTACTTGTCTCTGTGGCTCCTTGCCCGAGAGGCTAGTGCATACTACCAACCTACCTAGCCTGATACTTCTAATAATGCCAGGACTAGTTAGCTCAGTATCAGGATAATGTGACAGTGGGATATTGGGTCAAGGTGCCGGTGGTCTCCCAGTGGAACATCACTATAAAGTCACCATGAGGGCGCACTGTCGAAAGTCGGTGCCCATCCTGATGTGACCTTAGATGTTGCTAGGACAATAAATGCCAACAAACAAATATCCTTTACTGCCACTGACTCACAAGCGACCCAGTACCACTCAAATAGATATATAAATATATATGTGTGTGTATACCCACGCATCAAGCGCGTGTGAGCGACACTGAAACTGATCGACCTGCGGTAACAAGGTCAATTAGTGTTCATTACTAATGCCAAAGGCCTGACAGGTAAGCTGATAACACGCCCGCCAACAATTAATGCATTTTACTAACAAATGTATAGTAAGAATCAACCATTAAAACATGTAGTTATGCCATGTACATTAGAGGCAACATGAAGAGAAAAGTGTAGAGAAATACAATAGGCCTATAGCCATACATGCATATAATATATATATATATAATATAATTTTATAATATGTATAATATACATATATGTGTTTGTATAATATAGGATTCTCATGGCGGGTGATGAAAATGGGAAATATGAGCAGGTTTCGAACACACACTCGCCATTCCTAACCATTAAACTACCTAACCTCACTGATGCAATCACCATATCCATGCCTACCTATCTATGCCTAAGATGTCGGTACAGACTATTATCATATATAATAGTCTGCATATAATATAGACATAATACATTATCTACACATAATAATGAAACCATCAACATGCAATATTTATGTAATATTCATCCCCAATACCAAACCAAGAGGAAGGTTCTTACGTATTGCTGTCTTGCTTCTGCATGGCTGATTTCTGTCCTGCAAATATCACTATATATTATATATATATATAGTGGAACCACTCTAAGTTCTAACCGACCATCTCCACAGATCGACCACATCCCTATATCAATCGTTTTATTTGGGTCCCAAACGATCGCCAATACACTACTACCATTGTAATTATAATAAAAACTCACTAAACCGACACCTCCCTAAATGGACCATTTAAAGTCGGTCCCATGGTCGATCGATTTAGAGAGGTTTTACTTTATATATATTATATGTCTGTGCGTATGCATATATATAGGTACATCAAATTTGCATATGCCAGTCTTTGCATGGACTTCATTCAATGCATCTTATAATAACACACATACTTGAGAAATCATGCATGAACGGTTATATGCACATTTGACTTTGTTTTTGTTGTTGCTTTACGTCCTAGCAACATCTAAGGTCATATTAGGATGGGTACCAACTTGTGACAGTGCACACTCATGGCGAATTTATAGTGATGCCCCACTGGGAAACCAAGCCATCAGCACCATGACCTGATATCCCACTCAGTCACAGTATCCTGATACTGAGCCAACCAGTCCATGCCCTATTCTAATAATGCCGAGTGCTAGGCTAGAAAGTGACAAATATAAATTGTTAAGTCATCGGTTTGACTCGACCAGGATTCGAACCCACAAATTCATGGGTTTGGATCTCCCGATCTCCCAAAACAGGAAACGGACGCTCTACTCATTCGGCCACCCCGTCTGGTCATATGCACATTTGAACAGGTTGGCTATTGGCCGTTTGGCAATTCGTGTGAAATTATTCTCGGTGCCAAGTAGATCATACTGGGGGGGGGGGGGATCTTCCCAGCCAAAGGTGAGAAGTGGAAACGGGGGGTGTCATGAGAGCTGAACCATCTCCACAGGTTGTTTACGCAGCTATAACTTATCAGGCACAGTGAAGCCTGGCCCCTATCCATGCCCCGTCATGCTTTTCTATACTCAGAACACCAGGTTGCACCATATAATCATAGAACTGGATCAAGTTGAGCCATTTATCGAGATAACGGGAAATGGGTGTTGAACTGTTGATGAAACACTCCCTAGACCTAGCGGGGAAAATGTGTATTGAACTGTTGATGTAACACTCCCTAGACCTGGCGGAGGGGGGGAATGTGTGTTGAACTGTTGATGTAACACTCCCTAGACCTAGCGGGGAAAATGTGTATTGAACTGTTGATGTAACACTCCCTAGACCTGGCGGAGGGGGGGAATGTGTGTTGAACTGTTGATGTAACACTCCCTAGACCTAGCGGGGAAAATGTGTATTGAACTGTTGATGTAACACTCCCTAGACCTGGCGGAGGGGGGGAATGTGTGTTGAACTGTTGATGTAACACTCCCTAGACCTAGCGGGGAAAATGTGTATTGAACTGTTGATGTAACACTCCCTAGACCTGGCGGAGGGGGGGAATGTGTGTTGAACTGTTGATGTAACACTCCCTAGACCTAGCGGGGAAAATGTGTATTGAACTGTTGATGTAACACTCCCTAGACCTGGCGGAGGGGGGGAATGTGTGTTGAACTGTTGATGTAACACTCCCTAGACCTGGCGGAGGGGGGTAATGTGTGTTGAACTGTTGATGAAACACTCCCTAGACCTAGCGGTGAAAATGTGTATTGAACTGTTGATGTAACACTCCCTAGACCTGGCGGAGGGGGGGAATGTGTGTTGAACTGTTGATGTAACATTCCCTAGACCTGGCGGAGGGAGGGGGGATGTGTGTTGAATTGTTGATGAAACACTCCCGAGAACCCTAATTACGGCGCGACCTAACACGTGATCAGTGGGGGGTGAAGTTGAAGGTTGGAGAGGGGGTAAAGTGGGGTGAGGTGGGTGTTGGGGGTGAGGTGGGTGCCCCTCCAATTTCTCCTGCGCCTCCAACTCCCCCTGCTCCTCTTTCCCATCCACTCCTGCTTCCCCTCCTCCTCCGCTCCCCCCCCCCCCCCACACACACATCCCCAGGTGAACAGGCAGAGCACATCATGACAAGGCAGGGGCTGGCAGGGCAGTATAGAACAAGGCAGTTCAGGGCAAGGGCTGTGAATTGGAGGAGTCTGGGAAGGGAATGGGAGGGAAATGATAAGGGAATGGGACGGGAAATAGAATGGGATGTGAATGGGAGGTTAATGTCAAGGGAATAGGAGGTGAGGATAGGAGGTGAGGAAGGGAGGTGAGTCTGACGGAGACCAATGTTACTGTTGGTTGTAGCTCTAAAGGCCCTGTCACATTACGACGTATGGCGGCAGCATATGCGTAACGTAGCGCAATAATTTGAAAATCGTTATAGGTCCAGATAAGTTTACCTTTTTGCACTGCGGGAGGTCCCAGCGATGTATGAAGCGTATGCATAGCCTATGCCTAATCTATGCCTAATCTATGCCTAATCTATGCCTAACCTATGATGGTGTATGCAAAGCGTATGACGACCTATAAGCGGCGTACTGGGACATTTGTTGACGGTTACAGGTGACAGGTATAGTGTATGAGTAACCTACGCCGACTTATGGCCACAGTATGCGTAACCTATGCCGGCATACATCCACCGTACGCCCAGCGTATGAGAACCGTATGAGCCACACGCCGACATAGGTTTAACATTTTGAACATGCACAAAATTATTTTTGACGGCTTGACTTTGACGACCTATGAAAAGCGTATACGACCTATGTCCAACCTATGCGTAACCTATGCGTAACCTATGATGGCGTATGCCGACGTGTTGGTCGAAAAGCACATACATCGGCATATGCTAACGCTATACGTCATAGTGTGACAGCCCCTTTACCCATACGTTAAGCGAACGCTACATACACCAGAGATATGTGGAGGGCGCCGGCTCAACGTACAGCTAACCTATGCCTAACCTATGCTGGCATACGTCTAGCATACGTCTAGCATATGAGCAACCTATGAGCCATACGTCGGCATAGGTTGAAAATGTTGAACATGCACAAACAATTTTCGGCGCCTCGACCTACGCCGACCTATGATGACCTATGAAAAGCATATATGACCTATGCCCAACCTATGCGTAACCTATGAGTAACCTATGCGTAACCTATGATGGCGTATGGTCGAAAACTGCATATGCCGGCATACGCTAACGCCATAGGTTGTAGTGTGACAGGCCCTTTACAGTAACATATAGTGCGCCAAAAAGCGCTGACCAGCGCATCTACCTGAGTGAAGTACGTGTCCACTTACTGCCAATTGCTTCCCACACAGTGCCACCCACCCACTTAACAGTTACCCACATCCACCGCCACCCACCCTCTCACTTTCTGGACGTGTCTCACCCTCATACATTATATATATATATATATGTATATATATATATATATATATATAAATATATATATATATGTATATATATATATATATTTTATATATAATTTATTTATATATATATATATATACATATATATATATATATATATATATATATATATAAACCTGATCTCTACCTGAGGTGAAGGAAGAAATAGAAAGAGCTAAGTGGATTGAGAGTTTTCGGAGCAAAGTGATCCATACAGCGAGTGAGCATAAGTACCAAGAACTGCCGGTGGCGGCACCACCATAGGCCAGCAGGCCGCAGTTAATCGATATTGTCCGTTATTGGACGTTAACAATATTATACAGTAACAATCATAATAATAATAATAAACCTCATACCGATGATTTATACCCGTATATTTATGTACTATATGTGTGTGTGTGTGTATATATATATATATGTATATATATATATATATATATATATATATAACAAAGTATAAGTAATACAATCATACCTGGGTATAGATGATGGATAACTGTGTTTTTCCCGAAGTACAGCCCTCGTGTAGAACGTGGCTAGGGAAAGGAAAGCCCTGAGGTACCAGCAATTTTAACCTACTTTTTCAGGATAAAAATGATCTTTCAATACAATGGATACTATGATTTTCCCGTAATGGTACACCAACGGGATAGACGTGGCAGGGCGTGGTGGGTGGGCCCTAGCCCACGTCTACCCGAGGCTTATACCTCGGGAAAACAACAGTTATCCATCATCTATACCCAGGTAAGGTTCGTATAACTATACTATTTTACCTCGGTATACAGCCTCAGGCTAGCCTCAGGCTAGGGAGACCTTTACATAATTCATTTTTATCCTTAATATCATCCATTCTTATATAATATTCAACGTTTTTGTTCTCACCTATTCTTGTTATTTGGCGAGCAGGCGCTTTGCAATGCCGGTAGGCTTTTCTAGTCGCTTGTTGTAATGTTTTGCAAACGACTTAGCCGTCTTCCAGCCTGCATGCGCTAGTATTCTTTTCACAGAAAAACCTAGCAACCGTGCCTTGGAGACCATGGCACCTCTAGTTGAGTGGGATGAGTATTTGCTCGTATCCACTCCAGCCAATTTCAACACCGTAATTGTCCATCTGGCCAGGGTGTCTCGTGAAATTGCCTTATGTGGCTTTATAAAGCTCACTAATAGTTGTTGTGATGCACGTAAATCCTTTGTTTTAGATATATAAGCCCGTATGGCTGACACAACACATAATTTCCGATCACTCGGAAAACAGTCTAAGTGAACCGTAAATAAAGGGTCACATAACGTGTTCGATTTAAGCAATTGTGCTAAATCAAACGTAGCTTGTTTCTTGTCTATTTCTAATCCAGTTAAAGACAAAGCAACAATGGTCTGTCCTCTGTGTCCGGTTACTAATAATAACAGGACCGCGACCTTAAAACCTAATTGTTTTAAATCTAACCGCGAGTTGTGAGGCCAAGCCTGAAACAACTTAAATACTACAGACACATCCCAAAACCGACTATACTTTGGTTTTGGAGGATTCCTTTGATAAATTGAACGAAGTAGATATCCAAGAACATAATGTTTTCCAACTGTTTCGCCATCAATTCTCGGCAATATGATTGATAACGCACATCTTGCCGCATTAATCGACCCAAAGGATAGTCCCTCATCCTCTAGAGAACGAAGAAAACGAGCTACTTGTGAAATTGTTGGATTTGTTGGCTTAACTTTCATTAACAAACAATGTACACCCTATTTCTTTAAATAGGATGTGTACATTTTGACAGTTCCTGGCCTCCAGGCATCAGCTACTATCCTATTCTCAGTAATTTTGTCCAATCCAAATTGCTGCAGCTGGTTCCTTAGAAAAGGAATGCCAATAGGGGCGTCGTTGACACGTCGCCGTGAACCACTCGCGGTCCGTGGTGTGTCAGATTCCCGAGTTTTCTTGGGAATCGTATATGTTCTTTTGCCAGTTGTGAAACTGCTGGCAGCCAAGGTTGCGTGTCCCAATCGGGCACCACCAGTATAGCATGTGTCCTTTCCAAACCGATTTTCCTGACAACTCGGCTGATAATGCTAAACGGTGGGAAAATATAAAAATAATTATTTTCCCAGATAATAGCAAATGCATCTACGTTCCAAGCCTCCGGTTCAGGATGCCAAGAAACATAACAAGGTAATTTGTTATTATTTCGTGATGCAAACAAGTCAACTTTAGGTGTACCCCATTTTTCACAAATGAAGTTAAACAAAGGTGTAGAGAGAGACCATTCTAAATGGTCATGGAAATTTCTGCTTTTATGGTCTGCAAGTGTATTTTGTGACCCTGGAATATGCGCTACAGTCAGCCAGACTTGTTGAGCCTGTGCCCAGTTCCAAATCAGTTTAGACAACTGATTGCAAGGCTTTGATTTGGTTCCACCCATGCTACGAATATAATGCCGCCCTGGCAAGAGTAATTATCAGTTATTATTTTCTAACTTTGTGATTTATTGTAGTCTTTACTTAAACTTAAAAAAACCCCAATAAGCCAGATAAATAGCATGCAATTCTATCGCATTAATAGGTCTGATTTTTTCATCATCAAGCCGTCTACCTCCTGTTGTGAACCCCTGCGTCGATGAGCTCCCTCAACCTTCTAACGATGCATCATGTAATTACCGTATTAGGTTCCCCATGGGATTGGATTGGTGAACTTGCTATGTGTTGCAATCCACCATGCAATAACCTGTACCCTTCTTGCGAAATAAACATCTTTCGCTCAAAATTCCCTTTAGTTCGTGTTAACGCTAAATTTTTATCTATTTCTAGAGATTTAACATGGGCCTTCCCGTATAGAATAGCGGGTGCATACGATATCATTATCCCAATAAGGACTGCGACCTGTCTAATTTTAGGTTTTGGTAACTTAATAAGCTGGGTCGCTGTATTCATAAACTTAATTAGTTTTTTTTCTGTTATCGACACTGTAAGAGACTGTGTATCCAGAATAAACCCTAAACATTTGAGTTGTTTTGTTGGTTTAAGCACTGACTTTTGTGGATGTACATAAAACCCCAGTTTAGTGAGTAATGCACATAAATCGAAAACTGCATTCACACAATCAATTTGTGTTGACGCTATAATAAAGGAATCATCTATGTATGGGAACATTATATGACCCTTCCGCGCCATTACTGAGAAAACAGGTTTAAGCAGTTTAGTGAATAAACGAGGGGCACAAGCTAAACCATTCGGCATGCAGGTAAACTCATAGAGTTGGTTATCCCAAATAAACCGAAGAAATTTCCGGTCTTTTTCCCATATGGGAAGCGTATAATAAGCATCTTGTAAATCAACACTAGCCATCCACGCATCTGGCGTAATCAGATCGCGTGCTGTATCTAGCGAGAACATTTTAAAATGTCGATATTCAACCATTTTATTAAGGATTGTTAAATCCAGGATCATTCGAACCTCACCATTAGGCTTTTGTCTCGAGAAGATGTTTGAAATAAACTCTCCTGAACAGTATGTCACTTTTTTGTATATTCCTTTCTCCAAGAATTTTTGTACCTTTTAGTTTAATGCCTCTTCTCGATCAACCATTCATGTTATAAGGAAAAGGTATCCTGCCTTGTACCGGAATTTGTGTGAAGGGAATGTGAACACCCCTAACTATTTGTAAACTTTCTTGGTCACTAGTAATTTTGTGCCACTCAGAAATATGATTATTAATATTACCAGCCACAAAGTTGCTTACAGTTTGTGTGGTTTTAGAGGCTGGAAGGACTTGTAACGTTTGTGTTTCAACCTCTACCTGGACCCGCCCCTGGGGAAGGGTCTCGGCGAGTTGACCCCTCGGCCCAGTGGCCGTGCGGTGTTGTCGGTCCAGCCTGGACGAGCGCCCCGGCCCCGAAACCCTTGACCGAAGTTTGAACTCGGTCTGGTTCCTCTGGTGAACCGTCGTGGACGAAAATCCCCTCGTGACTTTTTGAAACGAGGAGCTTCCTGTTTCTTCTTGCCATCCATGTTTTTGCCACTCTTGGCTGCAGTTTCTACCTCTTTATAGAGGTATTGTAGTTGACCGCCAAACATTTTCGTGTTATCTAAAGGTTTCCCTTTAATCGGCTCTGGAGCAAGAAAGAGCATAAACTCTTTCCCATCATTATCCGTAATCTTCTTAATTACCTGCCGCCGCCAACAATGCAATTCCTTTGTCCATCGTCTTAGCCAAAGACGAGAACTTATTTTCTCGTTGCATTCTATTTGCCACAGGAGCAATAGCTGTTAGGGTACCAAGCACCGCCTTATGCACTGTGTGCAACACACCCTCAAATCTCTTACGGTCCTCCGTCATATTGACATCTCGATCCATCTCCTAATGATGGAGTTGGGAACACCTTTAATGCCTGTTAACTCATCTGATAACTTAGAAATAATCTCCGCCGGTTTAAAGGTGCGGAAATGGCCATTAATGTTCTCACGCATAAGCGTGGTGGTTTTCACACGCTTAGCCCTTGGCTTCTCCACTTTCTTAGCCACTTTGCCCCCAATGGCAGCATAGACACCTTCATATCGCGTGTCTGAGTCCGATTCCGTGGAAGTGGAATCCATGGACGAGTCGGAAGAAGAAGAATCTTTCCTCTTCTTCTTCTTCTTCTTGGACTTGGTCTTGCGCTTTTTGCGAAGTCCCGTCCTCCCCCTTTCCTTGGTGAAATCATCACCCGAAGAAACGACATGTTTCTTCTTCCTCCGTTTAGGAGAAGGAGGAGGAGCCCTAAGCTCCATCTCTGAGTCTGTCTCCGAGAAATCCTCCAAAGAAGACTCCTCTTGAACACTCGGCATTCGCCGTTTACGAGACACCGGTGGTTTGAGAGCCATTATATTACTCTCCATCGCCGCAAACCGCGTCTCCCAATTTTGAGGCGCGGCACCGTCAGGCACTATGTTCTCCTCGGAGAGAATATGCGCCCCGGGCTGTGTCGAAGGCCCTGCCGACAACACGGGTGAGGAGTCGTACTCCTCGTCCCCACCACTCGGAACACGCCCCTCGGCTGCTGCTGCACCGCGCTTACTCCGCTTCGTGGCCATCGGGAGCTGAAACAAAGATTTTTGGTCAGTCCCGGTATATATATATGTCACAATATGGTTGTTTCAAACTCATTTGGACATCTATTGGTGTTAGAGAACGTGTTTATACCGTTATAACACAGGCGTAACAAGCTAAATTTGTGCGTGGGTTGTGGGTCAAGCCCAAACCTTACGCGGGGTCGGGACCAGTGTATCGGCCCGCCCATCCCTCTGTTCCGCACACTTCTCCCACCCGTGACTACAACGTCAACAAGTTGGAGAAAATGCTACGAAACTCGGAGAAACGCCTGAACAAATTTGTGGGGAGTCTATAAAAGAAACCCAGGAGCATCCTATAAAAGAACCCAGGAGCATCTCCACATTACTCTCTATTAGAGTACGAGAGTAATTCCACAGAGACGAGGCAGAGGAGCCCACTTCTCTACCCTAATCACACGGTGACTCGGGTGTTGACAAGACCGCTAATGACCGGTTTCAATCCTTCGAGAAGGAATTCTATCCCTGTTTTTTTATAACCAAATAACTCGTCAAAAATGGACCAAAGAAAGTCTAAACTTTCCATAATGATGCTCTAATGCATCATGATTAAGCTAACCACAGTTTTTATGATACTTACTGCGTATTAGCTTGTATGTAGACTAAATTTGCCAGAGCAACCCAACGACACGTAATCCAGTCGTGAGTTGTATATGCTAATTGCTGGTACCTCACATGCTTCCTTCTCCCTAGCCTGAGGCTAGCCTGAGGCTGTATACCGAGGTAAAATATATATATATATATATATACACACTATAGGGTCAGCTAAGCTATTCCTGACTAGTTTCGTTTATTATTGGATCTGATAGTTATTATAATTACAATAACTATCAAAATTATCATAGTTGTCATACCTGTCATAATTATGACAACTATAATAATTACATAAATATCATAACTACCATAATTATAATTATTAATATTAACACTATTATTAATATTATTAATAATATTGGAATTAATAGTAATATTATCAACACTATTATTAATATTATTGTTATTAATAATATTTGTAATATTATTCTATTTTAACTTTAATTTCCTCTAACCATACATTATTATAACTTTACAACTAGGCATATTTCAATATTAACAATCAATTATGCTACATGGATATGGGGTTATTTTTCTGTCTTCTCTCTTTTTCAAATTGCAGTCCAGTATACTACTAATAGTACTATTCCAGAATAGTAAGTATGCCTTTCTATTACTGCATAGACCCCTTTTAATGTTTATAAACAGTGTGTATGCGCGCGCACCTTGGCTGCAGAACGATGTCACACTGCCATTGAGTTTGCCGATACGTGCAGTGCAACACGTCGATTCTATTCAAAATTAATAGAAATGCAGGACCCTAACCGTATAAATTTAATATAATATTTTCATTGAATATGTTTTGTGTATGGTTGCCAAGCGGTTTGTGTCTAAGTTGTGTAGTTTGAGAGATATTTCACTTTTTCTGTATGAAGATTGCTCACGGCCATTGAGAATTCTTTGAGTTTGAGGATACGTGCAGTGCAACACGTCTACTTTATTCAAAATTAATAGAAATGCAGAACCCTAACCGTAAAATTGTATTATAGTCTTTTCATTCAATATGTTTCCTGTATGTGTGCCAAGCGGTTTCTTTCTAGGTCGTGTAGTTTGAGAGATATTTGACTTTTTCTGTCTGAAGATTGCTCACGGCCATTGACAATGCATTGAGTTTGGCAATACGCGCAGTGCAACACATCGATTTTAATCAAAATTAATAGAAATACAAACCCATCCGTATAATTTTTAGATATTCTTTTCGTTGAATATGTTTTCTGTATGTGTGCCAAGTGGTCTATTTCTAGGTGGTGTAGTTTGAGAGATATTTTACTTTTTCTGTATGAAGATTGCCCACGTTACGCTTAGGTTCAGTCTGCACTTTGCTAGTACCTAAAATACTGTGTGGTTGGATATCCTTTGCAGTAAAATGTTGCCCCGCTCCTGACCCCCCCCCCTCCCCCTCCCCCGACACACAATTCTTCAATGACCCACAAAGTGAGATCAGACGACATTTAGTAATGGTGACACTGGTGTCCCAGGCGAGAGACACTGTCAGGACCGCGTGAGTATGTGTTAGTGTGAGTGTGGCCATGTGTGAGTATGTGTGAGCATGTGCTGATGTTTGAGTGTGTGTGATTGCCTGTGATTGTGTGCGAGTGTGTGAGTGTGAGTGTGTGTGTGAGTGTGTGTGTGTGAGTGTGTGTGAGTGTGTGAGAGTGGTGAGAGTGGTGTGAGAGTGATATGAGAGTGATGTGTGAGTGTGTGTGATTGCCTGTGATTGTGTGTGATTGCATGCGATTGTGTGTGATTGCATGTGATTGTGTGTGATTGCCTGTGATTGTGTGTCAGTGTGTGTGTGTGAGTGTGAGTGTGTGTGTGAGTGTGTATGTGAGTGTGTATGTGAGTGTGTATGTGAGTGAGTGTGTGAGTGTGTGAGAGTGATGTGAGAGTGATGTGAGAGTGATGTGAGAGTGATGTGAGAGTGATGTGAGAGTGATGTGTGAGTGTGTGTGATTGCCTGTGATTGTGTGATTGCCTGTGATTGTGTGAGAGTGATGTGAGAGTGTGTGTGAGTGTGTGAGAGTGTGTGTGAGTGTGTGAGAGTGATGTGTGAGTGTATGTGAGAGTGATGTGTGAGTGTGTGTGATTGTGCTGGTTATGTGTAAGTGTGATGGTTGTATGTGCGAGCGCATATGTTATACAAGTATATCCACCTGATTATCCACTATATATTATATATATATATAATATATGTTCATGTATATAAACTATCTCGTATTATCTCATATATATATATATAT
>CM059189.1:111463031-111489404 GCA_030323885.1 Branchipolynoe longqiensis | reverse complement strand
CGTATTTACTAATATTACATTTAATCATATAGTATAGTTATACGAATCTTACCTGGTACAGATGATGGATAACTCTTGTTTTCCCGAGGTATAAGCCTCGGGTGGTCGTGGGCTAGGGAGAAGGAAGCAACATCCGGGTACAACAATCTTCACCTAATTAATCAGGATAAAATTGAGCTTTATGATGGAAATCTGATGTTTTCGTTTGGCACAAGCGAACGTAGTGGTCGTGGCAGGGTGTGGTGGGTGTGGTGGGTGTGGTGGGTGTGGTGGGTGGGCCCTAGCCCACGACCACCCGAGGCTTATACCTCGGGAAAACAAGAGTTATCCATCATCTGTACCAGGTAAGATTCGTATAACTATACTATTTTACCTCGGTACTAAGCCTCTGGCTGCTCGAGGTCGAGGGAGACCTTTACGTAGCCTCAATTTTATCCTCAATCATAAATGAACATAACAATGAGTCAGTAGTAAAATTAAACTTTGTACATCTCACCCAATGCTGTTAGTCGTTGAGTAGTCGGGTTGCCACCCCACTTGTCTTTTCTAGCCGTTTGTTGTAATGTTTCGCAAACGACTTGGCCGTCTTCCAGCCGGCATGAGCCAGGATTCTCCTTACTGAAATTCCCAGCGTCCTTGCCTTCGAGGCCATCGCACCTCTTGTAGAATGCGAAGCATTGCGAAGCATTGCGAAGCATAGCGACCCGTGTCAATGCCCGCTAACTTGAGCACAATAATCGTCCATCTGGCGAGTGTGTCTCTTGAAATCGCTTTATGTGGCCTAATAAAACTCACCAAAAGCTGATTAGAATTCCGTATTCCCTTAGTCTTGGAAATGTAGGCCCTAATGGCTGACACAACACATAATTTCCTATTATGCGGGAAGCTAGTTAAATGAATGGAGGAAAGGGGGGTCTCCTGTCCTATTCGATTTTAGCAACTTATCCAAATCGAAGGTGGCCTCTCTTTTATCGATATCGAGCCCTTGTAACGAAAGAGCCACAATTGTCTGTCCTCTATGTCCAGTTACTAAAAGTAATAGCACTGCTAACTTATAACCTAAATGTTGGATAGAAAGTAAGTTGTTTTCCGGCCAATCCCGAAAAAGCTTGAATACTGTCGAAACATCCCAGAACCGATTATATTTTGGTTTCGGCGGATTCCTCACATATATCGACCTTACTATCCAATGAATAACCTCGTGCTTACCTATAGTTTGTCCGTCAATTCTAGGCAGAATGACTGAAAGTGCGCAACGAGCCGCATTAATAGCACCATAACCCAGTCCATCATCCTCCATCATACGTAAAAACCGTCCTACCTGGGCGATGGATGGTTGCATCGGCTTAACTTTATGCAATAAACAGTAAAGTCCCCATTTCTTCAAATAACAAGAGTACAGCTTAACGGTACCAGGCCTCCATGCGTCCGAAATCAGCCTAGCCTGGGTAATTTTGTCCAACCCAAACTGTTTTAAATAAGAACTTAGAAAAGGAATGCCAATAACGGTGTTGTGGCCACATCCCTTGGCTTGTCACTCTGCCTTGATGTTCTAAATTGACTGGGCCTCTTGGGAATTTTAAACAATCCTTCATTTCCCATTCCACTGCCGCCCGCCATGGCTGAGTGTTCCAGTCCGGCACTACCAACACTGCATGTGTCTGGTCTAGCCTGATCTTTCTGGCTACTCTGCTGATTAGGCTGAATGGGGGAAAAATATAGTAAAAAGCATCATTCCAGATCATAGAGAAAGCATCCACTCGCCAAGCTTGTGGCTCAGGATGCCAAGACACATATTTATCAAGTTTTTTGTTCCTCCGAGAAGCAAAAAGATCTATCTCTGGCTTTCCCCATTTAAGACAAATAGCTTGAAATATGTTTGCACTGAGGGACCATTCCAAATGATCGTGAAAATGTCTGCTCTTTTTGTCCGCTAATGTATTTTTGCTGCCTGGAATGTGTGCAACCGTGATCCACACGTTTTGTTTCTCAGCCCAGGTCCAAATGAGCTTGGCCACAGTGTTGCAAACTCAGGACCTTGAACCCCCCATATTCCTTATATAGGCCATTGCAGTAGTGTTATCAGTTAACACTCGGACATTAAGTCTAGGAACCTTAACTAAACTTGTTAAACCCAGATAAACAGCCCATAGCTCTAAAACATTAATGTGGTCATCTATCTCCTCTTCTAACCAACGGCCCCCTGTCGCTTCATTATCCCTATGCGCACCCCAACCCTCTAGGGAGGCGTCTGTAGTTACTAGTGTGTTAGGTTCATCCATACGTATGGGATTCGTGGCGTGAGTGATATGTCGCAACCACCAAAGAATATTCTCGTGCCCTTCCTTGGAAATGGTCATGAGCCTTTCGAAATTGCCAACCGATTTAGCCAGAGCGACATTTTTTATCTATTTCAAGGGACTTAATATGCGCTTTACCATACAAAACAGCTGGTGCATAAGCCACCATCAGCCCGATTAAAACTGCTACTTGTCGTATCTTAGGTCTTTTTATTTTCAACAAATTACCCGCTGTGGTTTTAAACTTATCAACCTTGTCCGACGTCAGAGTGATAGTCATATCTTTCGTGTTAATAAAAAAAAACTGAAATTTTAGATTTTTGGTAGGAGTGAGAATCAACTTAATATTGTGGACATAAAACCCCAAATCGGTTAGAGAATTACACAAATCATTAATTGCCAATTGGCAGTCAATTGCTGTGCGTGCTACTATAAAGGAATCATCAATGTAAGGGAACATAACGTGTCCTTTCTTTGCAATCTCAGCAAAGACGGGATTCAACAATTTTGTGAAAAACCTTGGCGCACAAGCTAGACCATTGGGTAAACAAGTAAATTGGAACAATTGATTCCGCCAAAAGAAACGAAGAAATTTTCGGTGTCCCTCACAAATTGGGACAGTGTAATAGTCATCTTTTAGGTCCACACTTGCCAACCAAGCATCCTGCATAACCAGATCGCGTGCTGTCTCTAACGAAAACATTTTAAAATGTTTATAAACCACCAACTCATTAAGTATGGTTAAGTCCAGAATTATCCTGACTTCGCCATTTGGCTTTGGTCTGGAGAATATATTCTAAATATATTCTCTGTCAGTATGCTGTGCTGTCATAACAATACCCTTAGCTATAAATTTCATAACTTCTCGATCTAACGCTACTTGTTCATCTAAAGCAAAACGGTAAGGAAAGGGAACTTTTGTCTGCACTTGGATTTCTATAAAGGGAATTCTAAGCCCTGTAACTATCTCCAGAACCGTCTGGTCAGTAGTTAACTGTTCCCACTCACTAACATTGTAAGCAATATTGCCAGCTCTAAACATGCTTACACTGGTCTGTGTTGCAGGCTCTACTTGTTCCCTGGCTTGGGGAACGGCCTCTGTGAGGGAGTGTCCCGCTTGAAGGGTCGATTCCCATCGTTCCAGCCGTACTGGTTCCTCTGGCCTCTTCCCCTCGGCTGGTAGCCTTGGTTTCTGTTCATGAAACGGCTGCCCGGTAGTCCGGACCGCCGCCCTCGAAAATCCGCCCTGGATTTCTTGAACTTGGCCAGGTTCAAATCCTTCTTCCCGTCCAGATGCTTTGACTGTTTCGCCGCCGTTTCTACTTGTTTGAAGAGGTATTGCAGCTGACCACCAAACATCTTGTTTTGGTCCAGAGGCTTGCCTTTGACCGGTTTAGGCGGCAAGAAGAGGGTGTATTCTTTTCCGTCATTGTCGACAACCTTCTTAGAGCGTGCCACCTGTTTCCCAGCATCAGTAGTAACTGACTTAAACACATTCTCGAACCTACGGTAGGAGAGGTAATTACTTGTCGCGGTAAGTGCGGCAATAGCCGAGTTCATATCAGGGGTGACCGTGGTAAACTTATTCCCCACCATCATACGGTTAGCCACCGGCACAATGGCAGCAAGCGCAATCAACACCCCCTTATGGGCGTTGTGAAGACATGTCTCCCACTTCTTACGTTCCTCGCTCATAATAACATCCTCGTCCATCTCCTTGATAGTAGCCTGCGGGATCCCTTTAATACCCGTATACTTGGGTGCGAGCTTAGTGAGCGTCTCAATAGGTTTGAAGGAATCAAAATGTCCCCTCAAATTCTGACGCATAAGGGAGCAAGTGTTAATTCTTCTCTTTTTGACCGCCTTGATCTTTTTCTTAACCTGCTCCGTGATGTCCGCAAATGCACCAGCATGCGGTTCAGCCGACTCCGACTCCGTAGGGGTGGAATCATTGGATGAGTCCGACGAAGATTTAGCCCTCTTTTTCTTGGATTTCGACTTCTTCTTCGTTCTCTTGACCTTCTTACTCTTATTCCTTGCCCTATAATACTCATCCCCTGAGGAATCTTTCTTGGCCCGCTTACGCTTTTTGCCCAAAACCACCTCCGAGTCGGTAGTTTGATCGTCCGACAAGTCCTCCCACTCAGACTGCTCCGTAGAATATTCCTTTGTGGGAGCCTTATGCCGCGGTAACGGGAGAAGCTCCTGTAGCTGTTCCCATATGAGCCTCACCATCTGCTCCGAGGCACCGACCCGGGACGGCCCCGCCTCCGGCGACCGGTCCCGCGATAAGCCATCGCCCTGGGAGAGCCCTGCCTCAGGCGAGCGATCCCGTGATGGAGCCGACTCGCGTGCAGGGGTCGCGTCACCGTCACTTGAAGCGTGTGATGCACCTTTACTACTCCGCCTCGTAGCCATCTCGAGTCGTCTGAAATCCAAACAAATGAATTAGAACGCACTCAAGGAGCACTAGAACACGTAGAACAGTGCAAACGTGCATGCAGCAGATATACCGTGCCTGCCGCACTACTAAATTTGGGTTTAAACCGTATTTACACCGATTAAACCAGGCGTGAGAAGCTAATGGCATATCGACCATGCATCGCTCGGTGCCCCGAGACGAAAACCGATCGAGGGGTTGGGACCAGTGTAGGAACCCGCCCACGCTCTCCGTGACATACACTTCTCCTTCCCGTGATTTCTACATCAACGAAACGGAGAAAATATTATGTCACTCATAGGTACGCCTCAGAAAAAACTATCTAACGACGAAATGGCACCAGCCAACATGTCTCTCCGTTCAGCAACGGGCAGCAATCTAACGCTAAGCGACGCAATGGCTCCCGCCAACCTGTCTCTCCGTTCGGCAACGGGGGGCAAAAATAAAATGGATGCCTCAATCTCTACGGCACCAAAAATACAACATTTAACTACGTAAAATAGTGAATACTACTCTTAGTATCTGTGACAAATTGTGCTACAAAGCTTTAAACACAATATATCTCACTTCTGTATCGGTACTTACTGTAGAAATCGGTAAATCCTCGGTAATTAGAATTGGTGAAAGCTTAAACGTGTTGTCGTATTAAGCGGATTATGCTAATTGTTGTACCCGGATGTTGCTTCCTTCTCCCTCGACCTCGAGCAGCCAGAGGCTTAGTACCGAGGTAAAATTATAATATACCATGGTGTTAGCTACATGAATATGCATGGTAGGCAAGGATGTTCTAATTTGTTAAATATTGCTGGATGGGTCTGTGGGGTTTTCTTAAGAAAAAAAAAAAGGGAGTCATAATCACTAACTCGGCACACACATTTTGAACAGATTTAGTCGTCAGGTTGGACCACGACATGACGGGTTGATGATGCCGTTCACGTTAGTACTCACTGGGCTAATAGGATCCCTCGTTAAAAATGAATGGTTGTAATAGTGCACCAAATACTTCCTGAGGACCCATTCTTATATCCACTAATGTGTAGGCTGGGTGTACCCCGTCCCAAAATTACGGATGTCACGTCCTCGGTGAATCCAAAGGTAGCCTCTCTAACTGAATTATGGTATCACATAGCATCATTGCATGTCGTCACACACTGCCACAATTCCAGGGTGAATTGTTAGTCAGTTACATTGCGCACACAAGTGAGCGACACGGGGCACACACAATTAAGGGGGTCTACCAATAAAAACATCCACACAATACCGCCTACCCTCCTGATATGACCTTAGATGTTGCTAGGACGTAAAACAACAACAAACAAACAAACCTAGCTAGCTATTATCAGTACCACCTACCTAGCCAGCTATTATCACTACTTAGCGCATGTAACCACATAAACTGAACAAGGGAGCAAGTAGATATGTGATTTATACTGGCCTCAACAGTGTCAACTAGGCCGAATTCAGACTTGGTGACTGATGTTTCTGAGACAAACATAAATGCTCACGCAGAGCTCTGGGCCCGTAAGCATGGGGCGGTGGTAGCGCCCTACCCCTGGGGGTAGTGGGGATATCCGGGGTAGCGGAGAAAAGTCGCTATGCATGTGACCGGGGTAGGCAAACCCCGGGGGGTAAAAGTCGGGTAAGCTACCCCCATTCCGTAGCAGGTATAAGGGTGGTGGTAGGGACCGATCTATTGAATGCTATTATATTTATCAGAATCACATACGCAATAAGTGATATTTCATGAAATTAACCCTAAATTCGAAGCAATATTAATGCTGCCGCCGCAAAGGCGGTGATATTAATATTTATATTTTCGAATCGACGAATGTACAGTAAACAAACCGCCACCGCCACCAGTATGGAAAGCGACGTTGATGCGGCGGCGATTTGTTTACTTTATGTTCGTCGATTCGAAAATATAAATATCGCCGCCGTTGCGGCGCCAGCGTTAATATTGCTTCGAATTTTGGGTTAATTTCATGCAATTTCACTTATTGGGTATGTAATTCTGTTAAATATGGTCGCATTGAATAGATTTGGGCTTAATATATGGCTACAAACACAGAGGGATTTCCCAAATCTATAAATAACTGCTAGGGTACCTACCTCCTCGCCGATTTGGCTCCACGCATACCCCGTGACCCATTTCCTACCCCCGGCGATAGCTACCCCGAACTGGGTCCTTACCACCGGCGGCGATAAATAATTCTTCATGCATACAGGCCCTGTAGTCAGGGTGGCCATGTAGTACAAAAGAATATGCGCATATTCGGAAGGGGGTTAAAAAAAAATTAATAAATAAACCTCCTCTTCTACGTGTTCTACCACTATGTTTTATACCCAAATAATCAGAATTAAAAGCTTTCTAATTAACCACAAACAAAACCAACAAAATGTACTGCTTTACGTATGGCTAGCTAGCCTTTGTTCCTGCTTTGTTCACAAGTTTAAGTGGTTTGGTGTTAACATATGAACAGCTTTAAATAGTAATTCTAAGATGATTTTGTAGAAGAAAGATTGCTCCTTTTATAAACTGATATTCATTCTGTGATTGTCAGTGGTATAAAATTGGTAGAAACTCTTGCAAGGAAACTTCAAATAACTTCTTTCATGTGTAACGAATGTCAAAAGCAGTCATGATATTTATAGATATGGAAAAGAAGCTTGGAACCTGCACATGTAGAATGGATGAGACTACTTCCGACACTCCACGTGGAAAAGAGCATGTAGAGAATGATGCTTGCACACATGCTTCTAATCGCAGATACTCAAAACCATCGAACTATGCAACTTTAACATCCCATATTTATGTATTTGTTTGTACCAACCATTAATTACCCACCGTTGACACATTTTACCAACAGGTTATCAGTCGTATTCATGTAAAGTAATTTGAGAGAGTGGCTCTTTATCATTAAAAACATGCAACTAGGAACTGGCTAGGCACCATGATAACTCCGACTGTTCAAAACACACACACACACAATTTAAGTATATTCGACAGAATTATGTTTGTTTTAAAAAGGAATGATTACATCACGAAATATACTCGGGAGAAAACCTGTGAATAAAATAGTAAATAATTAAAAATTCAAATTAGTTTTTGTTATAAGTGGATAAGTTGGTGGTTATAAAGAAACAATTATACTGAAATAAAATAAACTAGAGTTAGAAACCCAACTATTGTCCTGCAAGCCCCTTCTCTGGGGACATAAATCGTGCATGCCTCCAGCTAATCTCAGGCTAATTTTAGCTATCGAAATGGGAATTTACCATGTTCACATAATGTCAGAGGAAGGTAGACAGTTCGGTGGACAAGATGTATTGTTAATTGTGCAGTTTATAATTATCAACAAAATGAAAAGGCAGCATTTGTATCAAGGATCAAGTTAATTAAAGTGGCATGATATGATGTATTGTGCCCCTACTAGATCTGTTAAAATAATACTGTAGGTTGATCGTTATAAACTACCCCCCTTAATTTGGAATAACTTATTATAAATGACTAACGTGGGAGATATTTGAAGTAAAATGTGCTACATAAATTTGGTACGACATAGGCTTGTCAATGACAGGTTATATTAAATTGACTTAAAGTCTCCAGCTATAGGTCGTGGCGACAGGAACCGTACTCCGACAAATGCTCTCCAAGCACAACCTTGTTTAGTTTTTATGTTTAAATAACCAGACATGTGTGGGGAGAGTAGGGGACCCACTTCACCACCAGAAGTGCGTCAGTTCTGAGGCTGGGACTAGCTGGCAGCTGTTGTTTTAAAAATGACTGGGTGAGTGGAGAGAAGGAAGAGTAAAACTGGGGTATTTTCAATCTTCTTTAGAGTAGTTCAATCAGGAAATATATTTGCGTAATATATAAACAAATTTAGAGATGGAGACAACTCTGGTCCCTCTGCGGGGAAGCCTTCTAATAGCTACAGTGGAGGCACCTTTCCTTCAACTATTAAGAAACCTAGTAATGACAATGTAAACCCAAAGCCTAAAATAGGAAGGTATGCATCTGATGTCAGGCAACTGAAAACTGGAGGAAAGGTGCTAAAGATTGGTACATGGAATGTACGAACATTGTACAAACCAGGCCGATATGACAACCTGAAAGTGGAAATGACAGCGCTAAACCTTGACATCCTAGGTATAGCTGAGACGAGATGGACGGGTGACGGGAGGATAGGTGATAGTGAGGTAGATATGATATATTCTGGAGATGAAAAACATCAGTATGGCGTTGGAATTATGATGAAGAAGTCCATTGCCGCCACAATGATTGGATTCTGGCCAGTATCTGACAGAATTATTATGATGAAGCTGAGGGGAAAACCGTTCAATATAAACATTCTGCAAGTTTATGCACCAACCTCAGATCACGATGATGAAGAAGTCAACGAGTTCTATGACAGCATCAAAAAGGTAATGGAATACACCAAGTCTGGAGAAATAACAATTGTTATGGGCGATTGGAATGCGAAAGTTGGAGAACAACATGAATATCCAGTAACAGGAAGATTTGGCTTAGGTGAGAGAAATGATCGTGGTGAATACTTGATAAATTTCTGTTTGACATCAAAACTAGTAATTGCTAACACCTTATTTGAACATCCAAAGAGAAGACTATATACATGGAAGAGCCCTGGTGATGTATGTCGGAACCAGATCGATTACATTCTTGTCAACCAACGATATCGAAATTGTATCAAACAGGCAAGGACATATCCAGGTGCTGACATATGTTCGGATCATAATCCAGTAGTAATCAGTATGGTAGTGAAATTGAAACAGCAGAACAAAATTAAAAACAACATTCAAATGGATATGAACATGTTAAAAGATGCAAAATACAGAACTAAGTATAATGTCTCTGTTCATAACAAATTCAGTGTACTGATGAATGAAGAAACTCTTCAGAGAGAGTATAACAACATTGAAATGGAATGGGAAGCTCTCAGAGAAAGCATGGTCAAGTCAGCAGAGGAGGTGTTACCAAATAAAAAACGAGAAACAAAGCAATCAAGGATGACGCAAACCATACTAGAAAATATGGCAGAAAGGAAGAAAGTGAAAACCACTGATCCACCTAAATACAAACACATGAAGAATGAAATAGAAGATGAATGCAAAAAAACTAAAGATGAATGGTGGAATAAGAAGTGTGAAGTAGTGGAACAACTTGAGTCTCAACATCGTTCAAGAGAGATGCACAAGAAAGTGAAAGAGATAACAGGTCAAGGATACAGACAGAGAAGCAGTAAATGTATCAAGAACAAAGACGGCAAAATGCTCTTTGAAGAAGATGAAATAAAGTCCAGATGGGAAGAATATGTAAACGAAATATACAATGATGACAGAGGGAACCCACCCACAATTGAGAAAGAAGATGGGAATATTATATTAGTATCAGAGGTTGAGAAGGCTATCAATGATCTAAAGTCAGGTAAGGCTCCTGGAAGTGACCAGATAACATCAGAAATGATAAAAGGACTAGATGAAGTGGGGATTCAAATCATTCATAAGCTAGTAACTGACATCTATGAGACTGGATTTATACCATTGAATATGAATGAATCCATATTTGTACGACTCCCAAAGAAGCTAAAACCAACATTGTGTACTGAGTACAGAACACTAAGCCTGATGAGTCATATGTTGAAGATGATCCTGAAAATAATTTTACTGAGAAACAGACAGAAAATTGAAGAACAAATCAGTAACGTACAAAGTGGGTTTATATCTGGAAGAGGTACACGTGAAGGGATTTTCAATATGAGAATGATTTGTGAACGTTATTGTGAAGTGAACCAGGATGTTTATGCCTGCTTTATTGACTATGAGAAGGCCTTCGACCGAGTCAATCATGAACTGTTAATCAAATGTTTACAAGATATTGGTGTCAATGGCAAAGACATTAAACTAATTGTGAACTTATACTGGACACAACGTGCATTTATAAAAATGGAGCAGGGCCTATCGGATGAAGTTATGATTAAACGAGGAGTTCGACAGGGGTGTGTATTGTCACCATGTCTATTTAACCTGTACACAGAGATGATTTTCAGACACATTGAAGATTGCAAGGGAGTGACAATAGGTGGCATGAACGTCAACAATCTTAGATATGCCGATGACAGTGTAATACTAGCAGACAGTGAGAAAAACCTACAAGATATAGTGAATAGAATCAATAAAGCTGGAATACTATTCAACATGAAGATGAATGCCAGGAAGACCAAAACAATGGTTATAAGTAAAAAGACAGATAAACCAAATGTCAATATAACCATAGATGGCACAAATGATGGGAGATGTGAGGAAGAAATTAAAAGAAGGATAACAATAGCCCGAACAACATTCTCCAAAATGTATAGAGTGTTAACATCAAGTAAGATATTAATACAAACAAGGAAGCGTATTCTTCAGTGTTATGTGTGGTCTACTCTAATGTATGGGGCAGAGACATGGACAATCTCTAAGAAAATGTACAAACGTTTAGCAGCATTTGAGATGTGGACTTATCGAAGGATGATGAAAATATCATGGACAAAGAAGATCACCAACAAAGAAGTTCTCAGAAAAATTAAAAATAAGAAAAGCTTGTTTGCCACTATACAGACAAAGAAACTTATTTATTTTGGCCACATCATTCGTCAGAGTTCAATATACCGTACATTGTTGGAAGGGAAGGTGAATGGCAGCAGAGGGAGAGGGAGACCAAGAACATCATGGTTTACAAATATTTCACAGTGGACAGGCTTGAATTATTCACAGTCTATCAGAACAGCACAACATCAGGACAAGTGGAGAACCATTGCATCCAACCCTCGACTAGAGGATGGAACTATTGATTGATTGAATGTAAAATATATGTTAGTACAATTACATTGCATAATTCAATGAGAAACGTTGTTGAATGTAAAAAAGGTTCTGAAGTGTATGGGGTTTGAACCCACACCACCGAACAACTTCAGATTACAAGTTCAACGCTCTAACCACTAGGCCACGGAGACCGCACATGATTACTACTCTCAGTTCAGACTATTTGTGTATAGGATGTCAAATATACAATGTGTGTGTGTGTGTGTGTGTGTGTGTGTGTGTGTGTGTGTGTGTGTGTGTGTGTGTGTGTGTTTTTTGTTTGTTGTTTTAAGTCCTAGCAACATCTAAAGTCATATCAGGACGGGTACTGACTTATGACAGTGTGCACTCATGGCAACTCTATAGTACTGCCCCACTGGAATATCAGGCCGCCAGCACCATGAACTGATATCCCACTCAATCACATTATCCTGACACTGAGCCAACCAGTCATTGTCCTATCCTAATAATGCCGAGTGCCAGACTAGGAAGCAACAAGTATCAATTTTAAAGTCATTGGTTTGACTCGACCAGGATTCGAACCCATGACCCCACGATCTACCAACACGGGAGATGGACGCTCTAACTCATTCGGCCATCCCATCTGGTCATGTATGTAAATGTATGTTTTGCGTGCATCCTTTTGAAATTTGTCAGTAAAGCTGCAAACACACTGGACGCATTTCTGGCGCGGGTGTCAAGCGACATGCATGCGTCGAAAATCAAAATGTATGTAATAAAGAGAAGCCAAACACATAGATACATTGATCTTTGACGCACTTGTAACCTGAAGCTGTTTGCTGGTGTGGATTCAAACCCCATACACTCCAGAATCTCTTTTACATTCAACAACAAAAATACGTTTTTCATCTAGATATCTTTTTGTCATTGAATTATGCAATGTAATTGAACTACTCTAAAGAAGATTGAAAATACCTCAGTTTTACCCTCCCTTCTCTCCATTCACCCAGCCATTGTCACAACAATCTAGGTCACTCTACTGTACACCACCAAGTGGAAAAGTTCAGTACTAAGCATGCACCACCCCTGGGGCACAAATCTGAACTATTCCGAGTTCGTTTGTTTTCCCAACGACGTATAGATAGCCCTTTAACATTCCTTCTATGCAGCAGTACATAAGTAAACCAATATCTGAAGATGTAAAAGCAAATATAATCACTCGCTTTGATCTCTAAAAATTGATGCATCATCAAATTATATACAATTCTAACTGACGGGGAATAATGGGGGGAAACGAAACATTAATATTCAGAACAATCATGTTGAACCAGTTAACGGGGGTGTCTTGGGTTAAGATATTTGAGCCCTCTACTAGCTGGTCATACTGTAGATGAAGGATTCACCCGGTACTCGCAGTACACGCATGAATAACAACCCTATATAAAAACGGTCGAAAAGCGGGTTAATGAAATGAGAGCCTTATTTCACAATCTAAGAAGCAACATTTATTCTTTGTAGATGTCTTCATATTTACCGTTACCGTTGAGTTGAAAAATGTAATAAAATAGCTAGTTTAATACGGTTTAAAATTGAAATCGACAGCGTTCTATGGCCGCCATCTTGTCTTTTTGCATTCTCTCCCATTTCACCAAATCTGTGATAATATATGTAGCCGTTTGATCATGGAACCACAGTTTCTACTTCCTGTTCCATATTAAAGCTATTTTCGCCCGTATTTACACTACGTTGTCGTTCACTCGTGTACTACAAGTATCGGGTGAATCTTTTATCTAGTCATACTGAAGCTGAAACGGAAATTTCTCGGATAAGCCTTAATTGGGCAGTGTTGCTGTGACAACGTATTTTCGTGCTAACGTCAACACGGATGGTGAACTACATCATCTATATGACGCATCAAAACGCATGACATCACTTAGCCGGCTTTTGTAATTTCAGCACTAGTTTATGTCTTTATCAGATCGAATATCCGGGAGATGAATATTTCACTTGTTTTTATTCCCAGTCTTCATTTCAATAAAGCTGGTAATGGGAATCAAATGCAATGCACGCGGAGAAGCACAATGAGGATGTGAATGCATTGTGGTTATGTGTGGCGCAGATTCGCCAGCCACAGTGAGCTACATGTCATCACGTCGTCTATTATGTGGCCTATACCCAGAACTCAGCCTACTTTCCATCCTGTCCGTTCACCCAGTTACGCCCCTCCCATACCATTAGTAACCGCACACACCATGCTCAACTCAGAGGATACCGGTTTTTTTTTTACCCCCCTCTCTCGGGAGTGTTTTATTCATCAGAATAACACGTCAGTCCCCGTGTGGTATTCGTGACCCTATGATATATGTGTTCATTGACTAATGTACTTGAACACGCTAACTAGATTTATAATGGCGTGTACCAATTTGCAGTTGAGCCCCCCATCACGGTGTACAGCAACAATGTCGCCATGTAAACACGCATCGTGCAAGGTCACGAAGCACAAGTAGTTACTGGCAGAAACACTCCACGACCACACAAACTACACTGCCTGTTTATAATGTGTCGGCACGATGAAGAGACAGAAACTACGCGTTCCATAACCCTATACTTCGGAGCATGCGCGTGCTACAAATAGTACAATTCACAAGCTCACACTACTTCCGTACCACTTAATATGTGATCTGTACCACCTATTTGCAGCTGCCTATTTGACATATTGGACCCATGAATTCACCGTTATCGTTTATTAGGTTGGTCTCTTCAGCGAGTACGGAGTGAGATGTCAAAAATGACAAATTGCTTCTTCATTAAAATAGAATTAATAGCCAAATAATTAAGTCTATCTTCCCTTTCATTTACAACCACCCCTGATATACAGGCATTATTGGCGGTTGTTATAAAGACGACAGGCGCCCGCCCTCACAAGTACTACAGCCCTGATACTATCAGGGTGACTATCAGTGATAGTCACGAACATAATAGCATGCATGGTTAAACGGACCAGGTATAGACCTATTTCATATAACATCAGCATGGGTATTTAGGTCAGTGCGCGCGCTACTTGGCTGCAGGACAACACTGTCACACCCCGAACTCAATGGCTATGAGCAATCTTCATACAACAAACATGAAATATCTCTTAAACTATACCACCTAGAAACAAACCGCTTGGAACACATATAGAAAACATATTCAATGAACAGATTATATTAAATTTATATGGTTAGAGTTCTGCATTTCTATTAATTTTGAATAAAATTGACGTTTTGCACTGTGCGTATTGGCAAACTCAATGCATTGTCAATGGGCGTGAGCAATCTTCAAACAGAAAAAGTGAAATATCTCTAAAACTACACCACCTCAAAACAAACTGTTTGGAACACATATATAGAAAACATATTCAACAAACAGATTATATTAGATTTATAAGGTTAGGGTTCTGCATTTCTATTAATTTTGAATAGAATTGACGTTTTGAACTGCATGTATAGGCAAACTCAATGCATTGTCAATGGCTGTGAGCAATCTTCATACAGAAAAAGTGAAATATCTCTAAAACTACACCATCTAGAAACAAACCGCTTTGAACACATAGAGAAAACATATTCAACGAATAGATTATATTAAATTTATAAGGTTAGGGTTTTCCATTTCTATTAATTTTGAATAAAACTGACGTTTTGCACTGCACATACCGGCAAACTCAATGGCAGTGTGCATTCGTTCTGCAGCCAAGCTGCGCGCGCATAGACAATGTTTATAAACATTGAAAGGCTGCTGAGGCAGAAACCGTACTCCGACAAATGCTCTCCAAGCACAACCTTGTTTAGTTTTTATGTTTATAGAACCAAATATGTGTGGTGAGAGTAAGTGGACCCACTTCACCACCAGAAGTGGGTTAGTGCTGAGGTCTGAGGCTGGGACTAGCTGGCAGCTGTTGTTTTGAAAATGGTGAGTGGAGAGAAGGGAGAGTATTTTCAATTTTCTTTAGAGTAGTTCAATCAGGAAATATATTTGCTTTAATGTAAAATATGTTAGTACAATTACATTGCACAGTTCAATGAGAAACACATATAGATGAAATACATTGTTTTTTTGTTGAATGTAAAAAGGTTTTGGACTGTATAGGGTTTGAACCCACACCACCAAACAACTTCAGATTACAAGTTCAACACCCTAACCACTAGGCCACATATACTTGGCTGTGTCAGTTCAGGCTATTTGTATGTACAATGTCATATATATATACAGGTTATGCATGCATGCAATTAATTATTTATTTATGTATGTACATTGCATCAATCAATCAAAAATTTCCTATGAAATGGGACAGACTGTGGATGCCAATAACATAAATATTACATAATATTGTCATCAGGTTTTTCTAAATCGAAAAACACGACTACAATATCATCTTTTTTCAATCACGGTATCTTACATAAAAGCTCTATATGGACCAATTCGGGTGGAAGACCTAAGCCCTGTCCCATCGCACAGTAGAATAGAGTAAAGAGTACCATGGTTACAGCTCAATGTAGGATCTGCAACTAGTGTCAGACAATACACAGCAACAAGCCAACAAGAGTCATTATGTTAAGCAGTCCAGAGATGCCACAGCTCAACAACCATCAGATGCCTGTCCTGACCAGGGATGAAGAATAGAATAACCCTATATTAAAAAGTGGCGAAAAAGTGGGTAAATGAAATGAGCACATAAATTCTTAATATACGGAGTAAAATATATTCTTCACATCCCTTGATATATTTACCCTCAACTATTGAACTGATTAGTAGATTAAATCACATACCCACATGGCGGCCATTGTCATTGTGGTAGAGTGACAGGAATTTGATAGGTTTATGGGTAATAATCCAGTCTGGGCCAGGGAGCAGACATCGTTAGCAGCAAGGCTCTAGAACGACTTCATGAATGCTATGATTGGATTCGCATCAATTGATCAATTTGATGTGAACATGGGAAATTATGAACGTGGCAGATATTTCGAACACTTTTAAAATGTAATAAATGTTTTGTTTTGGCATACTATTCCCTGAATGCTCCATGGCTGACTTCTTAAGAGGAAGTGAGGTAGGAGAACCATTTCATTCAAATATTGCACATTCACCTCATGGACTCTATCCATTCAACTTCAAGCTGATTTTGTGTCTTTATGCCTTGTTATTATGTGATTTGAACACACTAGAGAGTATATGTTGAGGGAAAACATACACAAATTACAATCGGAATGTAGCTATTGGACTTTAATCAACACAACTAATGTAGGAATGCCAAACTAAGGCCATTAACAATAACAGTGAGAAACATTCTCTCCAACTTCTGAACCAGTCAGAGGTGAACCTTTCAACTGTCAGATCCTATGCACGTTGATGCAGAGGAAACAGTTCTACTATAGCAGTTTGTACCTACACCACTACTAAAGAAGCAAAAGGGTACTCTCGCTGACCATGTTTTAAGACCCATCCCATGCTGAATCTTTATTGTGGATATATCTATGTTAGGCTCAAGGAGTAGGCTATTGCTAGTACTTGACTCAGAAGTGTGTCATGTTCCATTTCTTAGAAGGAACACGTTGAAGGACTGATGATGCGGAAACTGCCACTCTGAGATTACTGATTTGAGACTAGTTAGAGGGGTTGGTGAGCAGATTTGGAAAGAATGTTGGGGTGCACTCACTAAGAAGGTAGCCCACCATTTCCTCAAAATATAAATTTCGAGGAAAATTTCAAAATTAATATTTTGAGGAATGGCTACATGAACAAAAGAAGCAAACATCTAAGAAAACCTATCTAAAGAAATCTTTCAGAAGAATATTTTAAAGAAACTCACAAATACTTTAGAGCCAAAAATGATTACCACAACATAGTAGTAGAAATTCATAGCAAGAGACCAGTCTGGGAAATATATTCATAATTTATTTATATTAAGAGATTATTGTATAATATATTCATGTATCAGTTTAGTAATACAATCATTTGATAGTTGATTACGCAATGCTGATTCCACCACTCCCATATCATGCTTAGTACGATCAACCAAACACCCAGTATGACGTAATTTGTGTACTTATCCCATGATATTAACAATAGTGTGTGACTTAAACAGAAAAAACTACCATCAATAATTGCTTGGCCGTCTGGAACATCCACCCGAAGACTTGAATGAAAACTGAGACTCAGACTGCGCATCACCTTGGCTAACACAATTTTCACCACAGTGCAGAGACCAGAGTGAAAGCTAATTTGTATTGGATAAATACTGATTCAATTACAACAATTAGTGTTCATATATTTTAAATGGTCATGTATAGAGCAGAATGATTATGTCTGCTTTAAAAATTAGAATGGTACTGGACAGGACACAGTGATAGGTCACACTCATACTCATAGCCTAGGTTAGTAGGCTACTAAATTCTAATATTTAGTAGATAGGTTTGAATAGAGGGAGTGCATGTGACGTCATTACTTAGCAATCAGCGGTCAGCCATCTTGGATTATGAGCACCCTCCCTCACAATCTTGTGAATGCATGCAGATGCAGTAAAACAGAGTGTTCTTGTGTTACTTATGGGAGGTTCTGGGCAGTTTACATCCAATGTGTTTACTTACAGCACTTTAGCAACAACTTCTGAGGCCAAACTGCTCAAAACCGTGACAAATAAACCAACAAATCAGTAAATAAGCACAGTGTAGGCAGTTGCAAGCCTTCTGTTTGTAATCCAATATGGCCACCGAAAGTCGTCTTGTGACGTCATTCGACTCATTGCACCCCCTCTATTAGTCTATGGTACTTAAGTCTAACTACATTCTCATATCATTAGTTAATCAACATATATGATATAGTATACCCATGGTAGTTATTTTGCGTGTAATCTAAATGAAATAATATATTACCGAGATATGAATACTAGATGGAATACTAATCATACTTACCAAAACCTTAGTGAAGCGCCTCTCCAATTCGCCGTGTTCTGGCATTGGGAGTCGCATCTGAGGCATAGCGCTATTCCGGACATCTCGATTTGTCAGAGGTCCACAGTGGTTGGAATCTGCGTTACCCATAACTCGAATCATAAGGAAGCTAGTATTATGTATATATCCACGATAACTGAAAACGAAAATATAAAGTAAAGAGAAACTATTCCACTACGACTATGAGGCTGTTCCGAACAATTGCAAATGTGTCACTGACACTGTCAACTCATATCGTCCTGGCTCTACAATCGAAGATGGAGACGATGCACATTTCAAACGTAAAGTCCGGCCAGTGTGTAGTTCCTCTGGGTATCACGGTTGGATTCGTGTAACCTAGTGTATGAGTTTACATCCCTAGAACGTGTGAAGCTGGCATATTCAAATCATATCCAGAAACATTGCAGCCAGAATTTGCAGGCGATCTTACTTCACTGCCACCGCGATCTGATCATTTTTCAGTCCGCCAGAAACCAGCGCATGAGTAATGACATCTCGCGACTTCTCGCGGTGCACGTATTTGCTGTGTAAGCTGCGCGGTTGCAGTTTCCGCGGCACACCAGTTTGCGAGGGACACATCGCTTCTGCGCATGCGTCAAAATCGAACAGCATCGTCACAAACCTTATAAATTTAATATCATGTTTTTGGTAAAGATGTTTTCTATATGTGTACCAAACGATTTGTTTCTAGGTTGTGTGATTTTAGAGATATTTCACTTTTTCTGTATGAAGATTGCTCATGACTATTGACAATGTCAATGCCTGACTTGAGTTTGTGCGCGGTACGCGCAGTGCAAAGCATTAGTTTTATTCAAAATTAATAGAAGTGCAGAAGCCCAACCTTATAAATTTAATATAATCTATTCATTGAATATGTTTTCTATATGTGTTCCAAATGGCTTGCTTCTAGGTGGTGTAATTTGAGAGATATTTGACTTTTTCTCTGAAGATTTGCTCACGGCTTGCTTGCTTTGGGGTAGGTATAAGCCGTGTTCACACGGGCAATGTAAATCGATTCATAGAAAGCGACTTGCCTAGTTCGCCTCACATTTCTCGTGTGAACGGACGTCTGAGGCGGATTAGGGCTGAATCGATTCACGTGATGCAGATACTGTAAACCACCTCTCGAGGTAGTTTACGTGAGGCAATTTCTGTGATTCGATTTATTTTGCCCGTGTGGACGCACTGAGGCGGGTTAAACACCTCACACGCATGCGCAGTCGACACCTCAGTTTGTTGACTTTCCGGTCGATCAAAAGCGCATATTATATAATTTGGTCTATGAACCTGTTAGAGGTGCACAGATATTTTTTTCATCATTTATTTTTAGGGTTTCACTGCCCAGCAGAAGTTTTGACCATTCCAAACCAATACGATTCATCAAATACATATCTAGGTCGAATCCACTCTCTCGTGGTGGCGCTGGTCACACTGGACTTGCTCATGCGCAGATATCGACTTCCAGCCCAAGTAGTGCTTGTGTGAACGGGCGGCTAATTTGACTCACCTGATTCGATTTGTCTGATTCGCCTCACATTTTGCCCGTGTGAACACGGCTATAGAGCCGTGTTTACACGGGCGAGTTAATTCGCGTCATATAAATCGCCTTGCCTAGTTCACCTCACATTCACCGTGTAAACGCGCCGCTGAAGCGTATTAGGGCTGATTCGATTCATATGATGCGCTTTTTGTAGATCGCCTAAGCCGTGTTTACACGGGCAATTGTGAAGCGAATTAGACAAAGCGATTCATATGAAGCGAAGTAGCGGCACGTTTACACGCAGCGATTTTGAAAGTGTTTCGGCGCCGGGAACCAGCAGCCTTAGTTCCGCCTGTAATCGGCAAGCACTGCTATTTGTTTACTTTACACTCGTCGATTCGACGCCGATGTAGCTGCTACGTTAATATCGCTTGGAATTTATGGTTAATTTAATTAAATTTCATTATTTGAGGATTTAATTCGGTTAGATATGATCGCATTTAATAGATTTCGGCCTAATCGGTCCCTAACACTGCCGGGCACCAGCAATAGTTACAGCTGCGCATGTAGCCGGCAAGCACTATCCCCGCCCGGGAACCAGCGGAATCGCTTCATATAAACCAACTGGCAAGGTGGATTACATAAAGTGAATCATATGAAGCGAATCAGCCCTAATCCGCCCCAGAGTCCTGTTTACACGGCGAATGTGAGGCGAACTAGGCAAGGCGATTTATATGAAGCGATTTAACTCTCCCGTGTAAACACGGCTCTACTGAGGTGGTTTATATGAAGCGATTGCGCTGTTTCCCGGGCGGGGATAGTGCTTGCCGGCTACATACGCAGCTGTAACTATCGCTGGTGCCCGTCAGTGTTAGGGACCGATTAGGCCAAAATCTATTGAATGCGATCATATTTAACAGAATTACATACTCAAATAATGAAATTTAATTAAATTAACCCTAAATTAAAAGCGATATTAACATAGCATCGGCGTCGAATCGCCGAGTGTAAACTAAACAAATATAGCAGTGCTTGCCGGCTACAGGTGGAACTAAGGCTGCTGGTTCCCAGCGCCGAAACACTTTCAAACTCGCTTCGTGTAAACGCGCCGCTACTTCGCTTCATATGAATCGCTTTGTCTAATTCGCTTCACAATTGCCCGTGTAAACACGGCTCAAGATTCACCCCGTACTGCTGCAGTAGGGGTGCAAATCAACCCTATGTAAAAGGTGGCGAAAATGCGGGTCAAAGAATTGAGAGCCTAATTTCACAATCTAAGAAGCAACAATTATTCTTTACATATATCTTATTGATAGCCCGCTACCTTTGAGTTGAAAAATATAATATAATATATAGTTTAATAAGATTTAAAAGTGAAATCGACGGCGTTCTGCGGCCGCCATCTTGTCTTTTTGCATTCTCTCCCATTTCACCCAATCTGTGCCGATATAAGTAGCCATTTGATACTGGAGCCACAGTTTCTAGGTCATGTTCCATACTAACGCTGTTTTCGCCCGTATTTATATAAGGCTGGTCTTCACCCGTGTACTACAACGTACAAGTACCGGGTGAATCTTTTATCTAGTTTGGGGGTGTTTGTAACCTTACGACGGTTACTGGTTGCAGAACTGCAACATTAATAGAGAGGCTCCGATGTATCGGCCCAATCTTTGGTTGACGGATTAACTTCGTAGGGAGTGTTGTAGAAGCTGGGGACATCTTCTCAACGGTGAGACGGCGAGGCGCTGGGGCGGCATCGATCTCCGTGGTCCAGCTGCGGTTGGGCTGTAGATGTGGTCGGGCACTTGAATCCAGTCGGCAGCGGTCGAGTACTTGAATCTGATCCAGTCAGCAGCGGTCGAGCACTTGAATCCAGTCAGCAGCAAGGGCTTGAGGGAAGGAGGTAAAGATGGGTGGAGCAGTGGCTTCGGCAGGGAGGACAAGATGGAGGGACGGTAAAGGTGAGGGTGAAGGGCCCAATCCAAGAACACAACATCCCTGGTCAGGGGAAGAAGTATGCCTGGGAGAATGGAAAGGTAGTGTGTGGGAAGGATAAATGAGGAGAGTTGGGTTAAAGGACCGTGTCTTTGTGCTCTATGGTGACCGACCAGTGAGCCATAGACACGGCAGAGTGGGAGCAGGAAGTGAAATGCCGGCAGACTCCCCCTCCTGGAACTCTTTTCAGACATATCAAGGAGGAGCATGGCCGGCGGTGAGGTGATAGAGGGAGGTGTGGACAGAGTGCGGTCCAGTTAGGAAGTCACCTATTCACATTGTTGTGGGGTGTGCGTGAACTGGACGTAAGTGGCTGAAGAAATACAGTATTTAACAAACGGTGCCATTAAAACGGCCCGTTATGTGTGTTTTGTATTTTGTTTTTGTTTTTTGGCTAGTCACTGTCGCTAATGTTGGGCTCAGCGTCGCCGGCGATGGGTTCTGGGCCGCCGACAATCTCGAAAGTGTGGTAGTTTAGTCTGTAGAATTTACCGAGTGGCTCCCATGAGGACTCGGATAGTCTCTCGAGGATGGCGAGCGCAGCTCGGGTGTCAGACAGATTGTGAGGTGGGCCGAGGAAGTCTTGGATGGCGGTCCTGTCGAAGGCCACACATGACGCCAGGACGTGGGCGACGTTGAACATTTTTTCACCACATGGACATCGCTGTAATGCAGGGGTATCAATGAACCGCCTGTATCCAGTCCTGAAACGCGTGACCGCCTCTTGGACGGATGCAGGGAGGCCTCTTGGGACAGGTAGGCGCGCTCTGACGTTTTTGTGCCAGGCCCAACTGATGGAGTATGGGTTCCTGACAGTGGTGTCGTGGAGGGAAGCCTCCCACAGGGCTTTGGTGGCTCTAGCGTGGGTGGCTTTGAGCTTCGACAAGGAGTGGTGTATGTCGAGGTCGACCTCGGGAAGGCGGGAGCCGTCCATAGCAGCTGAGTCAGCCCGGTCATTGCCGGGAAGTCCTATGTGGGAGGGGACCCAGGCCAGGACAGTGTCAAGGTGTGCTACATGCCTGGTGGCGATGGTGTTCTGGATCAAGGTGGCCAGAGAGTGGTTAGCTCTGTGGTCCTTGATCTTGAGGACTGCGTTGAGCGAGTCGGTGACTACTATGCAGCTGCAGTGCCACAGGTGGGTCAGTGCATGGTGGATGGCGGCGAGCTCAGTATCGAGGGTGGAGGAGTAGTCCGTGACCCTGATAAGGCGTCTAGCCTGACCTGCTGGTAGGAAGTAGCCAGCCCCGGCTCGGCATGTGACGGGGTTGAGCGAACCGTCGGTGTAAACAATGGCGGCTAGAGGAAAGTCCTCCTTGGCCCGAGCAATGGTTTCCTGTGCAAGGGTTTTGAGGTCTATGGTAGGGTAGTTGCATCAGGGTGAGCAGAGGCTGGTGAGCCTGACCTCTACAGGCAAGGAGTACCAGGGGGGTCTCGCCTGGTTGTCAGGGATATCGGGGAGTGCCAGTCCGTGGGTTTGTTTCAGGGTGCGGATGGCAGTCTTCGTTCCCCAGGAGAGGGAGGGGCGTCTTCTTGGCCCGCCTTGCAGGTGAGAGGCTGCACTGCAGTAGAAGGCGGAGTGGCCCATGGACAGGGCTTGGCAGAGGTGGTTTGCAAGCAGCTGCTCTCCACGTAGGTGGAGTGGTGGGAGGTTGGCCTCAAGGAGGAGGATCTCAACCCTGGTTGTCCTGCGAGCTTGGGTGATGAGTCGCGCTGCCTGGTATTGGACTCTTTCCAGGGTGAGGAGGTCCTTGCTCAAGGAGGTACAGCGAGGGAGGCGTACCTTACGGTTTTCTAAGCAGTGACCAATCCAGGAAACAGTGATGGCTGCGAAGTCGTAGAGGGCCCGCATGGCCTGTTTGTAAAAAAGGCTGAGAACTTCAGCTGGTGCTCCCCAGTTGAACCCAGAGATTCTAATCATAAGAAGAAGTCTCTTGTTCATTCTGGAGGCAAGCCGTTTAACAAGTGGGCTCATGGTGAGCTTGTGGTCGAGCCTGACCCTGAGGTAGTCGAAAGAGTCCACCCACTCGACGTCATGGTCTGCAGTACGGAGTGGGTGGGGGGGCTGATCGGTAAACATCAACATAGCCTTGGTTTTGTTTGTGGATATTTTGAGCCCCAGCTCACGGCAGCAGCCGTCAAGTAAGAGCAGGACTTCCGCCGTGAGGAGGGGCACGTCTCTGTTGCGTTAGCAGACGACAGCGATGCCGTCTGCGTAACATAGGATGTTGACATGTTTAAGGCGACGTTCGGTGATGCATGCTTTCAGTCGTCTCATGAGGGCAGCGACTACAGAATTAAAGAGGTAGGGGCTGAGGACAGCTCCCTGAGGGACGCCGTTTTTTAGATGGTTGAGCGGAGAGGTGCTGCCCTGGAAGCGGACTCTGGCTCGCCTATCACTCAGGTAGTTCCTTATGAACGCCAGTGGTTTTCCGGTGACCCCAAGTTCGACCAAGGAGGCAAGGACCACATTGTGGTCGACCAGCTCGAAGGCCCTCTCCAGGTCGACGAAAATAACAGCCCAGCCAGCGCCCTGTCCCCTGGCGTGTACTATATGCTCAATGAGGGTGAGGATGGCGTGCTGCGTGCCACGTCCGCCTCAGAACCCAAGCAGTTCTTCGGGAAAGCCGTTGGCCGGGTCGCTCGAGAAGGTCTCGAGCCGGCCCAGCACAATCCTCTCTACCACTTTCCCGAGGGATTGTAGCAGAGAGATCGGCCTGAACTCGCCCGGGTCCTTCTTTGGTATGGGGACGATGACAGCGTCCTTCCAAGATTGAGGTATAATGGATCTTGAGTAGACCGAGTCTAGGAGGGGGAGGAGAGTTACCCTGTTGTGAGTGGAAAGCCGGGTCCACACCGTGGTGGGTACGCCGTCCGCTCCAGGGCTAGTTTTCCTACGTGGGGGGTGGAGTGCCCTCCCCAGCTCGATCTGTGTGAGGGGGCGATCAAAGCCGTGGTTGGAAGGGAGATCTATGGCGTTGCTGATTGTTTCCTCTCGCTGGGGGTCGTCTCTGGCGAGGGTTTGTAGGTGTGAGGTTGGTAGCGAGAGTTGTGGGTCTGTTCTATTAACAAAGGTGGTGAGGATCTTTGTGGCTGCTTGAAGCAGGTTTGGCTCAAGGGGTGGCCGTGGGTTTGTTCCCTGAAGATTGGGTAATTTCTGCCATAGGCGTGTGAGTGAGGTCTGAAATGAAATGTTTGTGCACCAGAGTTTCCACCTTCTGTCTTTTTCAGCCGCGATGACCTCGTTCAACCATTTGGTGGCAAAGTTTACTAATTTTTCGGTGCCAGGGTTGGGGTTGGAACGGAGCTTGCGGAGGAGTTTGTTTTTGTGGTGTTCGGCTCTCCTGATGGCAGGAGAGTTTGTGGAGCCTGGATGCATAGGTCAATGAGGCTGCGATGAGTGGGCGAGCGATCGTTCATTAGGGTGTAACTCGCCGAGTCAAGGACCTCTGCAAGAAGTGTGCATCCCCGAGTGGTGTCTATGTTGTTGCGTCCCCAGATGGAGTGGCGGGTGTTGAAGTCACCCATGATTATTTGGTGTGTTGTTGTGCTGACGTGTGCCTGGAGGATGTGAGCCAGGGTGTATTGGGTGTTGCAGGGGTTGTATATGTTGAAGGTGTATATTGTAGATGTGGCCAGTTTAAGGTGTACACGAAGTGTGTCGGCTGTGGGGTTAGCTCTAGATGTTGGTATTTTGGTGGCATGGATGTGGTTGTTGACTAAGGTGGTGGTGCCTCCCTTTGGTCTGCCTCCGACCAGAGATTTTACTGCGGGGATGTGGTAGGTGGTGTAACCTTTGATGCGTGGTGGTTCTATGTTCCATGTTTCCTGGAGCATGGCCACGTCTATGCGGTCGGTTATTAATTTGTTGATGAGGGTTGTGAGTTTGGTCCGTAGGCCTGCACAGTTCCAGGAGAGTACTGTGAGGTTGGAGGTGTTGGCTGGAGGTGGGGCGGGGTGTGTGTGGCGGCCGATGGTGTGGTTGTTATGTTGGGTAGCTATGTTAATGGATGAGAGTGTTGTAGTTGATTGGTGGTGTGGAGATTGTGGATTGGGGTATGAGGGCTGAGGAGCGGAGGAGCCAGATGAGGATTTGTATTATGGACCCCAGCGGGTCATTGGGTGTTACTTGGGGGAGGCTGGACTCAATTGATTGGAGTATGTTGTGGGTGTGAGTGGTTGGGGGTGTTGGGGAGGGGGTGGGTGAGGGCGTGGTTGTGGGTGTGGGTGTGGGAGCAGGTGTGGGTGTGAGTGTGGGTACAGGAGTTGGAGTGGGAGGGGGGGTGGGTCTGGGTGAGGTTGGGAAAAAGTGAAATTTAGTCAAATTAAACGCATCGTTGGCGTTAT